>CM057814.1:56421994-57021994 GCA_030067965.1 Latrodectus elegans | reverse complement strand
AACAGCGTGGACTACTTCATTCTCAAATTGCTTCAGCCTGTGCGCCACCAGAACAGTCCAGTTCTTTTCGTACAAGACATTTAAAGTTTCGGTTATGTTCCATAAATCTCTCAGGCATTTTTCCCGATATCCTTGTATGGTAGATCGTTGGCTTATTTCATTTGGTGCCTCTAAGGATTCAAATGTCAGAGCACCTACAATTGCATAACCGACCACGAGGCCACACAGTCCGACGTGTGAGAATAAGTGAGTCAAGAAAACTCGGCAATAATGCCGGCACTTCGCAAATTTGGAAATGTTTCTAGATTCTGCCATTTTTCAGACGAAAAATATGATTGATTACTTACATCATTTGAATTTTAAGGAAAATGTCAATTTAGTAGTTCTGTAACAGTTTTCATGGCTAAATAAAGAATTGCTAGCTGGATTGTGAATTTATAATTATTCAACTTTTCTAAGTCACTATCGTTTGATATTTTTAATAAAAAGTTCATACAGCTATAAATTCAAATGTATGACAAATTTTAATTTATAAAAATTCCTGAAATGAAATATCTATAAATAATTACTCAAAGTAAATATCCATGTTATAAATAACTCTCCCAAAGAAGCATTTTAGGCTTATGCATGTGAAATAATTAACAATTGTCTTTTAACTCTTCTTCCCCACATTTGAATAATCTATATTTCATTGTTTTAATTAACAATACTGAATCTGATTTCGCAAATCAAATACATTATAACATTGAAAAGGAAATAAGAATTTAGAAAAAAATTTTTTATCATAGAAGGTGAAAATTTTATTGTATACTCGTGCAAGGAAAATTTAATGTTCTAAAACTTCTCATCAAATATATTTTCCAAGTTTATCAAAAAAGTGTCTGCTTTAGTTCATTAAATAGAAAAGATTTAATCGCTTACCTGAACCACCATCATGCAAAGTACCAAACTCCTTCAACTCAAATGAAAAACAGTTAAAATTATTGACAGAAATGTTTTCCCAGAAAACTGTAGATAAATTAATTATATTTTGAAGTTGAGATATTCCACACGTAAATTCCAGACAAATATCAGTTTTGATTGTAGAATTATGTACTCTTGAAATGCTATTTCAATTTATGAGATTGAATCCGAAATAAGCACAAATATATTTCAATTCCATTTTGAAACGTTTCTTTAAATATAAAATACAACATAAATTTAAAATAATTGCAAATTTTAAATCAAATAAATGAGGGTAGAATATACAGTGTCTTTCCCACGTGCTTTTCCAACCAGTGTGATGAATCCATGCCAGAAGAAGTGAAAAAATACTGCTCTTCTTCCGGCGACTAAATAGTGTACGAACTCTGTAACTACTCTAGCGGCAAAAGACGATGTTGGGAATTTGTTCTTGTTTTATTGTTATTATTTTTTTTAACTGTTGCAGAGGGAGTTGCGCATGCGCTCTCGGTTATTATTTAGAAAAAATGTTCATTAAAAAGAACAGTAAAATAAATTAAAAAAATTTTTTTGTTCTTCATAATACGTATAAGATAGTAATTTTTATGTAACTGTTTGTTAAATTCCTGCAGTTTGCATTTTCTTCCTCAGTAATTAAGGAATGGTAACAAAATAAGTCTCCAAATTCTAAATGAAAAAAAAATCAACATAAAATATGATATTTTATTTTTATTTGCATTAGGAATTCATAATATTTTATTAATTATTATTATTATATTTTTGTGATTTTTTAAAATACACGGAAATTATACTTTGAGATCTTATAATAAGTGTCTTATAAATGTTGCTAAGATATTTATCCCAAATATTAATTGCAAGATCATCCCAAAAAATAAATCAAACATACCAAAAAATCATTTGATATTAGAATCATTCTATTAATTATTATTATTATATTTTTGTGATTTTTTAAAATACACGGAAATTACTTTGAGATCTTATAATAAGTGTCTTATAAATGTTGCTAAGATATTTATCCCAAATATTAATTGCAAGATCATCCCAAAAAATAAATCAAACATACCAAAAAATCATTTGATATTAGAATCATTCTATTAAAGTAAAGTTATGCAGAAATAATTCTGCTTGAATTTATTTGTTTTCATTTAATGAGAAAAGTTATTTAATTAAATAGATATTCTTTTACCTTTCAAATTAATTTTGGTGTCAAAAACTGTACTGACCTTAACGTACGGTTCTTTTTTTATTACGGCGTTGTTATTCATTTCCATGCTAAATAAGTAATCCTTGTCAAACTTTCACTTATCATTAGAGAGTTATTGGATTTCTTTGCAAAACAATGCATTAAAAATATTCGTGGAAATATGTAAGTCAGTTATTTATTTATTACTTTTTTGTTTCGGTAGATTTTTTTGAAAATTAGTTACTCTAAATTTTGCGTAGAATACTGTTTTATGCAAGAAATAAATAGGTTTCAATATTAATTAAAGAATTTTATTTTTTTAATTTTATAATTCTATGTAACCTAAATGCATAAAAAGTATATTCCGTGTAACCTTTCATTCTAGATAACCCCTTATGCATATTCTATATAACCTTTTAATTAAATCACCATTTTATTTTTTGTTCATATAATACTCCATTTTAATTACATGACCGATGACATTTGCTATTACTCTCTACACGCACAATGATATGAAATTATTTATAATAAAAATTAAATATATAAGAATAAGTGTACCACTGCTGACAGATGCTACGCAAACATTTTAAAAAAAATTAAAGTAATAATTATCTACACTTTTTATGCATTTTTCACTCTGTAACCGTAACTGTTTGAGTAACATTGATGTTTTCCATGTCATTCTTGCTCGCATACCTCAAAATACCTAATGCCAAAATTTCATTCAGTTTATGTGAATGGTATGATAGTTAAGGGCCCAAATGTTAAGACAAGGTTTTATAATAACCACCTTATTTATATAGTGCTACAAATTTATAAATAATTATTGTATTTGTCTTAAAATATCTCAGACAGATAGGAAATACTCACATTTTGGGCAAAAATTGGGGTATTTAGACGTGATATACGTTAAAAGTGGGTTTTCTAATGATTTGGTAACTTGGCGACAGTTGGCGAGATTCTTGACGAGAAATAGATGGTTCAGGAAACATCCATCACCTAAGCTCTTGGATCAATATTTGGCGAGATAGCCTAGAAACTTCCAGAACCTTGGCGAAACTGGTAGATTTCTCCATCAAGTCAGGTATAAATACCACAGCCTGACATAGAAGACAAGACAGTTTTGTAAAGACAGTGAGTGAAGACGATTAGTCATGACTGTTAGCCTAGAGAAGCTGTTCTCTGTCTGAGGTATTTGAGACCTGTGATTGGAAGCTGTTACTTATTGTATCTGACGAATTATAGCTGTATAATTGTGATTGTTACAGCTGGTATATCTAGTGGAAATTTTACGAATAAAAGTCTCGTGTTCATAAAGTGGCTGCTTTATTCAACTCTCAATCGACGCGAACCCCGAAGTTCGGTACAACTGGTGTCAGAAGCGGGGTTGAAGAGTTGATGCAGCGTGTCACAAGAAAAATGGATATGGATTTAATGAAAAGTCTTCTCGAAAAATTAGCGGAGTATATGGCTGAGATGAAAGCTGGACAAGAAGAGATGAAAGCTGGTCAAGAAGAGATGAAAGCTGGACAATAAGAGATGAAAGCTGGACAATAAGAGATGAAAGCTGGACAAGAAGAGATGAAAGCTGGACAATAAGAGATGAAAGCTGGACAAGAAGAGTTGAAAGCTGTACAAGAAGAGATGAAAGCTGGACAAGAAGAGATGAAAGCTGGGCAAGAAGAGATGAAAGCTGGACAAGTAGAGATGAAAACTGGACAAGAAGAGTTGAAAGCTGGACAAGAAGAGTTGAAAGCTGGACAAGAAGAGTTGAAAGCTGGACAAGAAGAGTTGAAAGCTGGACAAGAAGAGTTGAAAGCTGGACAAGAAGAGTTGAAAGCTGGACAAGAAGAGTTGAAAGCTGGACAAGAAGAGTTGAAAGCTGGACAAGAAGAGTTGAAAGCTGGACAAGAAGAGTTGAAAGCTGGACAAGAAGAGTTGAAAGCTGGACAAGAAGAGTTGAAAGCTGGACAAGAAGAGTTGAAAGCTGGACAAGAAGAGTTGAAAGCTGGACAAGAAAAGTTGAAAGCTGGACAAGAAGAGTTGAAAGCTGGACAAGAAGAGTTGAAAGCTGGACAAGAAGAGTTGAAAGCTGGACAAGAAGAGTTGAAAGCTGGACAAGAAGAGTTGAAAGCTGGACAAGAAGAGATTAAAACCGAGACGATGAAAGAGATAAAATCTGAACAGGAGTAGCTTAAAAAAGAACTTAAGAAGAACATTGTAAGTGTTAAAATAGAATTCTCCGTTATCATTCAGGAGAAAATGAGTGCAATGGAAAATAAGGTAACTTCAGTTGAAACTAAAGTTTTAGAGATAGAAGAAAACGTTGAAGAAACATTAGACAATATGAATAAGGAGATTGAAAGCTTGAAGAAACAAATGTCAAACAGACTTGAGGAATCCAACGTGGCATTTAAGCCTTCCATAGCCATGATTAAACTCTCAACATTCGATGGAAAATCATCCTGGCAAGTATACAAGACCCAGTTTATGATGGTAGCGGCACTCAATCAGAGCCGTCTCTGCTACTGATATAGACTATGATCTAAGAAAACAAATTGAAGATCTGCGGCGAAAATTCCGTAACTTAGAATTGAGTACAGAAACACGTAAATTCAGTGTTGGACTTGAGGTGCAGTCGGACTAGAGACTGCCCGAAACCAAAAGATGGTGGGAATGATCTTCCAATAAAACAGGGAAACTAATATATGGCCATCTCGCGGGGCGGAGATGTCCAGAGAGTCAGAAGCCCCATTTTAAATTGTTTCACATTTCTTCCGTAAGCAGCGATGACAGCGGACTTTTCGTTATGGGACATGTCAACGAAGTTCCCTGCAGAATGATAATCGATACTAGAGCCAACGTAACCATCATTAGAACAGATTTGGCTTGCAAACTTGGTGAAAAACTCATCTGGACGCCGCCCTGCATTACCCTCCAAACTGTGACTGGTGATAAGATTAAAGTGCATGGAAAAGTCAATCTAAACATTGCATTTGGTAATGCCGTGTACTATCATATGGCATATCTCGCTGATATAAATGGCGAATTTATTCTCGGATTGGATTTCCTCAAAGAAAACCATTTCAAGTTAGATTTTAAAAATAATGAACTACACTCGTGTTCTGAAGACAGCGATTTTTAAGACGAAATATTCAGATATTAAAACAGTCCATCATATAACTGCAAAGAGTGAAACAACATTACCACCAAGAACTGAGACAATAGTTTCTGGAGTTCTTTCAGAAGATAATAATTTTCATTATGGATTAATTGAATATCCAGATTCTGACAATAGCGTTAAAGGAGTACTATTGACTTCTTCACTCGTTGACCTTTCACGAAATGTAATACCGGTAAGAGTTGCTAATCTAAGCGATAATTCAAAACTAATAAAAGAAGAAGTGCTAGCGATTTCTACTCTAGTGACCTGTATTAACCGAAATTGTCAAGCCACACTATCTGAGCCTCCTGACACTCTAATTAATGAACTCCTTCAGAATGCAGAGTTAGATGATAGACAGAGGAATGCTGCAGGAAATCTATTATTGGAATTCGGAGATCTCTTTTCCAAGATTCGAAGCACCCTTATAAACTCATTCAGATCAAGGGACAAATTTCACCTTTGTTGTGTTTAAAGGAATGTACCAAATTCTCGGAATAGGCAAGACGCAGACTACGCCATTACACCCACAATCAGACGGCATGATAGAGAGGTTTAACCGAACCATCTTGAATAATCTCTCACTTAAGGGTTCCAGAAATCAGCAAGATTGGGATTTGAAGCTACCGCTGTTTCTGCTTGCATATCGCAGTGCTGTCCATGAGACTACCGGATATACTCCATCACAAATGCTCTTTGGTCGTGAACTTCATCTCTCTTGTGATCTTCAGTTTGGTCGTCAACCGGATACATCTCCATCGCCAGAGGAAACCTTTGAGACCTTTAGGCACGTCTTGAAGATGACCATAACTTCGCTCGAGACCGAATCAACCTGAAGACTAAAAGAATGAAGACAAGGTATGACACAAGAGCGACAGGACATGAATTTCAGGAAGGTGACTGTTTGTGGAACCCGATTCGACGTAACGGACTTTCTCCAAAGTTGCAAGCAAACTAGGAAGGTCCCTACACAGTCCTAAAAAGACTGAACGACGTCGTGGTTCGTATAAGGAAATCATCTTCTTCAAAACCAAAGGTAGTACATTATGATAGATTGGTTCCTTATCGTAATGTAAAGCAAAAATTAGTAGACCATAGTCTCTTTGTAAATAGTATAGATAATTTTAATATTATCTTTTTTTTGTATTTATATTTTTAATTGTTTGTGTATGTAATGTGTTCTGTATCCCCATAAAATGTAAATTCTTTTATATTAAATTTGGTCTCCTGTCAGGGGATTGTACTGCCCGGGACGTGCAGTCTTTGAGAGTGGGGCAATGCTAGAAATTTATAAATAATTTTTGTATTTGTCTTAAAATATCTCAGAGAGATAGGAAATACTCACATCTTGGACAAAAATTGGGGTATTTAGACATGTTATACGTTAAAAGCTGGTTTTCTAATGATTTGGTGACTTGGCGATGTTTTGGCGAGAAAACTTGGTGACAGTTGGCGAGGTTCTTGGCGACTTGGCGAGAAATAGATACTTCTGGAAACATCCATCACCTAAGCTCTAGGATCAATAGTTAGCGAGATAGCCTAGAAGCTTCCAGAACCTTGGCGAAACTGGCAGATTTCTCCACCAAGTCAGGTATAAATACCGCAGCCCGACATAGAAGACAAGGCAGTTTTGTAAAGACAGTGAGTGAAGACGATTAGTCGTGACTGTTAGCCTAGAGAAGCTGTTCTCTGTCTGAGGCATTTGAGACCTGTGATTGGAAGCTGTTACTTATTGTATCTGACGAATTATAGCTGTATAATTGTGATTGTTACAGCTGGTATATCTAGTGGAAATTTTACGAATAAAAGTCTCGTGTTCATAAAGTGGCTGCTTTATTCAACTCTCAATCGACGCGAACCCCGAAGTTCTGTACAATATCTTGTTATTTACCAATATTCAATTGCATTTTCAGTTTTGAATTTTAATCAAATATTAAAAATATTTCATGCGTTACCTTTGTATAAGATTCCAAGAGAAATAGATAAGAAAGGAATGTAAAGTTCTTACAATATACTGTAATCTCAATCACTCACTACATGATAAATTCACTCCTGCTAAGTGCGAGCATCATGAGTCCTGTGATATCAAACGAGATTAAGTGATAAATATTTCGATTGTTGTTAATTTTTCCAAGCATTCTTTAACAATATGTGTAAAATAAAATACAGACCATCTAGACAGTGTAAAATTTTAAAAAGCAAAACAAGCAATTTGATGCATTTTTATTTCTAATCCAAGACAAAATGCAGTAATGTTTCTTAGATCCAACACACAGGGAGTTTTTACTATAAAATCCCAGAAAATGATAGGATACCACTAAAAAAAATGACCGAAGTCACTGTTTTAGACAGACTCTATTCAATATATTTAATTGGACAGATTTAGATCAAGCAACGTTATTTCGAATGCAAGATGCAACTTATTGTCTCTCACAATTATTCCTTAGAAGCAACTGTAAAAATAAACGATAGAAATATTATATAAATTTTCAACAGCAATTTTATTGATTTTTCTCAAATGGTGTAGTAATTTCCCTTAAGTATGCTTTAAGAGCACTACTTTCTGAATGATACTAATTTCATGAATATCAGGGAAGCACACGAAAAAATTATTCCGATTTAAAATTTATTGAATGAAAAATTTAATTGTATTTTTGGAAATACAAGCATTTTCTTTGTCATTTATAAAGCATAAGTTGACGCGTCATTTTTTGGTTATTCCCTTAAAACCACATCTATTCTCTTATTTTAGACTGCTGATGTTAAATATAACTTGAAACTTAAGCAAAAAAACTCTTTAAGCTACGACAGCTAAAAATGTTTTACTTTTAAGTAGAAAAGTGTAAAACGTTTTGTTTTAAAATTCGTATTTGTGTTAAAAATAATTCAAATAGTGAATATCCATAGACAGTTTATTCTATGTTCTAAATACATAAATCGACAGAAAAATCTGTGCTCTCTTCATAAAGAAGTTTTTAAAAACATTTTATCATTTATGAGAGGTAAATATGGTTTTTCTGAGAAAACTCCGATATTATAATAATAATTATCTCTTTTTATGTTAATTTTTTATATTAATACTTTAAGTCTTCTTAAATCGGAAAAGAGCAACTACACGAAAATATTTAAATATAAATGTCTCAGATCATAAAAATGTTTTAAATGCCGTTTATTTACTTTCCACGATCTCGATTAAACAAACGTTACGATTTCATTTCAAACTTTATGATTAATATTTATTAATCGAGAGAGAGAGAGAGAGAAATTGTAAAAACACAATGTGCATGACTTAATTAAAAAATAAATAAATAATGAATTTCGTTTACCAGATATATTTCTAAAGGAACAGTTTTAGACTTATCTTCTGAAGAATTATCACGTGATATAAATTTTTTTTAATAAAAAATAAAGAATAAATATAAAGAGAAGCCTGCTTTTTACAAATTAGTAGTCAGCAGTAGTAGTAATAAGTAAAAAAAAAAAAAGTTGAATAAAAAGTAGAATATTTTTATGTTTATTGAAAATCGCTCAAGATATTTTATAAAATGTAAGTTCATATATTAATTATAAAAATGTATAAAAATATTTAACTTTTATGATATAAAATATTATCGAACAAAATATTATGGCATTTTTGATGACCTAAAAATATCTTGCTTAATATCGTTCTAAAATCTTTTTAAAATATCGCGAGCATTTCATTGGGATAACTATATTTTTGCTTATTTAAAAATTTGCTCTTATGATTTTTGAAAAAGTTTATTATAGCAGAATTTCTAAGCCATATTATAGTTACATTAATTAAAATAGAAAGCATGAAAAACATTTTTCTTTTTATGAAAATTTTTTAAACGAGTTTCGATTAAATTTTGTATTGCGTTGCATTAAATTTATTAAATTTGTTTCAAATTCTATGTTAGACAAACCTTACCTCTAAGCGTTATTTATTTATTTATTTTTTAATTGCAGAGAGCAAAAGTGTACCATTTTTTGAAAGGAAAAATCCGAGTATTGACTAATTTCTATCTAGACTATATGTCTTCTCAAAACGGTATTGTTAGTTTTTAATTCTTGCTTAATAACTAGGCTATTCAAGTTTAGACAAAAATATACATAAGTATATTTCCATCTATTTTTATTTCTTCCTTGTAAGCGAAAATAAATAAGGGCTTGACAACCATTATGATTATTTTTCTAGCCTTTAAAATTGCTACACCAAGAAAGCGTCACGCTCCAGAAGAGAAATTTACAAGACCGGAAGATGCAAATGATAAGTTTATTAATACTTTCAAGTAAAACAAATGACTATAGCATTATCTACAATGTGTTAAAATGTAGCAGGTTTTCCATATACAAATTATATTTTAATGTAATTGTTTTGGGAAAAACTGTTGCGAATTTTTTTTAAAGAAAGAGAAATGCTTATCAGAACATCCCTGACTTTATCGATGTCTAATTGTAATCTACAGGAAGTATAGTTTTTTGTATCGTAGCATTATTCATTACATCAATAGAAATACCATGATAATTTTCAGAATATTGAATGAATGGATTCAGAGTGATTATTCTGTACTGTATATTTCAGTGAACCGCTATCACTAACCGTTGCGAGAGCAGATATTTCCCACTTACAGCATTAATAGATCATATAGCCACACCAGAAGTCCTGAACAGTTCGAACAGCAGCAGCATAGACCGTTAGTTTGATGATCAGCTAACCTCGGCACTACGTAACAGACAAAAATGCCCTCAGTGGTGTAATGAATGACAGACCTGACAAAACAAGTTACGTCTTCGGATAAAACTTAGTTTTGTTTTTGGCACCAATGTGGTCTTATCCATACACAGTTGCATCATGGTGAATGCACATTGCCATGCATACTGGCCACCGAAGTGATAGTAAGGGTAATGTAAAATACAAGATTCGATCACAACTTGTTCTTACTGATAGTGCTTTGTAAAATAATCGTTACATTTCAGTTTGTTAGCCTGTGGCACTGCTTTTTATTCAAACATTACAAAATGGTAAATCAGCAAGATACGATCTCATGTCGAAAACATTGAATTGATTTTTCTCCATAGAGAAAATATTCAGCTCTTGTTCTAGCCACCATATTCCCCAAATCTCTCATTTATAGAAAACGTCTGGTCAATGGTTGCTGAGCGACTCATTCTTCGTAATTCGCTATCAATGACTCGGTAAGTCTAACTGGTACCCACACTTTTGTTGCCGTTCCAAAAAAACTTAGTAATATATATTCTTAACAAAAATATAAAATACAAATATTAATAAAATACTGCATCTGCTTTAGAATAACCTAAAATATCTAGTATTTTAAAGGTTCAGATTAGGATTTATGCTTGAAACAAAACGTACCATTATATAGCTTAAAAAAATTAATACTAAATTTGGTGATCAAAAATATGTTTGCCTCAATGAAAAAAATTTGACTTTGAGAAAATTAAAATCCACTTATTTTCATTTGTTCCTTGACAAATCATGTATCCTTTTAGCTTAATAGTAATGCATGAATTTCGTTGATGCCCCATTATTTTCTTAACATTTCAACTATTTCCAGAAAACATATTAAATTCAAATAATTATTTCACAAACAATACATAACAATTTTCATTTACTTTATTCTCAACAAACAATAGCAAAAGAGTGTTTGTAGGAGGTCAATTTGTTGTAAGGCCAAAAATTGTTTTTTTTAAAAAAGTGTTAACGCATTCACATTTGAAATTTGGATTTTCATTCCTTATTCGGCTCTCTCTAAGATTCCTATCAACTTTTAAACGCAATTTTTCTAAATTGACCTAAAAAAAAAATTCTAAATTGACTGAATCGAGTTTGAAGCTTTGTTATTATTATCTTTGCTTTCTATTTTTCGATTTTTCTTCATTCCCTATTTTACAGTCATGATTGTGGTTAGCTATCCTCTGTTAGAGACCATGTTGAATTTTATTAATTCTAAAGCTAAAATAAATTTTTCTAATTCCAAAGCGTTGTCTCCGAATCCAGATTCTGACCATACTCTGAAGTTAATTAAACAAGGTAAATCCTTTTATGCTTTAACAAATAAAGATGTTTTTACCTGTTTCAACTACTGAAAATTGAATATGAAAGCAAAGAAATCTCAAAACAGAAATCAATATTAAGGAAATCTCCAAGTATTTTGGAATTAAACCTATGTAATTTAAAATACATAAAATTTAACCACATAACTCACAGTATTTAAAAAATTTATTGCAGGTTTCTCTTAAATGAAACATTTTTTAACAAAATATAAAACATGCATGTGTTTCTTTCAACCTTATTTTTAGAATACGTAATAAGTAATAAATTAAAGGAATTTAATTATAATACTTAAAAAATAGCTATGTGCAATATATATATATATATATATATATATATATATATATATATATATATATATATGTATATATATATATATATATATATTCATACACTACTGGCCATTAAAATTGCTACACCAAGAAGGCGACATGCTGCAGACGTGAAATTTATACGAAAGGAAGAAGGTGCTGTGATATGCAAATGATTAGCTTTTCAGCGCATTCAGACAAAGCAGGCGCCAGTAGAGACACCTATATTATGTTTAAATGAGGAAATTGTTCAGCCGGTTCCTCATGCACAAATTGCCTTTGAACGTTGTTGCCTGGTGAAAAGTTATTGTGATGCCTCGTGTAAGAAGGAGAAATGCGTACCAGCCCGTTTCTGACTTTGATAAAGGTTGAATTGTAGCGTACCGGAATTGCGGTTTATCTTACCGCAGTATTGCTGCTCGCGTTGGTCGAGATTCAATGACTGTTAGCAGAATATGGAATCGATGGGTTCAGGACGGTAATACGGAACGCCATGCGTATTGCCGTCCTGAGCCGTCAATGCGTATTACCGTCCATGCGGGATCTCAACGGCCACCTATCACTAGCAGCCGAGAAGACAGGCATATTATCCGCATGGCCGTAATGGATCGTACAACCATGTCACAAGCCGTGAGTCAAGAAACGGGGTCGTTTGGAAGACAAGTGTCTGCACGAACAGTTCGACGACGTTTGCAGCAGCATGGACTCTCAGCTTGGAGACCATGGCTGCGGCTTCCCTTGACGCTGCGTCATAGACAAGAGCGCCTTCAATGGTGTGATCTACAACGAACCTGGGCGCACGAATGGCGAGATGAAATCTTTTCAGATGAATCCAGGTTCTGTGTACAGCATCATGGTGGTCGCATCCGTGTTTGGCGGCATCGTGGTGAACGCACACTGGCAGCCTGCATTCGTCATCGTCATACTGGCCCATCACCTAGCGTGATGGTATGGGGTGCCATTGGATACACGTCTCGGTCACCTCTTGTTCGCATTGACGGTGCTTTGAAAAGTACACGTTACATTTCTAGTGTGTTACGACCCGTGGCTCTACCCTTTATTCCAGCCCTGTGAAACCCTACGTTTCAGCAGGATAATGCCCAACCGCATGTTGCCGGTATTGTACGGACCTTCCTTGATACGGAACATGTTCCGCTGTAGCCCTGGCCAACACGTTTTCCAGATCTTTCACCAATAGAAAACGTCTGGTCAATGGTTGCCGAGCGACTGGCTCGTCACCAAACGCCAATCACTACGGTTGATGAACTGTGGCATCGTGTTGAAGCTGCATGGGCATCTGTACCTGTACATACAATCCAATCTCTGTTTGACTCAATGCCCAGGCGTATAACTGCTGTTATTACAGCCAGAGGTGGTTCTTCTGGGTACTGATTTCTCACGATCTATCCAGCCAAATTTTTTGAAAATTTAATCACTTGTTATTTTTAGTATAATATATTTGACCAATAAATATCATTTTGTTATCTGCATTTCTTCCTGGTGTAGCAATTTTAATGGCCCCAGTAGTATATATATATATATATATATATATATATATATATATATATATAGATATATATATATATATATATATATATTATACATACATATATATATATATATATATATATATATATATATATATATGCATTACACATACATATATGCATATTACACATACATATATATATGCATTATTTTTTCTTTTGAATATCATTTATAATAGCTTTCTTTTCTATATCATGAGATTATAAATTATACTTTCAATTTAGATATTTTCCCAAATTCTGTATACTAAAATATAATTTTATAAAGCTATGTAAAATATAAACTAATTTCACTCTTACTTATTTTACATTTATTAATTTCATATTGTTAATAATGGTATTTTTTTGATTTTTCATAATAAAACAGTAATTTATAAGTTTCTGTAAAAAAAACATCAGAGTAATTTTTTTCCCGGAAAAAAAAAACATTTACTTCTTTAAGAAAATAATAATTTATTTGGTTACTAATGATTAAATATTTACAGATAGAATATGACTATAAATTATACCAAACAATTTTACAAATGAAATCATGGTAACCAAACCAAAACAAAAAGAATCAAAGTTAAGAATTCATTTACCTGCATGAGTTTTCTTAGTTATATTCATAAAGAGATTTTATCTGTTTTCCCGAATTTTCATTTCCAGATTCGCTTTCATCCATATACAATATCGAAACTGAGTTTGGTGCTCCAAAAACATAAAAGAGTTAGGTCTCCTTTGAAATGACTTAATTTTAAAAATCTTTTTAAAATTTCTCATTTCATAACGTAAGTCAACTTTCCTTGAGGCTAATATTTTCTTACCAATCATATATAGCTTGCATATAGCCTCTGAATTGTTTAGCAGTATGTGTATCAGATTTCGGATTATTGACATAATAGAAATATTTTAACAAATTAAAAGAGTATAACGATTATAAAAGAACAGTTTTTAAAAATAATTAAACAACGTAAAATTATTGTTAATAAGAAAATATAAAAGTAATTTCATTTAGGAAGATTTATTCCTTCACTTTTTTGCGCTTTCCTGCGCATTTTGTAACAATCTTCTCTGTCTTCCACATTTGGTTATTTCCAGGTTTTGCGATTGCTTTTTCTAAAATTGGCATAATTATTATTAATTTATAACATACTTCCCCAAATAAAATTGATATTTTGTGGGAAAACTTGCTTGTCTTATTTGGCACGTGTGGCATGATAGATTCCCTTGCCTTTCGCTGGGTGAATAAACTGTGGTATTATGTTGAAGTTACACGTGTAATTTGACGAGTACGTGTGTTCCAATGTTTGTTTGACTCAAAGGCTAAGCGTACACTTAATGTTACTGCTTCCAGAGGTAATTGTTCTCACTTCTCAAGATTTATGATTCGAATTACTTGCTGTTTTTAATATTGTATACCTGTTTTTAATATGGTACTAAATTCCAAAAAATAATTTTTGCAAGGAAAGGATGATATTTTATTTTAGAACTTAGCTATTAACAGAGATACAGAAATAAAAATAATTGCTATAAGATTTTTTTAAAAAATATATTAAATGAATCTAATTTATTTTATAAAATGTTTTCCTTCCTTTTATTCTAAAAGAATAAATAAATGAAAACTTACATGATTAATCATTTGAAATTTAAAAAATTAAAATAATAGTTTGATCATTTAATATATTCAGTAATGAGAGAGGAAAAGATTTCTTGTGTGTGATCTAAATTGATAGGATTCAAGAAATCTAAAAATTGAATATTGACATAGAAATCACTAAATTGATAGGATTGATAGGTTGCGAATTTAGAAATTTTATAAATATAAAATAATGGCAATGGAAAACTTTTTAAACATGATGGGTTAGAGCGTGATAACTATTGTGAAAAATCGTTTTATTTTACAAGCAGAAAAATGGCAGATTGTCATAGAAAATGCAGCATGGGAGCTTTCGTAAATCTTTGTTCTAAATTTAAATTCGTCCAAAATTTATTTGGGAAATTATTCCCCTCCATAAATTAAATATGCCCCTTCGAGTAATTTTAGACATAGAAATATGTCTAGAATTGCTGTATTAAGTAGACGAAATGTACTTTAAAAATGTAGATTGCACAATCGAAAAATATCCAATCTAACACAAAATGAGATCGGGGCTACGGTGGTCTGGTTGGTTTTTGTCATTTTTATATCGGAAGGTATAGAGTTCGAATCTTGGTTTAGCCAAAGGTCCATTGTGTTCACTAAAGGTGGATGGGCCAACTGGGTGTGATCGCAATGTCCACCAAGAGAAATGAGACCCCTGGGAGTGGCAGGCCAAGTATTGGGGGTCTTATGCTTGGTCCTTACTTCAAAAATTACGAAGAATACACCAGGGTGCTTCTAATTGGTAGAGCCCAATTCAGGGCTAGGTACAAAAAAGCATGCTGGTGCAACCACAAAATGATATCAAAAACAAAAAACCATGATTTTCAATTCAATGTGGAAAAAATAATAGAGATAGATATTTAGAATAAGTAGTTTGAAAATTTTGCCACCTGCTTGAGAAAGGTGTCATTCTCATTATCGAAAGGTTTTTGAATTCTATATCGACTCAGTTGAGGATTTGCTGTGTTCTCTAATGATCGTGGTCATGATGTCCTCCAAACGAAATTATGACTTTGGCGATGAGAGACTATGTTTAGGATCATCTGCTTGTTCTCTCCTTTTAAATTACGAATCCCAGCCAGTTTGAGGACTACGATGTTAAAATGGATGGGCACCCCATAATATCAGATGACATAACAGTTACACACTTTATAATCCCAAGAAGTCTAAACATATTAAAAGTAGCCGGGAATAGGATAGAAAAATTTGACAACTGAAACTACTGAAATGCCCAATATTAATATTTTAACAAAAAAATCACAAAATTGCGAATGGCTGATTAGTTAATCTCTGTAGATAATCCAGAATGTTGCTCAGATGACTATCACAAAAAAAGTTCACTTAGTTTTCCCATCAAGATTTTTGCAAATTCTACTATTTTAAACTTTACAAGAGAAGTTTATCCGTTATACACACAATGCTAACTACCTAAAATTAAACGCCTCATATTTGACATGGACGCTTATTGAAAGCAGCTATTTGGAGCTGAAATTGCTAATACATATAATTTCTACTGAATCTTAAGCTATCATTGAATGTTTGATCTGCAAACACGTTCAAAGGCTATGACACACTTGTGAGAGTGAGTATCAACATCAACATATTTTTCTTCTTACCAAGCCCAGTGTTAAACTGTAACAGTTATATGGTTGTTTGGTTGGTTTGGTTTAATGGCTCATTGTCCAGATAAGGACAAGCTGCGCCAAACAGTTATATGGAAGCTGCCGGGTAGTCTTCATAAGTTAGAAGTAGGAACCTAACAGAAGATACTTCAACTCACTGTTAGGCTATCAAGAGTAATTAGAGATGTATTATTCCCGAGAATAATGAGAATAAACCGGGAAGTTTTGAGAATTTTGAGAGAATAAATTCAACCAATCATCTTTCGTTTGTCTCCTATAAATGAAAAGTAAAATAACCTACGAAAATATGCAAAAAGAAAAAAAAACATGTTTGTTATGTTTTCTAGTAACGAAATTAAGTAGTTCCGTACAGAGGAAAATAAAAATACTTGTTAAAATAATGAGTTAATAAAAAAATAGCAAGATATATTTTTCATGATTGACATTTCCATACTTCTGTCGTTATAAATTCCAAAATTCATGCAAAAAAAGAAAGAAAAATATTTTCTCAACATTAATTTCAGAAATTATTCTAAATTGGTCATTAAAACAAAATTATTTTCTTTTCCTGGGAAACTTTATATTACCGTAATTAGTTGTAGAAAAAATAAAATAAGTGGACTTTTATTTATTTTAAGAAATATTTGATAAAAAAAAAAAGACATATATGAGGAAAAAAGATTTTCTTATCCCTTACACCCTGCTCCCACTGCACTCTTTCAATTAATTTAAAATTTAATTTAATCATTCTAAAAGTGCTTTCACACTGATTTACTCTCAAAATAGTTTTAAAAAATATTGGGTTTGGTTCCAAACTTATTTATTGTTCGTTAATATTATAAATTGTACGATTTTTTTTTAATTTTTTATTGTTGAGCATGTTTTTATATATTTGAAGGAGGAAATTAAGATAATATTTGAAATTATGAATACGGAACTAAAGAATTACGTTGACAAGTGTATCATTTCTGAAACTTAGCTCAGTTTTGTAGAGCCTAGTCTATATTTTATAAATAAATTTGCTTAATATTTTTTTAAATTTTTGTTTCACTTATATTTATTCGATTAATTTCAACCATTTTAGCTAAAATTTACAAAAATATCAGAAAGCGAGAAAACAAAATGACGCTAAATGAATCAAGACATATTTAAATTAGCAAGGTTGATCTTAGATAAATCAGTTCTAACTTACGACAGTCACAAATTGTCACCAAGAAAATGTTTAGCCAAGACTTTAAACTGATTAGAAGTGCAATGCTAACAGGGGATTATTTTACGATAGTAAAATACCGTCTAAAACCAGTTAGTAATATGGCGTATACTCGAGATTTTATAATAATATTGAGTTAAATTTTAGACCAATTCTTTAGAGTCCAAAATGAGGGATATATATTTACCAGTTTCATTGAAAATAACTCAACAAAAAAGGCTTCTTCCTTTTTTCTAGTTGTATCCCTACAAAAAATTCCATAATTACTCTTATTCCTTAATGTATATAATTACCAATTTATAAAATAATTTTCATTATTTGTTAGCCGATTCATTGACAAGAGAGAATCAGAGTGGAATCCCAAAATCTCTGAGAGAAGCCGTTTTCCCGATTTCTTAAGATGACTGACTAGTGGCTGAATACTGCTATGCATCTGAATATTTCACGCAATGTGGTCCTTCGTTTCTGGAATCAATATCAATACAAAACTTCTGTGCCCAAAAACATGTATCAGGTCGACGACGAGCTACATCTGCAGAAGACCATTTCATAGTTCTTTTGGCCCGAAGAAAAAAATGAATTTCCTTGTCGCAACTTCGCCGCATCGGGTAGAAAAATATTCTCTTGTAGGGTGTGAAGGAATCTTCACCATGCAAAGCAGTTAGTTGTGTGTGTTCCTCTCACCAGAAGCCAGTTACCATTGAGTAAGAGAGCAGTTTCCTGGACCAGATAGCGATGGGCTTCTGTATTTTTACAAATGATATTCAATTCACTAGGGAAAATTATTCAGAAGGTGTGCTGATCTGGAGGATCAAAGCATTAGATACCATCATTCCAATACTATAGAAAGATACATTTACCACGTTGGTTGAATGATAGTGTGGGTAAGGATCTCATTCAGTGGTCACACTGACCTACATGTGTTTCACGGAAGAACTGTGACTGATGTGAAATATCAAGATAAGATCCTTGATCTGTATGATGCCCCATATACGGGTGTAATTGGAATGATTCCATTTTGATGGATAATAATGCATGACTTCATTAAGCTGCAGATGTTGAGGAATATCTTAAATGATCTTGGTCTGTAGCGAATGGAATGCCTCAATTGATCTCTAGACATGAACCCCATAGAGCATCTGTGGAACTATCTTGGTAGACAGGTTCTGTTTTAAGTCCTTTTCTAAGGTCTGTAGAGGAGAGTTGGAAAACAGCTTACTCCGTGTCTGGTCTTCACTTCTCAGTTCGTGAACCTTAAACTTAACGTCGGAGATAATAAAAAAAAAATCCATTGGTGATTTTTACCAGAAATAATTTTTTAATCATAAGTTTTTTTTCCATTTATAAAAGTTCAAAATCATGAAAATTACCTGTTGCTCTATATAATTGTTCCGAATTTTAAAATCTTTAGTGACATTGCTTCCAAAATTAAACATTGAACATGTTGAAAATAAAATAAAAAAAAAAGCAAATCCAGGCATCCATTTCATGGTTAGTTTAAATAAGAAAAGACGATTTAATGTTTTTAAAAAGTATTTTTTCTAATCTGTACGGACTTTAGAAACATTTCACTGAACAAAGCTTTTAGTTAAATAAAGTATTTCCAGATGACAGCACTTAAACTCTAAAATGCACAAAATAAAATCAATCTACTAGATTTAATATTATTTTATCCTACTATAAATTATTTTCCCCATTTTTATTTTTATAAATATTTGTATGCATTTCTCTAATTGAAAATTGCTTAACGCATATTTCTAGTTATTATTTTTTGGTATTATATCTTTAATTTAACTAGTCTGCAACTGTCAAAGTATATATTTGAAAACTTCCTATAGCATCAATGTAATAATATTGCAAAGGTAAAAAAAATCAGTTTATTTCCATAAGCATTTTCAAAGTTGTTAAAAATTTTTAAAAATTGCAGTTGATATAGAAAATTTTGAAGTTTTTTTAGTCAAGAATGTAATAAAATAAATTATAAAAAAACTTTTGCACGCAAGTACTTTCAAACCCGTTAAAAAAGATTGTTTTTTATTTATTTATTTATTTATTTTTTAATTTTCTGAAAAGAAACATATTACTACTTATATTTATTGAATTTTAAATAATTTGATTTTATGGTATAAAATAAACTTTCTCCTAATTAATAAATTAAGGAGATTAATTTTACATGGAAAGAATGCAATTTAGTGTTAATGAATAATTTAGAATACTTTAAAAATTAATGTTAGGAAAATTATTATTTTCTTACCTTTTAAATATGAATTTACAATATAATAAGCTTGAATGACAGTATTTAATCTAACAGATCTGAAATATAAATCTTATTTTATTAAATATTTAATATTAGTTATTTGTTTTTTACAGAACGGAACATTATTAATTGATTTTCATACTGGAAGACAATAATTATGCTTTGGCAACACAGCTACTTAATTCACTTCACTTTGCTTCATGTGGACTTGGTGATATGGACTTTAAAAGACATTATTGTGTATGATATCCATCAGGTTGCTGACTGGAATTATCTGGAAACCATTAAAAGCTTTTACATTGAGAAATGGCTACCATATATAGAAGAACATGTTAACATTTAAAAGTTTCTCTACAAACTAACTATTTTTGTGTTGTTACAAAATGTGTTAGTCAGCCACATTAATGGTTTCTCAGATGGCTAACCATTAAAGTGTGTGTGTTTTACTCCAAATTACAAGAACTCTTGGCAAAGCGGAATGGAGCATATCCTCACATTGAAATCTACTAAGTCCAGATGATAGAAGTCACTGTCAAGTGTTTGTAAGAACTGTTTTACAACTTGGGAGGAAACATCTGTTTCAGCATCGACCACCACAGACCAGTAATCAGTGACATGTTGGAGAAGCTACTCGCCAAGGACTTTTTTGGGGGACTCTAATCCAGCTAGCCACCACTTCCAGAGACTATATTCATTGGGCAGACTGCAGCTCATTCGGTAACAACAGTAGAGTTGCAAGCCAGCTCGGGGTGAGTGCTAGAGGTTTTCTAGATTTTCCTCTAGCTGCACATGAATACGACTCACTTTCACCCAAAGTATATTCTACCAGCTGTCACATGTTGTATTAACGTTCTCTGTGAGGGCGTCACTACGCGTTCCGGCTTTGTTTTGTGATTTTGTCTTTTAATAAACAGGGAGTTTGACTTCCAATAAGTTGACTTTCAGGAGTTTGACTTTCAATTTTATTTTTAGGTAAATCTTATCACTAAGAATGGCAAGGGGATGTCATGAAATAAAATAAATGGTGATGCATTTCTTTTACAAACGGATATGTATACGCTTGAAACAATGTATTCTTGATGGAAACTTTTCAAAAAAGATTATATTACTTAATAATAATAAGTTTTACATTTATTCTGTCACATTAATAAAAAAAATTCTGAGCATTTTAAATTGAAATCAAAAGTATTCATATAATATTATTTATTTAAAAACTTTATTCAACTTATGGAAATATGTATTCAAATTACAATGTGAAACATTAGAAGTACATCACAAATAAATTTCATCATAAAATTAGTTCCTCTAATTTGTATTCATAGTTTACAGAGAAATTTTTAACTATAGAAAAAAAATCCGTGTATATTTTATAAAATATTTATTTTCCTAGAAAAATACCACATAAATAGCTTTCAATATAATTTACAGCTACTTAATGTGGAATATCACCAGGCTTCAAAGTTATTGATGGAAAAAATCTAAATTTTGAGTTAATATGTAATTTTTCTCAACAGTTGTCATAACGGACCATTCTGGCATCATAATTATAGATAAAAATTTAATTATGACTTTACCAATCACCACATCAGGGCGGCATAGAAACATTTGTATCCACCTAAAATAATGATGGCAGAAATGGTAATGAAAATTGAGATATTTCCACATCACCCAAGAAGTAATCTCGTTGATGCCTTGTCTCTATAAGGTTGAGACTTCGCCAATAGCCATACTACACCAATGACTAAAAGAATTTATGATTATGATATTTAGATTTTTAAGAATAAAATTTTATGACATTAAATAATTCAATATTAAGAAGGAAATTTAATTTTTCAACATTAAAATTAACATAAAAATCAAAAATTTATCTTAACATTGTATTAATATAGAATAAAATTTTACAAAATAAATTATTTGTTACAAAAAATACTTTCAGTGTATGAAACTAAAATTTTAAAATTAAAACTTTTATACTTAATAATAATATTCAAAACAAATTACTTTTAAGGAAAAAATACTTGTACATGTCAGAAAATCTCAAGAATAGATCTTACTATAAATTAAGTGGAAAATTAATATCATTTTAGAAAACATCCTAAATTCAATAATTATTCCAGTTCAATTAATTCACAAGGAGTATTAAATACATTTTAAATAAATATATCAATAAATTCAAGAGTGGGATTCAAAAGAATTTACTGACTTTAGCTGTTTTGTTCACAATAAAGATGTTGAACTTCCTTAATTAGAAAGACTTGAAAGTTTGTCAGAGCTGCACAAAGTTGTAAAATTTCTGATGCAAGTGGAAACAGTGACTTTGGCATCAGTCTAGTTATTTTATGTATTTTTATCTTATGTATGGCTCGTTCAACAAGAATACTGGCTCTAGAGATATTCATCGTGTCTTGAATTTCATTTGGAATAAACTGAGATGAGCAGAGGAATGGTAGTATATTAACAGTTATACCCTGGGGCACTAAATCTGTTATTAAAAATCTTTCGTAAGATAAAACTAAATCTCCTGGTTTAAAAATGAGTGAAATATTGGAATGTTTAAAAACATCTTTGTCTGATGTCGAACCAGGGAAAAAATCACTGCAGTAAGTTATAACTCCATTAAGTGCAACACCAATCAGTCCTTTCATTGTGTGCCTGTGTTTTTATGCGCAAATAAGCGTTGATGCTCTAGTTTACTTGGGATCTCTGTATAAATTTCTGTGCAGTCAATTATCATTCGGCAGTTATCAATATTTGAAAAACATGTAGGTAAGCAAATTTTATTTTTGGCCTATAAAGGCTCGTCTTTCATTATAAACTTACATAAATCATTTCATGCAGTGGACAGATCCATGTGAAAATAATATTTGTAACTGAATATTCACTAATACAGAAACGAACACTTAAGTCTTTGTGATCAGAATTCAATTTTAGTTCCATCAAAGTTAACAATAACTGATCTTCTTTTCTATAACATTAACAGTCCACACATTATAATAATTAAATTCTTGTCTCATACATAAAAACAATATCAAATTAAATATTCTTTCATTAGATAAGCCGGTGTAATATGAAATTAAATCATTTTTATAAACTGAAATCCAAATCCAAATGGCTGCTTCTTCAGTTTTTCAATTTCACTTTTTAAATTTTCAACTGTTTTCTTTAAAATATATGTTTCAAGATTTTTAACGGGTGTATCAGATGTAGAACTGGAACCTTCTCCTGTACTTGAAATACCACCAAATCAATATATTAAGTAATAAATTAGTTTAAAAATTCACACTTTGAAATCTATTTAAATTAATGCTTATGAAAAAATAGAATAAATAAATAATAGATTAATAGGGAAAATGTGTAAAAGCATTTCACACTTTTCTTTGTTTTTTTCTGGTGGTTCATACAACATGATCTTTTTGTCATTTCTTGGAAAAATTGATGGTCCATTTTCTTTTAATCCATCTTTAAAATGACACATGCAAATCAAAGAGTAAGCAATCGGCTCCTTGTCCTGCCTTTTAATATACAAAATGTTTATATTTTATTCATAGCATAAACAATTTAATTATTACAACAAATATATATGTAAGCTGCATTAATAAATATACAACTTAATTAGGAAAATATGACTATATGTTAAAGTATATCTTTATGTACATTGATATTCTGATATGGATTAGCCAGACAAATTACTTTATGCTCTTTCAACCAAAGTAAATTACCAAATTTTATTACTTTTCCACAAAAATTATCAAAATAAAAAATTTATAGTTAACTAAGATACTATGTATTGGTTTAAAAATGCATACGTTAAGTTCATATTTAACATGTGAGGAAGCATTTTTTCTTTATTGACTTCTAGCATAACCTTGGTAATGAATTTTCTATAGTTTGGAAGACATATATATCAAAATGCAGTATATATATATTTATCTATCTATCTATCTATATATATATATATATATATATATATTTATCTATCTATCTATCTATATATATATATATATATATAATTTTATATTATCTTCATTACACACGATCTTATAAATTTACATCTATCTCGTCCTCTGTAATGTTTACAATCAGGAACAAAGCACATAACCATTTTAGAGCTACTACGTTGGAAATTGTTTGTTTCAGAAATGTTTTCCAAACATGGCAACCAGATTGCTTAGAAACCCTTATCCCTAGCAACGATTAAATACATGTATCGTTTCAGTTGTTTTCAAAATTTTAGCTTGAAATTCCACAAACTTTTCATTTAAAAATTATTTTGAATATTCAAAGATTTTCCTATAACTGATTTTTTAGTTACTTTTTCTAATTTCCATAGCAAAAATATTAAGCGATTGAAACAACTAAATGGCAATCTTATCAACGATTGTTTGGAAAAACTTAGTAGTGCATGACGTCACGACTAATTTCATCCATTAAATAAAATGTGATTTGTTACGTTTATTCCCCCAAATTACCATCTGAATCGAGGATTGAGGGTGGTCGAAATTTTGGAGCTGAATTGCTGTTTTTGCTATTCTAAGTATAATTTTTTCACATATTTCTATTTAGCTTAATCCTGTTGTGTGTTAAGAGTATGCTTATTACAATTCTTTCTAATTTGAGTTAAAAGAGTACTAATTAAAAAAATTATTTTAGCTCTTGGGATTTGAGCAATATTTTGTTTCAACATTATGATACTGTCAAAAAGTTAGGGAAATGAGCTGACGTGGCATTCGAGGACTGCTCACCTCATACAGCAAAAATAAAGTAAATAATGTAAAATACTTCTTCAAATACACTAGATTTTGACGATGATCTTTCACTAACTATATTATTAGCATCTGAATGCGGTGTGAACAATTTTTTGATATTCCTATGCCCCGAAAAAGACAAAGGAGGAATTCCGAAACGCCCCTTTCATTTAAAAACTGAACTAAATCAGATTATAACGAATCCTAATTATTAAATGGTATAACTAAAGTTATATTGACTTGAAATGAGAAGATATTAATTAAAACAAATAACCCAGAAACTGCCACAGAGATTAGCTGTATCCGACGTATTCTTGGATCTCCTGTAATCCCGAAAATTTAAAAAGACAGCTATACATCAAAATTTCTATTAACAAACATTCCAATAGACTTGGATTTAAACCTGATAAGCTGAGGAAATTAACCGAAATGAGTTGATAGTATCAAACGTAAGACGTTTCACTAAGAAAGGATCATCCGAGCTTTCTGAAAATATACTTATTACCATATACGGCTTCAATATACCGAAAGAAATTAGTTTATTCTATTGGCGATTAAAAATAAGACTTAAACTCGTTGATAAAGTTCGCCAATGTGGCACATGCCATAAATTCTCCCATCCCACTAAGCAATGCAAACTCCAATATGCAAACAATGCGGCTCGGAACACGCATACAAAACATGCTCTTCTAATACAATTATGTGTGTAAACTGCAAAGGCAATCATTCAGCTGATTATTTATCGTGCTCATATCGTCTTGAGGAAAAAAAGATTTCTAAAGTTCAAAGAAGAAAATCAGTTATCATTAATCGAGGCGATGCGATAATTCAAGTCACCTAAAGATTCTTTCCCCGGAATTATCCGATCGGCACAACCTAGAGGGCTCAACAAGAAAGAAATGGAAGAATACAGCATACAAGTATCAATACAGCAATATCCAGAGTGACAGAATCATTTAATAACAAATTATCGAAACTGACTGAATCTTTCGAGGCCAAATTACTAGCTCTTCAAACCAGACAGGAAGAAATGATGACAAAAATGCTCTCATTATTAAATAACACTATTGAAACATTTGCATTAAAAGCAAAGGAAAATTTTAAATTCCCTAAATGAAAGTCTACCCAAAAAAGTTCTGGGCTAAGATCTTCACAAAATAAAAATGGATCAAATCTAATTTAATTATAGAAATATCCAAGGATTTTAATTTTGGGTTAACCTCTGAATTCAGTCAAACAATAAAAAAGTGCTCAGCTATGAAGGAGAGTCCCAACAACCCTCCATAGCACACGTACATAGGTACCACTTAGAGGCACTTTTAAATTTTCTATGTATTTATCTCATTTTCCTATATTTTCATGTATAATAAGTTTTCTGTTCTATCCTGGAATGCTAGAAGTGTGTTTCTAACAAGCGTCCGTATTTTAAGTTCTCCTATTTTACTTCAACAAGTGTTATTGCTATTCAAGAAACTTTTCTGAAAAAACAAAATCCTTTCTTTTTAACCAATAAAACTATTTTTCAGAGTGACAGAGACAGTGGCCGAGAAGGAGGTCTGCTAACTGCCATTGATAAATCATATTCAACTCAAATTTACATCTCAACACGTCTTCAAGATGAAGGTCGGGAGCTTTTAGTAGTAAAAGTTGCACTTTCTTCTTTAACTCTTTTCATTATAAATGCTTACCTAAATACTGGGAAATTTTCAAGCTAATTTTGGCTAAACAGTATAATCCAAGGTATCAGTTCACCTTTCATTATTCTGGGAGATTTAAACATTCGACACACCGATTTCGGAAGCCTATCAAAATCTCGCCAAAGTTTTGAGTTCTACGATTGGATAAAAGAAAGTAACTCTCTGCAAATACTAAGGTTCCGAGCATTTTGGTCCACACCACGTGACCCCTTTCTTATTGATTATTGCATTTTATTATCATCAGTGCATTTGTGCATGGCATCAGCAATTACTGCATTGTATCTTTCATTTATGCGTTATCAATATCCGTTTAGATTCGTTTGGTAGCGATCATGTAGCTCTGAAAACGATTATCTTTTTCAATGCTAAAAACCCACAATGGCGAGCACAGATTTTGTGGATCGACTTTTTTACTTCACTTAACCAGCAGTTAAATAACTAATTAGAAGCTATCAACCAATTTAGTGATATCTGTCAACATAATATAACTAAATTTCGAAAATGGCAAAATTTCAGTGTAAATCTTACCCTCCTTGGTGGAATTCAAAATGTAGTTATCTATTAGGGCAAAAAAGGAGACTCTGGCGTATAGCCAAAAGGTCTTGTAACGTGAACGCATGGATACAAAATAAGAAGATTGCCGCCGAACTCCACTCCTACATATTATTCATGTCTCGCTGTTACTGGGAGAAAATTGTGTCATCTGCAGGGCAGTACAAAGATACTTACCATATTCTAAAATGTCATCAAAATAGAATATCCGTATGCACAGATTCACATCTATATATAATGGAAGGATCCAGAGCAATAACTGACGCTGTCTTTCAAGCAAATCTTTTTGCAAGCTATTACTCTACATATCATATTTCTGAAGAAATACGACTAGATTTCAGCACAGACTTCAAGTTTTCATACAACCAACCTTTTTCCTTGACAGAACTACGGAAAGCAATAACCCAATGCAAAAACACATCAGCTGGTACGGACAAAATCTCAGCAAAGATACTTCAAGTCATAGATTATAATAACCTTAATAGTCTCCTAAATATTATAAATACATCAGAGATAACAGGAATAGTTCCAAAGATATGGAAAAAATCTATTATTATTCCCATTCTAAAACCAGAAAAAAGCTCTGATGACATCAAATCCTACAGACCTATTTCTCTTATTAACATTCTTTGTAAAACTGTTGAGCGCATGATTATAAAACGACTCACCAACCATATATATACATCACCGATCTTCAACATAAATCACCACGGATTTTTGCCAAATAGAGGATGCGACAGCATATTATCTTTCATTTATATTTGCTCGATCCTCCAAAAAGTTTATTGTGTGTGTTACTGTAGATATTGCAAAAGCATATGATTCATTATGGCAGGATGGCCTAAGTTTGAAGCTATTAAATGCAAATATTAAAGTTAATACAGCACTATGGATTGATAATTTTATCAGAAATCGTAATTTCTATGTTTAATGGAGGGTTGAGGTATCAAACCAAATGCCTTTCCATAGGGGGGTCCCTCAAGGAAGTGTATTATCTCCTTTCCTTTTTACCATATTTATGACAGATATTTATGAAATAATTCCCGATGGCATTGAGTGCAATGTTTACGCAGACGAAATAATATTACTGTATAAATCTACAAACTTAGAAAAATTAGTAGCCAAACAGGCAAATGCTCTTATCAAACTACAGGAGTGGTGTCAATAATGGAAACTCATGGCGTATCCTCAAAAATGTTTAGTCATTAACTTCTCAACTAGGAGGAAACAGCCTACATTCAATTCATATATCAATCAGCAACCTATTTAATGGAACCACCATGTGCGAATCTTAGGTATATATATTTTTCACATAACTTGACTTTCAGGTATTATTTCATCCAAAAGAGAAAAGCCACTCTAAAGAAGCAAAATGCTCTGAAAGCAATTGCAAACAATAGGTGGGGTGCACGAACATTTCACCTAATAAAGATAGCCCAGTCTTATATTATCTGTGGGTTGGATTATGGATGTCATGTATTCTCACTGCCAGTAAATCAGACTGAAGAATCCTAGAGACTCTGGATCATGCCGCTATGAGAATAGGGCTATAGGGCTTCCTATGCTAATTTTACTACAGGGCTTCCTAAATGGACACCCATCCCAATTCTTCAAGAAGTCGGAGTTCTTTTTTATCAACTAGGTATGAGATGTTATCCTTAAGATTCTATGTACAAAAAATTTGCAAATGGAAACTATCTGCTTGTTCTATTTGGTGGAATAAAATATCATTCAATCAAATGAATAGTGGCCAACCATTGGCTATCAGAGCAAAAGACTGGTTTTCTTCTCAAAGAACTCAAGTAGACCAATTATTTAAAATCACAATTTTAATTCCTCCAAACAGAATTGAGGAAAATCCACAGTAAACTTAACAGTCAAATACTCCGGCTTGCCTTTCCAGTCAAAAAATATACCCAAATATATTTGTAATAATTTTAATGAATATTATAATTCTATTTGGCAAGAGTATTAAAATTTTCACCGAAGCTTCAAAACAAGGTTCAAACCTGGGAATTGCAGTTTTCAGTTCTAAAACCAATATAACAATATCAGGTAAAATAAACTCTCTAAACTCAATTTTTACCGCAGAGACAATGGCTTTACTTACTGCTGTATCTAAAATTTGTGTACAGGCAGACAAATATATAATCTTCACAGATTCATGTTCATGTCTCAAATATTTATCTACTTGCAATCAAGCATCTCCTGTTATCATTTAACAAATAAAAGAAAGATATATTATTAGAAGAGGAAACTTGTCAAGAGATACAATTAATTTGGATTCCGGGACCTTCGGGAATCCAGGGAAATGAAATAGTTGATTCTCTAGCAAAATCAGCAATTTTCAGCCCTAATTGTCTGAAATCTATATCTTCCGAAGACTTTAGACATCATATAGAAAAGGCATTCCACACTAAAGTATTAGATAAATGAGAAAATAGCAAATATGCTTCCAATTTCTCACACTTGATACCCATAAGCAAAAAATACATGCTCTTTTCCCAATCTCGGTTAAAAGATATTGATATCTAGGGTCTGCACACGAACCTATCCTACAAAATCTGTTCTATACAGATTCCACATGTCCCCCACAGACCGGTCTGTGTGGGGAGTCTGAAACACAATGGATCATATTCTGTTATCCTTTCCTTTATATAATGACCCAATAAATGATTTCCGTAAATCCTTGGAGATCGGAGGTTTATCATTTTCTTGGATTTTTGAACTGTCCATAAATCCAAAAGTGAAAACTCAAACTTTATCCGAATTTATGAAAAAAAACTTCCACATTTTGATCTAATGATAATGCGTTATAAAACCATCATCTAGTGCTTATCTATCATTGGAGAACCTTTCTCTCCTCTTATCGAAGAAGAACTATGTTGTAATCCCAGTAAAACCTGTCTGCTGAGTGGATCCGGAGACTGTCTCAGATACAGTCATGAACAATCAACAGTAAGGATCAATCCAACAATACGATACCAATCAATCAACCATTTCTGTGTTTTTTCTCCTCAATGTGAGCTATAAAAGTACAAAAGCCGGAGCAGCTAAAAGTCTCAGAACAGCTACCAACCAACCAACCAAGCTATAAAAGCAATGTTAGCAAAAACTCTAAAACTGCTTGACGCAACCCAACCCAGTATAATTAATTTTTCTGCTTCAAAAAATTTCATGCAATTTGATATTTCTAGAAAATATAAATTAAAGCAGTATTTTTTATTTAGTGCCGAGAGGTGATATTACCTTTTGACATATTGCAATTTTACTGATACTCTTACTTTTACCTCCAACGTGGGAAATTTTCGATTTAAATTAATCATTAAATTTTATTAAAACTTAATTATTTATACAATTTTTGAGCATTTTCTATACATACATTCTTTAAATAATATCCCTAATAGTACGTTTGTCACTGAATTAGCGTGTTTTCATAAGTAACTTTTAGCACATTTTAATATACTTATATATATATATATATATATATATATATATATATATATATATATATATATATATATATATATATATATATATAGTGAGTCCCAAAATTAAGGGTATACTTAATGCTAACTTAATTTGTATGTTATTAAGAATAGGAATTATGCAAGTTTTCTTAATTTTGTCGCATTAAAAAATATACATTTTTCTTCTTAACTACACAAAAAATAAGTTATAAAACTGTTAAAAAATATATTATTTAAACAAAAATCTTCAGTTTCTATAAGTCATAAAAATGATGTACTGGAACTCTTAAATTTTTAAAATATTTTATAAATGCTATTAAAATCTTCATTTTAAATATATCGTAAAATTTTTTTTAACAAAACTAAAATAATTTTTTTTCTTAAATAACTTTGAATATTCCATTTTTATTTAATATTTTTATTCAGTTTTAGGATTCAGTTAATCATGTTTATGAGTAATGATTTAAGAATATTTTTTGTTTCATTCATCCATTATAGTACTTCCAATTCATACATAAAAGCTTATTCATTATTTCGTATACTTAAGTTAAATTTTCTAGTGATTCTTTTTTTTTTTCTTTTAAGGATTATTTTATCTTCTCAGATCATTAAATAAAAACTTATTTTAAATTCTTCAATCTTAACAACATTCATTTTATTTATTATTAAAGTGTGGTATTTTAAGTGTTATAAATATTGAACACTGTAAATGAAATAGTTAATGAACTGAAATACCTATTAAATAATAGAAGCTAAAAAGTTTAATAAATCAAGAGTTTAATTCTTATCTAGAAATACTTTGTAGGTTTAAAATTTATTTTAAAGTACTATTCTATTTTCAATCTTCCTTCATATGCATAAAGAGATCTTATTTTGATAATTATATTGTGAAATAATTGTATAATGTGTGTTATTTTCTTCTAAAACAGTATTGCTTTTGAGTAAAAATTTTTTATAATTTTGTTAAATATATAAAGTGATAATTAGACTAAGATTTTTGTATTCAATTTGTTATAAAATTTTGCGTATAACATGTGACTTTGAAGTTATTTTCAATTAATGGAATATGTTAGTAATCACTTCTCATAATAAATCAGTGTTAGAGAAGTTTAACTTTATATCCATAAATTTATTTTGCAAAATTAAACTACCAGCTTATATTTTTTACTTTAATAAAAATATTATAAGTAAGAATAATTTTTACTGTACTATACTTTATATCTTTTATATTTTTGATCAAAGCAAAATATTTTCAAGAATTTTTCTGTTATATTTACATTTTATAAAAACAAGTATTTCACTTTTATGAATTTAAATGATTTTATGATACGTGAATATTTGATTTTTATGGATCAAATGATAATATTTGTTTTAATACATTAGTATCAAAATTTATGATATCAATGTTTTTCTGTCTTAACTTCAAAGGAAATCATCTGATAAATTTAGGAATGAGACAGCTATTTGTGTTTAAATGAATATAATGCATACACTTTGGAATCAAACAAAAAAGGATTTTATGAACTCACAGTATCATTATGCATGAGGAAGAACAAGTAAATGTTCCGTAATATACATGTATGTTTTTTTTGCACACTATGGTTATTTTGTAGTCTCCCTATTCGGTGCTTGATTGTCTATCAGTTCTTAAAGTAAATACCTATTTCTTAATAATCTGCTTTGTTGGCTGTTCTCTAGAGGATATAATTGTTGCACAAAGAGTCTCTTTAAAGAATCCTAGGCATGTTCTATAGGACTTAAGTCAGGCATGTATGTTGGTTAATTTAGTCATGATATCCTCCTTGTTCAGTAGGTGCTGAACAGCAGCAGTCTGAGTGTGCATTGTCATCTATAAAAAGGAAATCTCAATTGCATCTTGGATTAGTTGCACATAGGGAAGTAATACTTCTTTACAGTTTGTAGAATCATTGAAAACATGGAGCTTAGTCCAATAAATCTAGAATCGTAATGCTACAGAATATAATTGTGCAGGCTTCTCGAAATCAACTGGAGTTGAGAATTGCTTGTTCATTGAAACTATTTTCATCATATAAAATGGATATGATTTCATTATATGACAAAATATGGATTGATGAGGTATTCAACATTTTACATCCTTGTACTACTCTAAATTGGGTGTTGAATACAAATATTCAAAAGCATACAGTATTTAATGTTGCAGGTAAATCTACTTTTGTATGACATCTGGAGATAGAAAGCAGATATTTGTCACTATTGCTGTTTAGTTGCTGAAAAATATAGTTTGACTTGTGCTTTTTTAGCCTGTAGGTTGATATATCAATCATGCACTGCCTCAAAATCCTGGAAGTGTTTGTTGTGATTCCCAATTTTTGCACCAAGCCCTGCAGTTATCTTGCCAACATAAATTATGTCATTTAGAATGATGTCCAGTCTTCATAATTTCGATCTCACTTAAATAAGAACATTATAATTTTGTTCTTAGATTTCAATTATTAAAATTTTGAATATTTCATTATAAATATTAACTACAGAGATGAGTGACTAACTTTTCCTTTTAACAGTACCAGAAAATTAAAATAGTTCAGTTCTGTTCCCTGTGAACTGGAACCAAGTACCAAGCACATATTAACCACTATACTGTAAGTTGATAATGTAAATGATATAATTTTAAGAAAATCCTGTTTCAATTGATTAAGTAGTGGTGCCCAACTTTAAGAAGCATCAGTATATAAATGCTGTTTGATATGGGAGACAACCAGGTTTATTGCCTGTTAATAATTTTGTTAAAATAATCAATAATTCTGTTTACATAAATTTTTATGAATCTCATATTTTAACTAGGCAGTAAAGAAAAATCAGTAATGTAAATAAAATGCATTTTTGTGAAAACTAGATTTTCTAATTAACAAGAATTCATTAATGACTAACTAGATTTTCTAATTATTAAAATGTAGTGAGTTCGAAATCCCAGCTCATGACCGAAAATTCGCTGTTTGCTTAAGGCAGTTGAGGTACAGTAAAACTGAGCATAATTGATATGTCCTCCAATTGAAATTATGTATCTGGGAGTCTTCTGCTTGGTCCCTGCTTTAAAATCATGAAGACTCCACTTAGCTGCTTCTAACTAATTGAACCCAATTTAGGGCTAGGTATAGGGGAGCATGATGGTGTAATAACTTATTACTATCTTGGATTATTAAGTCTTCTACAATTGATTTTTCAGGCTAATCATCTTCTAACAGCTGTACGTCTGATTTGGAAGGCTTTCCATATGTGTAAAATGATTTTTATTGATTCCGAAATTTTCATCTACATGAGTTACGCTCTCTATGCCCCTTTCCCAGCTTTGTGAATATCTTTCTATGTATAAAGTTTTCCATACAATGTTTTGCAAAAGGAATTGCATTTTCAACAAGTGTCTTATCAACCTTATTGCATTGACCTTTTTATTTTGTAGTCTTGTGTAGCGTGTGTATTCTGTGTACCCTCATATTGCTTGTGACATTTTGTTTCTGAAATTTTTATATACATCACCTTTCTACCCTAGTTGGGTGTGCATTGTACTCATTGCAAGAATCTCTTTTGTAATTTCATAGCTACCTATTTAAAACTTACATTGTTGTTAAAGTGTAGATAATAACCCTTTTTACATTGTGTATTTTTGTAAACACTATGAAATATTAAGTCTAAACTATCTATATATTCAATAAAGAACAAGTTCACTATATAACTTTAAACATAATTTTATTATATGTTTCTGTTGAATTTAATGACCTTATAATTTCAGGTCTGAGCACATTTAATGAAGAATAAAGGCTTTCATTTGAAGAAAATTTGTGTTCAGTCTATATATATATATATATATATATATGCCTTTTAAATTCGATACAGGAGTTGTAAAGATATGATTGCTAAAGATCAAGATTTACAGGGTGAAGAATTGGTATCAGACGTATTAATATGAAAAATGTGAATGCCAGTACTCCAATCAGTTAGAAATAGTCAAAATTAGTACTCCAAGTGAGTTTAAATTTTCACTATAATATTTTGATGTTCTTCTAATGATGTTTTTAAAATATTTATAAAAATGTTCAATCATTTGATTGTAGGTAGTACAGATTATGATCTGTAGAAAGAGTTTCTGTTAAACTTACTAAATGCAAATTACCATGATCAGTAGTTATTGTTACAGGATTATCAAAGAAAACAATCCAATTATGTTTCAAAGCTTTGAAAATTGCTTAAGTTGTTATATCTGTTGAAATTATGCCCACCCATCTGGTAAATCTGTCGGTTATGAATATAGCGTAACAATAACAATCAAATGGGGGGGGGGGAATGTATCATTTAAATCTATATTTTTGTGAAAAAATACAATCTAGGGCAAAGTAGAGATGCCTATAAGATTTCACAGATGATGAACATTTTAGAAAAGTAGAACAATTTTTATAAATGAACTAGTGCTAATTATATTAAACTTCATTTTGATTTCATCTTTCAGATGCATAAATATGTGGACAAGAAGATTGTTTTCAAGAATTTTTGTTCAAAAGGATTTTAATGAATATGGTATATTTGTAGGTATATCAAAATATAAAGTAATATCCCCCCAAAAAGTTTCGCAAATTTCAATTTTGTGAGTTAAATGTTTGAAGCTCTTGACCAATCAATTGTGGAAAACATTCCATGAAAATTGGAAATTTCTCTAATGCATCTATTTCTATCAATAATATTTTAATTTAACTTATATATCTAACATGTATAGAAAATTAGAAGTTAAAATCTGAATACCTAAATTGATGAAATGATAATTTATCAGGTTTTTGTCTGTATGCTTCAGTGACTGATTTTTTATCAGTGTAAACTGAAAATTTTCTAACTTCCAATATGTCAATTATTTAATAGAACTATAAATATCTAAGTTCCCAATTATAAACAGCTCAATGTGTTTGGTTATCAAAACTCCTAAAGGAAATGAAATAGTTCCCAAATTTTTATTTCAAAGTTGATTTAAGAAAATACCTATTGCAAATAATGAAGCATTGGTCAAAAGACTTAAAGGCTCACCAAGGGAAATATGATATTTTAAGAGTAGATTTGGCTACAGTTCTTTAGCATCTTAAAAGTTCATTTCCTGCATTGTCCAACTGTTGGAATGAGATTTCTATTTTTCTTGTTGAAAAAGATTTTTATTATGACCTTTGATAAATTTATTTGAATTGGATATAAGGTTGCTCTTAGTATATAAATTTAAAATCAAATTTTCGTTAAAAATTTTTACTCGTATTATTTTGTAGATCTAAATGAAATGTAAACTTACGTTTGTTTTTCTGTGTAAGAGTGAATATGTTGAACTATATAAGGAAAATAATTTAGAGATTTTGTTGCTTTTAAATTATTTGAAGTTTGTAATATTTATGTCACTGATAGTATTTTATCGTTATATGTTAAAAAAAAAAAAAAAAAAACAATGTATAGTTAAAATCAATAACTATTAAAATAAAAACTGATGCAATTTCTAATTGCTTTATGGAAGTAATAAATTGTTTTAAAATACCTGTAAATCTGCTTAATTTTGCTTAAAATTTCAAAATTTCAAACTTGAAAGGATCAAATGCATAAATTTGAGTTAAGTAGAAATTTCATGTAGGTTATGTAATGAATTTCATATAAAATTGTATGCACTTATTAAAGTTTTAAAGAGGATTAACTTAATGCATTAATAACTGTTTAATATATTTTTAAGCCTTATTGGATTTATGTCGCTGATAAATAATTACTCTCCTGGCATTCAGTTCAACAGTTTATGGGTCCAATTTCCACATTGGGCTTGGATATTTGCAGTTGTTTAGAATTCACTTTAAGCAACAACATATCTTAGTATAATTAGCTCTTATGTGTGTGCAGAACAAATAAAAGAAATTGTCAGCAATAAATTAATTTTAGACATAACTTTTGTATGAAACATTTTTGTTATTCTTGTACAAACTATTTTGTAGAAATTGATTGTTAGATGATGAAGATATTTTAATTTCTTTAGATTTAATACAGAAAACTGATTTTAATATTTGGAATTAAGACAATGAGTTTAAAAAATGGAGTTTTTTTCCCCTTCTTTTTTAACTTATTCGAGGAATATCTAATTGTGTGATCATTAGTTTTTATAAAATATGTTTTAAAAAAGTTAGGATTAATTATGCTTAAACATCATAAATCAAATTGTATTCTCTGTAAATATGGATTCAATGTTATAAGATTTCATTAACTAAATTTTTACTGATTATAACTGAGTTAGTTTTGTCATTATAAGTGGAAATTTTTTTATATATTTTTGTTAATAGTGCTTTCAACTGAATTCTTAAAGCATATTGAAGTACTAATTTTGTAAAAGCTTGTTTTCCATTTTTATAAAATTTCATTGGGAATATAGAATTTAAAAATATTTTTACTCTTTAAATGTTTAGAAAGTCTTTGACTGCATTAAAGACTAACATCTAAATTATTTTAGTTGTCACATAATTTGTTGGTAAGATAATCATATGCAATTTGTTGGAGTGTATTTATCTTGACTGGAGCTTTATTTAGTCCATATTATCTGTCAAGCTTTCAAGAAAGAAATTATTTTCTGATTTTAAAGTTTACATTATGATAAAATTTGTAGATGGTTATCAATGTTTAGTTTATGTTATATTGCAATGCTTAGATTTATTAAGTTACAATTTATGTATTCATTACTGCTCAATCAAATGTATATTTTTCAATAAACATGTTTCTCATTATTACACTAAGTAAAAATGATCAGATGTATTTACTGTGCCTGAATTTTGAAGTTTTTACCTTGAAAATAGTTATTTATTAAACAAATTAATATGAAATATACTTATTTTATTGTAGGTATTCATTTTTACAAGATAGTGGCTAGTCCCTATCCTGATATCATGGACACAATAATAATTTAAACTCCCATTTACAAACTAAAATTTTGAAATTTTGTTTTTCTTGTAAAATTTTGATTTTTGACAAATAGTTTTCTCTTTAGTTTATTTTCTTTGACTTGACATTTTTTCTATTTCTTGTTTGATTTCTTTTTGCATAATGCCTGAGAACTTGATTCATTTTTGAATAACTAAGACGCATACAAGCATTCCAAACATCATAGGAACCATAGGTGAAGATACATAGACATCAGACACTTGATCGGAAAGAATTATGGTGTTAAACTTCTGTATTTCCTGTATGTAAAAGGCACAGAAAGGGAAAAAATTGTTCTTGAACAAGATGATAAAGAGAAATAATCTTCAAAATCTTGTGCTTTCTTGTTCAGTAGTTGGTTTTGTTTTATTTGAACAACTAAATTTGTGAAGTTTTGTTTGGGAAATATTTAGCCAATTCCAGATAGAATGAGCAGATTCCATTAAGTATTTGTGGTAGTTAAGAAAACTAATGTTTACCTGTTGAGGTAAAAAAAAAAAAAAAAAAAAAAAAAAATCACGAAGTAGACTAAAAATATTAAACAAAGCAAATTGCCAAAAAATAATGAATTAAAAAAAAAAGCCACTTGATAAACTTCAAAACTTGAAAAAACCCTTGAAAAAGGAAACTGTGCCAGCAAAAGTGTCTCTCTCAAAAATATTGTAGAAAGGCAAAACTTATGCTGGAAAGAGCTTTATTTATTTTCTTGACTAAGAAAAATGAGAGGAATGAACATTCCCATTAATGGCAATGTCATTAAATAGAAATTCAACTACATTGTTGTGAAGCTGAACATAAAAGACTTCTAAGTATCAGACTGACTGAAAAATTTGAAGCAAGGCATTGTTCAAACTTTAAAAAATTGTATAGTAAAGTGTTATCAATAAAATGAAAAATGTTTATAAATCTCATTTTTTATGTTTCTTATAGGTATTTTAAATAATTCTAATAGCATTTTATTTATAACCTTTTTTTTCATTTTATAAAAATTTTTTTTTAAATTAGATTTTAATCTAATACATTATTTTTTGTATTTTAAGAACTTTCATTTTTATAAACTGTTTTACCAGTCCATACTAGATCATAAAAATAAATGTCTACTGTAGTATGAAATGCAGTGCATAAATATTAAATTATAACTATTTTTTAATAATTTTTTCAGGGAAGCTGTATTTGAATAAGCATTTCATAATTCTTGAACAGATGGGCATTCCCAAAGAAACGTTTTCTTGATTTACAGACTAATGTGATACTTAATCTGCTAGATTCTCTAATGGATGAGAATCTTACTGCTTCTTGTATTAGCGTATAACTTAGTTTCTATCTTTCCATTCAAAGGCTTTTGTGTAGCAGGGATTTCTTTTCACTAGTGAACCTTTTTCTCATTTTTTTGCTGCTTGCAGTTTTCAAAATGTCTATTGGTAAATGATTTTTGATAATTTTAAAATTGTGATTTAGTGGAAGTAAGTCATGAATTTATTACTAATCTTTAGGAATTCCTTTAACCCTTATAACTTTTTTCCATTGTAAACCAGGTCCTTCCAAAATAAGTCGCATCAATTCTTGAAAATAAAATTTATTTTTGAAAAAGTGTCAGTAAAATGAAAATGGCAATTTCAAAAGTCATATACACTTTTATAATATTTTGAATGCTGAAAACGTTAATGGTAACAGAAGTTTTTTACATTTATATAATATGATTTATGACTTTTCTCATTTTTGCAAGTGATATCAAATATCAGGATTAGTTTTATATATGATCAGTATTCTTCTGTGCAGTTTTTAAAGTTTTTCATAATATTTTTTTTTTTTTTTTTGCATAAGTCATAAGTGTTTTATATCTGTAATTAAAAGTTCTAATTAGGAATTTAAATCAGCAAGTTTTTTGAATTTACTGGGAATAGCTGTCCAAACTCACACCAGGTTGATTTCTGTAGAATGCCTTCCTACCAAAGGAATTTCATCAATTAAAGTTATATTCAGTATTTGAATATTCTCGTAAAATCTATTTAAATTTTATGACTCAAAGAGTGGTTATTAATAGATTAATATAGGAACTATTAACCTTCCTATTATTACTTTTCAATATTTAATAATTGCCCAGAAATGTTTGACATTTTATGTTATGACATTAATGTTTGACATCAACTTAGATTAAAGATTTTCCCCAAGTGATTGTTTTTGATCTTGTCATTAATAAAGTTAGTCTTTAAAGTCATACTATCAGAGAGAACGTATCAATTATTTTTCTGATAGTAATTTCTTAAATTTAAAAATTAAAAAAGTTTAAGTATATTAATAAGGTTATAGCATCCTATTTAAAATATCATTTATTTTAAATCTGATTTTATGTAAAGAAAATTTCACAAATATTGAATTTTTAGTAATTTATTTTTACAATATTTTTAAAATATCTTAAATTATCGGATATTTTTGGATAATTCATTGAAACATATGTTTAGTATATTATTATTATTAACATTATTGTTATAAGATAAAAATTTAACCTAAAATTTTCAATTTTTATCTAATTTTTTTTTTTTTTTTTTACAGATATTTATATACTTATGAAACATGGGTTATTACTATTTCAATGTAATTGAAAGCATGTATATATTTTTCAGTTGCTTTATTATTATTGCTTCCTTCAAGACCTTTTTTGCTCTATTTGTTAACCTTTTGCAGTGCAGTGTTCCAGATGATGGAACACCAAACTTTAAATTGTTATCAAATCGTTACATTTTATGATAAAAAGATAGCTTAAAATGTTCTTTAAACTCTCTTTTCTAATAATAGGTGGCAGCACTACATAAGACAATCAATGATTTTCAATTATAACAAATTATTTAAATCCCTTTATTTTGAAGTAATATTTCCAAATATTTTCCTTGTACAAAAATAATTCTTCACAAAGAAATTTCTGTTATTTTGTTACCTGTACCTTGAACTATTGATTCTATATTATTTTAAATTTTTTGCGCATAAAGTATGCACAGAATTATCTGATAAAACAAGGTGTTCCATCACCTTGAACACCACGTCACAACCGCACTTTTTCTTTATGCAATTTAGAGCGCAATTAGCCTTGAACTCAATGCTGAGGGAAACAGCTGTGTTTTTTTACTATTTTTCTCTCTTTTGGGGGTGTAATAAACTAATGTTGAGGAATGTACAAGGAAGGATTACTTATATGGATAGTATTTCTACACCCTTACGGTACAGGTGTGGTATAGGTTTATATCAGTGTGGTATAGGTTTATATCAGTTAGTTCGAATCCTCTCTAGTTAGAGAAGCATTATTTTTATGCTCTTGATTTTTCTATTCACTGCTATTCGTTTCATAATATTGTGTATATATTTTTTTGAATTTATATATTTTTAGTTTATTTTTTGTCAGTATAATATTAATTTTTAATTAATTTTTTTAATTGCAGATAAATAGCAAGTAGAGTTTTTAATCCTTTTGAAGCAATAAAAATGCTTCAGAAATTGCCCTCTATTAGTGAATCAGAACATATGGATAGTGATACAGAGAAATTTGTTCCTAAACCACTTGATCAGTCTCAGTTTGATAATGTTGTGTTGGATGCCAGTGAAAATGATGGCGATGATTTATCTCAACTAGGCTCCTCTATGCTGACCCAAAACAAAAAATATACCCTAAAAAATTGTACAAAAATCTATATTTTATTTTATTAATTTTTTTATAGTGTAGAGTAGCAGACCTTGTGATGCACCCTGAACTATGCTAAATCTGCTACGCAGGTGTAATGCATTGTTTTTTCATTCATATGCAAAAACATTTACGCATGTATGGGCTTCACTGCAATGTTTGCTTTTTACGACTTTTGCAGTTCAGTGTTCCATGTGATGGAACACTTACAAAATTTAAATGGTACATGCAATCTTTACAAAATTTTCATTGTATTTAGGCCTAAATATACAACCTACAATTTTTTTTGCTAATATTTCAACTTTAAAGGGTAGTGCCCATGAGAGGGTTAAATCTCATATAGTTTGTTAATATATAAAGAGTTTGAATCAATAAGTACTTATATTATGTATTTTAAACAAAGTTCGATGATGTAAGATTCTAGAAACTTAAAGTAAAATATTATTTCATCAAGCATGGGATTATATTTTGTATTTTAAGCATTTTATTTGTATGTCCATATCTTTACACTCTGTTCTTACAACCCTAATATAAATAAATATTAACATAATTTTATTGGTAAATGTAAGACTGATATTTAACTTTTTAATTAAAATATAACTCTTTTATTCAAATTGGATGACTAATATATTTTCTGAAATAACACTTAAATTTTATGGATTTGTGCAAGATTTAAGTGACCTTAAAAGTATTTGTTTAAATATAGTTCTATTTGTCTTATGTGAATCTTTTTCAAATTCCTTGTACTTTTAATGTATTACATACCCCCTCAAAAATTTTTCTGAAGCCAAAGTTTTAAAAATTTGCTTATTTTACCAATATAAATTAAAAATTTTAAATGAAGATTATGTAATTAAAATTGTAAATTTTGATTTTAGTTGAACATTATACATTTGAATATCTTTTATAGATATTTGTACTGCAGCTATTTATGTTGCAAAAAACGAAGAATGATCACATTTCCTGAAAATTTGTTCATTGTTTAATCATAATTTCTGAATTATTTATAAATTAAAGAACTGCTTTTCATATGTTTTATTATAAGTAAGAAATTAAGAAATCTAAGGAAATGAGAACAAAATTTCTAGTTAGCATTTTTCAAAGAAAACTGTTGCATAATTTTTAATGATATTTAAGTATTTCTATCTCACTTTCTTTATAGTGAAAAGTTTTTTGGATTGAAATACACTTAATAGTGGCGTACCTTGATAATTCTCCTAATTTTATGCTCTAAGTTTTCCGACTATTTTAAATAAAAGTTCATTATTTTAAAATAAAAAGATAAAGGGAATGCAATATAGATATATTCAGAGGTTGTTTTTATTTGTACGGCAAAAAGTTTCTTTCATAATTGCTATCTTTATTTCTACAAGTGTATTTTTTTAACACAATCTTCCTATGCACCATAGATGTATAACATAAGACTTAACTTATTTCTGTACCTATAAAAACAATTTTCAAAAGTAAAGCGAACAAAGGTGGAGAACATATATTTCTGTTTCACAGAAATAGATAAGTTCTCTAGTTAAAATTGAAAATATTCTATGTGACTTTTCTGTAAGCATAATTGGGCCATAAAAAGTAGGGCATGAGAAAATCAAATGTTCCTCATCTTCTTTGTATTTTTCTTTCTTAACATTCATATAAATTATTTTATTTTAAATTGAAATGAAATAGGTAATTTGCAAATTTATAGTGAATATATAAATATTGAGAAATTTTAAGATTGAAAAGAACGACTTTGAATGCAGTATATTGTAAATATTAGAAACTAACTTTTTAGTGACTTCAGCATTGCAAGATGAAACATATTCCTCAAGCCAGTGAGCCAAAAGCTTATTTTGAAAGGACTTTCAATAGATGTTTTTGAATGGTGACTTAAATTTACCCATAGATGTGAATTTTATCTTCAGTGAAAAAATCAGCTCTTTTAATTCCATAGAATCTGTGAAGTGTGCAAATCTAAGCATGGATATAAATTTTCGTTTTTAAGTGAGCTGACATTCAGTAGGGCTTCAATTATTAATTTGTCTCTACTGTTAATACTGCTCAAAAAGTGTACAGAAGAAATGGAATTGGGACAAATATCTTGAGGATGATGTTCTTGATCTATTTGATAAGATACACCATTTTTCTTGAAAAACTGTACATTCATTCCATATCGGATGTTTAAAATTACTAACCTCAGATAATTAAAGAAAAATACAAATATACAAAACCAAGCTTGTTGCTAATCTTGCTACCATATATAATGAAAACCGTATTAAATCTTATTTTAGTAATCATTTTATAATGACACAATTTTATGGACTTTAAAGTAGCTGGATGAGGAAGGTCAGAGATTGGAACATTTCCATATGTGTATTCTTCTTGGGTTTCAGTTACCAATTCCTTCAAAAATGTTACTCTTGCATTCAAGTTATAAACCAATAGGTAGAACTCCTGTGAGAACAAAAGTAGTCTCATTGCTTAAAGTTCTGTAACCACTAATACAAAGAATTCTTTATTGAATCTTTCTCACATTTTTTTATATTAACGTTTTTAGCAAGAATATGTTCCCATGCACAACACAGCCATATGAAATGAATGGTAGATTAACACTATTTGAACGTTAGTTTCTTGATATATCTTATTCCGGAAGTGCCTGTGTCGACTCTGTAAGAGTCATTAATAATTTTCACATTTGAAAGAAAACAGCTCAGTATGATTTTTCCATGTTATATTTAACACTTTCTATTAATTCCAGTGAAGAGTCTTCAAGTATCAAAAGAGCAATATTTTGTTCGTCATAATTTCTGGAAACAATAGTGGTTTCACTTTTTAAAAGATTGACAGCTAATTTATGAGGAATCGTCCAATTGGAGATAAAATCTAGCACTTGTATTTTCGAATTTTTTGTCTATGCATAAACAAAATATACAAATTACCTTTTGTTAATTAATTGGCTGTTTTTTTTTAAAAAAAAAAAGCTAGTGATTTAATTATAAACTGTTTATGCGTTTTATAATATTTTTTGAACTATGCACATTTAATGGTTTGTATTTTCTATTTGAATGTAGTTTTCTTTATTTGAATGTGTTGCCAACATTTTTACTTTTGAACATACAACATTGTAAAAATTTATGAAGATATTTTTAAAATGCTTTCATCGTACATTTTCTAAGGTAACTAATCTGTAAATAATTTCAGATTTTCTTTGTCAAAGTGCTCTGAATCTAGGAATATGTAATGCATTTCATTTTAGTAGATACAGTATACACATATTTAACATCTACCAATTTATATGCAATTGTATTGTATTTCTCATCTCTATAATTATTACATAATTTTAAGTACACCAAAATGTTCTTTACTTTTTTAGGAATTACATTATTTTATTTTAGTGTTTTTATCTCTAGAGGTTTAATTTTGAATTGTTGAATTTAAATCTACTGGTATATATATATATATATATTTCTATTTTGTGTACAGTGAAGTTACTCTTGCTACTTTTACATCATATTAAACAAACAATGAAATTATTCCTTTTTTCTACTAATAATAGCAGATATAAATACCAAGTGCAATAGTGAACATTTTAAGAGTTTTATTAGATATATCAGAGATAAATACTCATTTAACTAAATGCTTTATTTTGCTTGAGTTGCTGTTATACATTTTTAAAGTGATTCTGTGAAGTAAGGTATTTGGTTTTGTTATTCATAACAAACGGAGCAAAGATTAATTTAAATTACATGTTTTGCCTTTTAAAAAATGTTAGATTTTCTGTATAATTTTGAAAGGGAAAAAATAGTTTTAATTGAATTCAGTATGTTTATAATATATGCAAAATTTGATTTTTCTTCATGAATTTTCCTACATGTAATTTTAAAGGATACTGTATTTTAATTTTTATTTAAACAAGAGAGACTCTAATAGAGAGTATAAAGTATGTAAAATTGTTTTCTGTAAAAAAAAATATTTAATGGGTATAAAAATGTAGTAAAATTATATTTTTATACCCATTAAATATTTACATATAGTAAATAGTTAAATGGGGAAAAATGTATATAAAATTTAAATGTATTAGAAAAGTTAATTCTTGTTGAAAATAATAGAAAATTATATCAAAGTTTGAGCATTGTAAACTATATCTATCCAAATCTCCCAAGTAAAAGCTCAAATTAACTCCATTAAAAACAATTGAAAAAGAAATTGCACTGCACCATTAACTCATGGGATAATTACTTAAAAAGTTTAAACGTGGAGGGATGGCTCATTCTGGAGAGACACTAACAAATTAAAAATAAGAAGCAATGTACCTCATCATAGCTTTCTCTAGTGCCGACAAAGCCGAAACAAGAGCTATCGAGCTCTAATTTCAGTTTAGTAACAAGGAAAGTGAAAATGATTTTAAAGTCACAAATAATGTTAGTAATTTCCTATCTCACAACCAATTAAACTTATGGGCACAGGATTTTATCCCCATCCCAGCACCTGAAGTGGAAGGAATCATTATGAACATGAACCACAAAAAGAACTCAGGGAACATCTCTAATAAGACCTAAAACAACTTCCTATCATTGCCAAGTACTGTTAGTTTCATCATTGTTAAAATGTAATAGGTTTTTTCTTTCCATACTAGGTAGCCTTCTAGTTCAAGTTTAAAGTTCTAGCCTACTTTAAGAAACTAAGATATGTAAAACTCTTATAGTTTTTCATCTAGTTTTGCTTCTTTAAAATGAAAAATAATGTGGATTTATTTAGTGAATACTTCTTGAGCTTTTTTCACATAAACACAAATTGATATACTAAAAATTATTTTCATTTTGAAAATATAAAGCATTTATTTTATAGTTGCAGATATAGTAAATGTTATTTAATACGGTTACAGATATTCGATTCATATTTAATAAATTATCTTTATGTAATCTTCAGGAATTATTTTTATGCTTATATTATTAAATATTTTATACAATTTACGTTATAATCCATTATCTTATCTAAGAAAAGTTGAAAACATTTTTATTATTGCAAAGGAAAACATATCATTAACATTACAGCAATTATTTGGTGAAGATTTAAATTACTACAAATTGTGCTCTGTTAATTTTGATATAACTAAGAAAAATTTTTTTATTCAGGGTAATTATATTTTATATTTTATAATTTTGGTTTACACACACATGTTTAAGTTTTAGATGACATAATAGTTTTATTATGAAGTGGTCACTGAAATGATATAAACTTTTTCGTAATTAAAAATATGAATAGCAAAAGTTATTAACAATTTTTAACCATGTTCGTGGTGTTTAGGTCCTTTATATACTTTTTTCACTCTTTAAGCATTGAAGCATCTGATGGGATATACATTTTTTATTGGATTTTACAAGCAGAGGATTTTAGCAGTCACTTTATTAAAAATATTTTTTATTATTAAATAATATTTTTTCTCAATAAATATTGTCTTTAATAAGCTGCTTATGTTATTGATCATTAATTCGTTCCCTTCACACACTTATTATTATTTGAATATAGGTTGTTGTCTATTTTGTTTTCAAAGCGAACAAAAATGTTTTGTTTTGAAAATATAAAGTGCACATCTTCAGGTATTTGGTTTTTAATTTAATTAGAGCAAGTTTAATTACTTTGATTTATAAATTAAAATAAAAAAAAATTTAAATCTAGATCATTCTTATCAAAAATGTCTTATTTGTTTTTGAATTGGCATTATGTGAAGATAAATAAATGAACTAATTAACTACGTAGTTAAAAAAAAATCAAACGCACACAGTATAAATTGTATAGTATGCTATTTTTCACACAAATTGTAGCAATAACTTTATTTAAAAGAATAGTTTTGTAGTTTCTTGATTTAGAATTAGAAAATATATCATTTGATATGACTTTAATTCTTTTATTGTGGATGGCTTGTAAAAAAAGTGTTCTGGTTTATATTAAAAAGTTAAATGTGCATATTTTATACTTAAAAATTTTTTATTTTCAACTATATACAAATTTCTTTTTTATCTATTTAAGATGTTCTTAAAACTACTTCAGTGATTGCTAAATATTAAATGCAAATGTTAACAAATATAACAATTTTAATTTATTAAAAAAAAGGAAAATTTTAAGTATTATATTGATGAATTTGTGTAAATAAGATGTTAAAATTAAATGGAAAAATCCCCTCAAAATCAGTAATTTAGTTCGAAACTTAAGAACTTATAAAGAAGAAGAAGAAGAAAAAAAAAAAAAAATCAGCTTCTAAACTCTATTAATACTCTACACAATTTTTTACGTTAAAAGTACATTGTTTGTGGGAAAACACAATACAGAAGTCTAATAATAATCTCTAAACATTGAAGTGCCTTTTTTTCCCCTGAAAATACATCTTTTTTTCCTTGTAATATATACAATAAAAAATATACAAGAAAAGATTATTTTGAAAAATAAATTAAGTATTTTTTATTTTATTTTTGAATGCACGATAATCCAACAATTTAGAAAAACTGCATTCATCTTTAATAAAAGTCAACTATAAGCTTCCATAACAACATTTATTTCTGATGCTAATTATGGAATTTCGAATTTCGTTTAGAAATTACTTCGAAATTTTAAGATTCAATTAAAAAAAAAAAACTTTCGTTTCACATAATTTCATTTTTAGCAAAATTTTGTAAAATTCATAAAAGTTATTAAATAATTAATTATTGGTTAGTAAATTTATTTGTGTAAATCTAAATTTTCAGTAATTTGTGGATGCAAATTGAAATATTTTATAAAAATGCTAAATATTTCGAGTTGTGATTCACTAATATTTTTTTTTAACTGTTAGTGTATGCTTAAGTATGATTATATTAGTATCTTATAAAGAAATGTTTAGTATAATTTTTTTTATGAAAGCCAAAGTATTTAAAGTTGGAAATGTTTTTCAGGCAACAAGTGCATTTTTTTTATGTATATATAAATAATTACCCTACTAAAATACTTAAGTAAGAACCTAAAATACTTAAATAATGGAATTATTTATAAAAGCATAATGTGAAAAAATATTATATCATTTCCTTAAAGTATTTTGTTAAAATTAAATATTTAGCTGTTAAAATAGACGGTTGTTGTCGTGTGCCAGCTAGGCTGGTATTATGGGGTGCGTTGCTCCACTTTTCCAACTGAACCGTATTTAGGTGTGGAATCCGACTTCCTCAGTACACACATGCCATGGTATCCGTTTATAGGGTAAGGCAAGCATTCACACAAAGAAAGGATAGACAGAGAGCGAAAGTACATCCATGTCCTATGGGATTCGAACTCAGGGCCTCCCTATCCGCTGTCACTTTGACCACTTGATAGGGTGGGTGGAAAAGCGGATGGTTAATATTATAATTTAAGAAAGAAAGAAACAAACTATTGGATAAAAGTAATGAAATTTATTTGTTTTAAATATACTCTTTGTAATTTAGTAAAAACTAGAAATAATTCGTTCAAGTTAATAATGAAAATTTCATGAGAGATATACTTCTGTTCTTTTGTAATTGAATTTTTTTTATTTGTTAAAAAAAGAATTAGAGGAAAATAACTTTAGAGTATAACGAACTAAACATTTTTTATAGATATCTCTTGAAGGTCGTATGTAATTCGATATGAATATTTTATTTATGTTAAAATTAAAAGGAACGATCAAAGGTCATCAGTTGTCAAAATATCCAATTATTCATTTTGTTATCATTATTTGCGACCTTTTGAGAATTTGCCAAATTCGGAAATATTCAGATAGTCTGTAGATTTCGAAATGATAGTCGTGTGTCCTGTAAAAGTCTGAAAGATATTTCTTTGATTTCATTTGGATTTTCACAGTTTAGTGTTTAAAATTTTTAGTGGTTTGCAATCATTTTAACTTAAAAGTCATGTTTAGATCAACCCATGTGTGTAAAAAGTGGCCGTAGAGTGAAAGAATATTGTTATACAAAATTTGAAGTTAATTTCATTGAAATACATTGCTGGCCATCAACATAAAACAGAGAATACATCCATACAACAGAGAAGAAGGCATATGTAAATCATGTAAAATTTACATTGTGCGTTTGCGGCAATGAGTTATGCAAATCATTAGCATTGAAATATTTACGCACAGTCTGTAATTCCACTTACAAATCCTATAGAAAAAGAGATAAAGCAGATTTAAAATTCGGAAATTTTTTTTCGTAACTGATTTCACTATGATTCATTGAACATTTTTCTAATAAGATTGAGGAAGAATAGTAGCTTATGGAGATTGTGATTTATCATTACAGGGAAATTAGTGGACGAAACCGCAATCGTAATGCGTAGGAGGCAGGAGGTAACAGCATACAGAAGCACCTATCGTATGTACTTTGTTGAACGACTGCACGCGACAGACATAGTGCGTATGGCGATAAATTGCTCAGAAACATCAGTATTCAATTTAAAGTTATTCATTGATATTTTTTTAATCTATAGTGCTTAAAAATTGTTAAATCAAGTGAAAGTATTCTAATTGAGAATAGTTATTTTCAGGTCACAAATACCAATTTTTATTTAATTACAATCGGAAAATTACATCTAATGAATATAGTTTAGAATTTTTCTTATTTGAAGGATATGTTAGGTTTATATAAAATAAAGAAACGCGCGAATGTTTATATATATATATATATATATATATATATATATATATATATATATATATATATATATATATATATATATATATATATATATATATGCTGCTAAAGCAGATTTCTTTCGAATTAAAAAAAGAATCTTTGAGTGCGAAAAATGATTAAATTGGGAAAAGCAATAAAATGTGTATTGGAGAGTTCTGATAACTGTTTATATAAATTTGTCACAAGTATTATATTTTCATATTTTTACATAAAATATATAATTATTATATTAAAAATATAATAACGTAAAAGATTTGTAAGTAATGTCTTCAGAAAATGCGAGTTGAAATATCATACTTTTTATGTATGCCATGTTAAACCAAACTTAAATTTTTTTTATTTAAATAAAATTTTCCATAAATTAACATCAAATTATATTAGAAGTTCTGTTCTTTTGAAAGAAAGTGCATTCATTGAAAGATTTATGAATTACCAAATTCAAAACAATAAATAATTTTGAATTTAATGACTTATATAAAAAGTTTTAAATAGAATACTTTCTGACATTGAAAAAGAAATTTTCCTTTCAAATTTATAGATTTAATGGGCTTAAATTTTGAGAAATTAAGTTATTAATAGGAATTTTGAAACGCCTGTAGCATTTGCGATAATTGAATTGAATGAAAAAATGAAATAATAAATTGAGTTTTATAAATCACGAGGATCAAGATAAAAAAAATTGCAAAACACTTATAGCAGAAAAAAATTCGCTTAGAATTAAATGAAATTTAAAAATTAATGCATTTTTTGAATTGTGTGTAACAATTTAAGAAAGAATTCTTATACAAATTGTTAATTAGCCTATATGAATAGGAAATTGATTAGTTTTCTTATTTCAGATACGATCCAATATCGAATTACATCAATTCTAAAATAGTAGTTTTTAAGTAATTATAATTTTTAAATATATCAGTTTCAATTTTTTTTTTATTTTTGGTTGACTGGTTTATCCCTTTTTAAATGATTTTTTTTCAAAAAAAAAAAATTTTTATCATTAATTTTATTATTTGAATCTATAAATTCTCTGAGAGTTTTGCCGATTTGTAGGAAAACATTTTACTAAAGATCACATTTTGCTTATTTTCTCAAAAGAGTCAGAGATTTCCAAACATATAAAACTTTTTGGAAAAAATTTTGTAGAATAATTTTGCTGATCGGTAAATTTCAATTAAATAGAAAATCATTGAAGGTATTGTAGCTTGGAAATTCTACAAAGATGTTATATAATATCATTAACAATATGTTTCACTGGCTGTCGGAAAAAATTTATTCTGATGTTATTTTAATAAATTTGCAATTTCACTGTTTCCTTGATTTTGACATAGTTAAAACAAAAATTTTCTTGATTGTTGGAACGTGTTGGAAAAAAAATACCTCAGCCAAATATATGTATTTATTTTTTCACAGATTTCCTTGTAATGATAACTTGAGATCGCATAAAAACTTTCATATTTTATTTCACTTTTGTTATAAGTATTACTCTCTTATTCAAAATGAATTTAATATTTTTTTAAATAAAAATAGACTTCATTCAATAATTGCTTTAATAAACATTTGTTAATGATATTTTTTAAAATGTTTTACATATATTTTTTCTATTACAAGGTACATGAGTTTGCAATTCTAAAATAAATGCATGTTTATTTCATTTAATTTCATTAATATTTAATTCAATATTTAAAAAAACTCATATTTTACCAAATTATATCAATTTATTTACACAAGGAACTATAGCAAAAAGATTTTTCTTATAAAATAAGTTAAAAAATTTTTTTTCTTAATTCGATTGTTGATAATTTAAGTCAATATTCGCTTAAATAAATCTTGAAATCTGAATTATGTAGTCTAATTTTTTGAACCCTGAATTATGTAGCCTAATTCAGAATTATTTTAAAATTTAGTTTGGATTTTTTAAATTTTAGATCACATAAATAGATCCAGTAAGCCACAATAGTGTAAATGCTGCTTTCAACAAAAATAAACTAAAAAATTTCATTAATTTATTGTAAATTTCATGAGTTACATAAATTATTACGAATGGCATAATATGGAAAACAACTTTATAGGACATAGTTAAAGCATTCTTCAAAAAATTTGCATATATTTATTTTTTTAACAATCTACTAATAATTAAGCAAATAATTTTTTTTACATAATTTATTTCTTCACAGAGATATCAATATTAAGTTTTATGTTTTGTTTTAAAACTATTCCTTTCCTTAATCATTTGTGTTTCAAACATTCTTGATTTTTTAATTTTACATTTATTGCAACTATTTAATAATTATTTTATAACGTTATTTCAAAGCAGCTGTTTAAAAAATTTTGCAATCATATAATGTAAAACATGAATTTTCATTTGTTAAGTAAATTTAATTTTAAAACATACATATCTTGTACAACATTAAAATACTTTAAAATTTACTTTGATTTTTTTAAATTAAAAAGCATTAATTTTTCCTCTTACATGATTCATAGAGCATCATTTGAAATTGGTTTAAAGCTCAGCTTATGATAAGTTTGCTTTATATAATAGGATATCGATACTAACAAATATACACTATATAAAAATGTAAAGATAAAGGATATGTGTGGTCTTGAAGGTGTTTTGATAAATGAAAAAAAATAATACATTTTAAAATAAATGAATTAAAAAATTAATCTATTAAATTATGCATTGGTTTAATATATTTTAATACTCTAACATTTTCGGTTTAATTTTTTGAGAATATTTTCGATTGGGGATATTATCTACTTTCCTTGATATGTAAAATGGAAATTTTTTTAAATTTATTTGATTATATATAAAATTGATTTTATTCTGCAAATAATACTTTTTATATTACAGTTTTTAATAATTCTAAATATTAGAAGTGATATATTGGGAAAACTTAAAAATGTAGTATATTATCAGAAAAAGAAGGATTGCTGTATCATAAAATTTGTCTTTCTAATCCAAACTTTTTTGTTTAATATCAAAAATGCATAACCGTTTTTTAAAGTTGAAATTCTACGTTGTTTTTATTTAAAGCTTGTTTTAATTTGAGTCTTTTGATAAATTTAATTTAAATTCAAATTCTAAGCATAATTTAATTATATCTTTTTCTTTTTTAAAAAATATATATAAGATATATGACATTCAAATATAAATTTTCCTTCTTCTACGCTCTATTTTAATTTATTATAATTATTTGTTGTATCATTTCATTTGACTCTGTTTCTGTCATATTATACATATGTCATAACTTATACCGCAATTTTTTTATGAACCATAAAACTATCTCTTCTTTTTTATGTTTAGAGAATAAGTTACAGAATAATGGCCAATCACAGTAAGTATTAAAGAATATGTCGAATGAGGAGTGTAAAAACAAGAAAGATAGGGAGATATATATAGTCTTTCTTTTTGTACAAAACTTCAAGCTTAGCTGGTTGTTTCAACTGGATGAAGTGCTCTTTCGACTTTTCGCTTCCTCTCTTCCTCTGTTAGTCACTTCTGCTGTCTTCAGCGTGATGCCGAAAATGTCTTCATGGTAACGATTCTCTTCCTGTAATGAAGTTATGACAGAGAATGTAAAAGAAGGACCATTAAAATAGGACTTATTGGTGTCACGCATAAACTGTATTACGCATTGTAGGACAGTTATGTAACTTTCCATACATTTAAAAAATGGTAACATTTATTTGAGAAGTTATAATAATTTTTTCATTGCATTTTGGAACACCTGATCCGTAATATGTCAATATTAACATCCGGGTTATTAAGATAAAGCATCGCTAATTATTTTTATTTTTCATTGTTCGAGAAAAGTAAAATTATTAGAAAAATCCATGGATCTCTTTGAAAAAGAATATAAAACAGAAATTTTTGTAAAGAGTGCACAAAAAGAGATTAATTTATTTCTCGTATTTAAGAAAGGAAAATTGAATCCAATGATTGGTGTCTCCATGAAAGAGATAAAATAAGAATAGAATGCTTGTAAAAATTACCTGTAGAAAATATAAATTGTTAAAATAACAGTAAAATTTAACTATCAAAGTCTAAGAGAATTTTGGCGAATTGCATCAGCTAGTATAAAGAAGTCATTTATATGTATCATTTATAGCAGTTCATAAGAATATGGCTGAAGTAAAATCTCATGTTAATTATGTATCTTTGAAAGTTAGATTCATAATTAATATAAGATTGTCATTGATAGTATAATTGATAATATAAGTGATGTTCTTCATGAGATAATTTGATACATTTTTTCGTCAAAGAATATTTTCCGCTTCTACTTTTACGTTTCTATTTGAGTCGCTATGAGAATTTATTTTATAAATATCTTATTCTTATACATAATTATTTATATAAAGTATTTAAATATTTTAAACTTTTTAAACTTTTTCTTTTTTAGTGTTTTAGAGGAACTAAGTTGGTTGCCAAATATTTAGCTGTATCTTCGAAAAGTTGATATGAAGTTGCTAATTTTTCTTACACATAATATTTGGCAAAGCTAATTTCTCTGTAACTTTTATCATATATGTGTATAAAAGCGTAGGACTTAACTGATTGTAAAACATTTACAATTTAATTTTTGTAAAAAAAAGTACTGTGTCATAAAATAAAGCTTCAGTTTCTAGAAAGTACCAAAATGGAGGAGTGAAAATATGACATTTAAAAAAATAGATTCGAAGAAATGGGAATCAGTTTTTTTAGAAACAGTTTACTTCATTTATTCATAATTAACTTAAACTGAATCTTGCCAATATCAAGTACTTATGAATCATTGCATTACTGTTAACAGCAATAATAGTATGAGTGAAATTTCTAAATATAAATTAATGTCGAGAACGTCAGTTAAAATAGACAGATTGGTATTGTTATTAAAACAATTGTTTTTATTTATTTTTTTTAAAATTTTTTTACGTACGATTGGAAAAATGTTAGACGTACTCTTTTGCCTTGAATATGCGGTAAGATGGTATTTTGGTAAACAATTTTTAATTGCTGTTCCTAATCGTTGTGTGTGCGCTAGGACTTTGCTTAAAGTTATTTCAATTATAATTCTTGGCACTAAAATGTATATTGAAACTGTAAGAAATGGTAAAACATTGAAGGGTATAAAAAATTCAAATTTAAGCATTTCTGTATTAATCGCATGAAATCATAAACAATTATGTGATTACTGTTAATTAAAATATCTATAGATGCTAGTGGGATTATTAAAAATTTGAACTTAGTTCCAAAGCAATTTAATTTGTTCAATAAATAATAAAATTTCCTAATTTACTAGTACTTATATTATTAGTAGTAGTAATAGGTATGTGTGTAACAGGTATTATTAGGTACTGTGCATTCAGTATTCTACTTTCTATAATCTTTCTGAAGTTTGTGTATATTTGATAACAATTCCGATAAAAAAATTATATATAACAAGCGTGAGATAAAAAATTTACTAGATAATAATCATGAAAATTAAAAATTCTGTCATTTATAAATTTATAAGTCTTAACAAAAATTGAAAATGTTGTTTAATTTACTTTTCTCATTTTATTTATTTATTTCTCTTGCAATAGCTAAATATCATTTCGCAAATGAAAACTGTATTCATTTAAGAGAATTAAACATTCCTCTATTATTTTTATTTCAGAAATAAATGTGGACAGAAGTCTAATTTGCTGAGTGAAATATATATATAACCACATAGTCGATCACTTGAATGACCAAAAAGATATTAAATAATGACCAGGCACTCTTTTTTCTTGTTTCTCTGACTGACTTCTCAAGAATTTCGGCGTGTTCAAAAAATACTTTAAAAAGTAGTTGCGATATTTGGAAATAGCATAGTATATGGCCAGAATTTAGCAATAAGTGGAAATACTAAAAGATAATAAATTGTCATTTTAGAAAATAAAAGAAAATTGTCCAGAAATATTTCAATTTCGCTTGTAGTTGTAAGACTTTAATACCTAGTCTCTCCCACTTTTTTTATTCACATAATTTTTAAATTGATCGATTTTTCTAAACTAAAAAAATTGTGTGCATGTGTATGATTTCTCTTAGTTAAAAAATTTTAATTTAAATTTTGTATAGAATTCGAAACATGTGAACAATGTATGTGGAAACAATGGAATTGAAACATATGTGAATGGAACATGCTCTGTTTTTCGTTGATATGTGTCAGCTCAAAATATACACATAGGAAAATATTGTAATAATGCACTGTATGATTCAAATTTGAATGTATGAATTGTGTTATAGAAGTACTAGCATATCTAAACTTAAACCATGTCCATTATAATGCTCAACTATAATGACAAATCCATAGTTGACAAGAAAACACTTCTACTTACCGTTGCAATTGTTATTAAAAGATCAATATTTACTGTTATCCCTATAGCGATTGTATCCAGGGTAATTTAAGTGTACCACCATACGGAATGGTCATTTAATTAGAACATTAGTTTGAATGCAACTGCTTATAAGACAGACAGGTATCCAACCATTTTGATTATTTGGTTTAAACAAATGCAGTTTTTTAAAATATTTCAAACTTACTTCATTAGAAAAATGTAAAACATATGGTCAAATTGTACCAGCAATCAAAACGGATTTGGGAATATTATGAGTGTATTTTCTGTAAGGAATCTATCTTCATTGCTTTTCCCTTTCTCAAGGGACTTTTTGTGTGCAGAAGAAGTTTAAGGAGTTCCATCTAGAATATTTCTTGGCCATCATAAAATATGGTTGGAAAATGGGAAAATATCTTAGAATCCTATTCACTAGAATTGACTGCTTTGTATATTCTGCAGTATGAGTAATTCCTCGAGTTTAGAATATCATTCACTGAATAGATTATAGTATAACATTGCACACACAGAATGTTTGTTCTGAAAGCTGTTTGCGAAGCATACACATGAGCTTAAATAGTTATCTTGACTTAGCTATCATTGGAGGTACTATTTGAATTTAGAATATATTTGCATAATATATACGTATATAATTTACCTGTAAGCGCTTAATGACATTGTCTACTGCAGAGCCATTCATCTGTCCAAGATCTTGAATTATTGCCCTCAACGTTTGGTTGACGTCTTCTGCCATACTAACGTCTCCGCATACGTAAAAGTGACCCCGTTCCTCGATAATCTCTTTGTATACTTTGTCCGAGATCTCCCTTAGAATATGTTGAACGTAACGCTGCAAGAGCAAAAAGTCGTAATTAAAAAAGTGTGTCAATAATTTAACGCAAGGAATTATTGCAAAAATGATTTTAAAAAAAACAATGCTTTAATGTATTATTTTCATATAATCGTATAATTATTCTTTCTCTATTTTTTACGGAGGATCATAAAATTATACACAAGCAATCTGTGTATTTTTAAGAAAATGTTAAGAAGATACATTATTTGAATTCTGAAGCAATGATTTGTTGTTTAGAGAAATGTATGTTTTGAGTGGTAAAATTAATAGCTAAAATTTAGCTACAAAAATATAGAAGCCAATTAAGAGTATTAATAACAATTATATGTCTATTTAAAGATATTACGGCAAAATTTTAATTGGGTACGTATTTGCGCATAAATGAACAAATGATTATAAATTTAGGAAACATACTTTGTCTTGTATGCCGGACAACTTGTCTAGTGGTCAGCGTCCTGGGTTCGAATCCCGGTTCAGGCATGGATGTACTTTCTCTCTCTCTATCCTGTCTTTGTCCTTTCCTTGTGTGTGTGAATGAAGTATAAATGATGCCTACTTTATAAACGGGTCCCTATGACATGTGTTAGGGTGCGAGGGGGGGTCCCCCCTGTGGTGCACCCGGGGCAACACCTCGGCTGCTAAGAGGTCGCTGTTTCTGGCCGATTTCTTGGGTATCAGGAAACAATAGATTAATAGACTCTGTTGCAGTTGTAACTATTTACAATCTGTCATTGGGAAAAAAAAAGCTTTGCCTTGTATCCGTAATAGAAATTTATTTCAGTAGGTTGTCAAGAAACGTAGACAGATGTAAAACTTGATATTCCTTAGGAAATATAGACGAAGGAATAAAGTTTTAATATCTCCCTTAGAAATGAATTCTTTTGTAAATATAGAGAATGCACAACTTGATTACTGAGAACGTAACTTACACTGTCAAGGCGATATTCCTAGACAGTGTGAGTTACATTCTCAATGTGTTTCAACCATGATACTCCAACATGATTGTAAATTGATATGTTTTTGAAGATTATACATGGTATAACATCCAGTAGAAAACTGCGCGCAGTATAAATAGTAAAGTGATGTTTTAGTGGTAAGTGGATCTAGATGACTGAATAGCAGAGGCAATGTTATCGATTGAAAATTCACTCAACTACGAGTTTCCGGATAAAGCGCAGCAGAAATAAAGCTGATCAAATGTCCCAGTATTTCCTCTTCTTGAAAAATAATGATGCCATTTCATTTCAAGTTGCTGAATTGCATTGATGATTTCCTGCCACCATACATGCGCATAAAGTTTAACAGCACTGAGGAAAAAAAATGCGCAGCTGAAAATAACACTCTTCTTATCAGACTTTAAAGTCTGATTCAAAATTGTTCAACTTCCTCGCGGGATTAACACTTATCTAAATGAAGCTGCCCATGTTGAACGGTTAGTGTCAATACAATTGTTGGATTTTTCAAGCCCTAACACAAACAAAATGTTTTGAGAAATGGTATGATTTGAGTGTTAAAGTTTAAAAAATATCCAGCCTTGCTTCCTTAGATTCACTTTTTCCAAGATGGTTTAACTCATTCCTTAAAGAACAAGGTTGTCTGCTGTACAATCAACCCGATTCTAAGATACGACGCTTTTCAAAATCTGAAAGCTCTTCATAACGCCAAGCACGTTTTTAAAGTAATCCTTTGTACAAAGAGTTTTAGTTCAGTTATAATTTATCGAGAATTAAAAGACCAAGAGCTCTTTTACAGACTACTTTTAAGAGTTTGCTTTCCGTTTCAATTTTGGAATCACATTATATACACTTAACATGCTCTACTTATCAACAAATATTTAAATACTAGAAGGTAAAGCACCCAATTTAACTGATTCACGAAATCAGAAGTTCAAAATCGAAATGAGCTATCCAGAGTAATTCAAAAGAGGTTAACTCTCCTTAAACTTATATCTATCGAAAAAGTTTACACATTTTTTATGAAGCAATAGTTTTTATCTCAGCATGTATTTTTTTTATAATATTTAAGTATAACTATTTCTGCAACTTATTATTCGTCTTCCTTTCTATTTAGCAACATGAACAATAATAAATTCTACCATTTGCTTTTCTATATTATTTATCAATCAACCACAATAGGGATTAAATTGTATTTTTTGATAGATTTAAGCTATTTACGATGAATTTATTTATAGCATAACATAATATAACATTGAAATTGTTAATTTTTCACTTTAACGGTTATATATATTCATAACATTTTTTTCGGTAAAATATGATATTTTCATTTATATGCTTTTTGTCTTTATTATATATTTTTGTTTACTGTCTAATTACTTAATAAAATATCTAGTTATTCTACGAAATAATTGAATTTTAACAGTAACATATACACTCATAAATATGTATTTATATATGTTTTATAATATATATAAATTTATAAAAGCACATGTGCATTTATTTGAACTTTGTATACAATATATCTAACTAATGTAAAGGACGTTCGTCTCGAAGGATGTTGAAGCACATTGTATGTATGTTTATAAAAAAAAAAGTTAATCCTTCAAAGAAAAAACCGGAAATAAGAAAAAGGATTTCTGCAATGCAGTACCACATACTTTAAAAGGATTAGATTCGAACTTAAATAGGTATATTTGTTCTTAAATGACGTCAGTATGGAATAAAATCTCTTCTACCACAAAAGCCGTATTTATCAATTTATATATATTATCTTCACTTCACTTCATTTTTCTTTAACATTTTAATTTAATCTGTAGTTCTGTACCAATTTTGAGGTTTTTACTTTTTTCATTTTTTGAAAATTTTGTTTTTCAAATTTTGTTAGTGTTTCATTTTCATCGTATGCAATAGTTAAAAATATATTGCACAACTTACCTATCATTTTCATTTAAAACATTAAATGTTTTACATTATCAAGGTATAAACATTGGAATTTTTTGTTGCTAACCCCTGTTTTTTAGTTCAGAAATAACTTTCCCATTACATACTAAGTAATTTGCATGTAGGTTATACGTTTTTTTGGCTCATTTGCATGTTCGCCCTCTTTATTACCTATTTCTCATTAATTTTAAGTATCTATTTGTTGTAGATGAATCATTTTATTAGCATGATTAAGTATATTTTTTTTATCTCTTAAGCGTTCTTTTTTTTTACTCCTGTTAATAATATTACAGTTTCAAAGCATCTGTAGTTTTGTTTTTGATCATATATTTCTTATTAAGTAGTTATTTTCTTCGATATTTTCTTATTATTAAATCAATATGGATATTAATGTCTCGTACTTTTATAATTTTGTAAGTAATTCTTTATATCATACATATTTCTCTATTGAGATATTTTTTAATGTTTTTCAATACTTAAAAAATGCGCATTTAAATTTTATTTTATGATTTTCTTAGCAATGGCACTTATCTGTAAAACATTTCTTCAAGTAAAATTTTGTGAACAAGAGCTGATTCTTGGAAGCACTCCTATTATAGGAACTTAATGAAAAAAAATCTGTCATCAAATAAATTCTTGTGCTAAAACCAATATTAATAGATTGTAAAGTATTTTGTCTTTAAACTACTTTAAAAGTGTTTAAGATATGTTTCAATTGAATTTAAAAAGGAAAGTAATATATATGTTACTTTAGTTAAGTAGAATTTTAACACTTAAAATAGAATTAGTACACTTGACGTTGATTGTACTCTTAACATTGATCGTCCATTGTTTTACCTCTAAATATAAATCATATTCTCCGAAATGATTTGTTCGATCAGATTGAAATATTGCATTTTCTATTGTCTTAGAATTACCTACATGTCACTTAATCTGCACTCGAAATGAAACTCATAGTAAGTACTTTTTGTTTCATATTTACCCCCTTTATTATTTCAATTTATTAGAATTCTGTGATTGCAATTTCAGATGTTTTCATTACACTTTTCTTTCAATTTCAGTGAAACTGAGTTTCTTCAGCGCATCAAAATGATTTGATGAAAATCCAGTGTCGTAGTCAAATAATTGCTTAGGTCGTCGTTAAATAATTGCAGCTGAGAAAAAATAGGCTTCAAAAAAAAAAAAAAAAAAAAAAAAACGAATTAAACGAAAATTGCCTCAAAATGCACTCCGAGGATGCAGCTCAACAAATGTATACTTAGATTTGATAATGCATAGCTGCTAGACCATTGATCTTTGTGTAGCTTCAAATCTGTTTCGCTCTGAATAAAAAGAACTCGATAAGTTGACAGTGTACGAAAAAAGTTTGGAGAGAAACGGCATATCTCAGCATCAACACCCGTTAGCAATCACACAAAAATCGGTTTTCATTTCATTTTTTTTTAGCAAAAAGGCATTTAAATTAAATAATGCACACTGTTCGCAATAAGGTTAGATGGATCTTTAACTATCCCTAAGAGGAATTAAACTGCTCGAAAAAAGTAGGAGGACACTGATATTTTATAAATTATGCTTTAATGTAAATTTAAATGTACATTTTCTTTATTAGTTTATTAATCTAATTTTTCTTTTATTTTCAGTGAATACGTTTTATCCATCTTTAAGAAAATATTATAATAGTATTCAAAGATTTAGATCTGGGAAAAAAAAAGTAGAAAGGAACCTGCAAAAATATTATCATTTTGGAGTATGTAGCAGTTTAATATGTTGAAAACATTGCTCTTTTAAACTCTCTTTCTTTCAAAAGATATATTTTGTTGAAAAAATCCTCAATTTTTGTGCAGTTAAAATGTCTATGGGGATAGATGGCCAAATTTGAATTCAAAAAGGCCAAACTTTGTCATGTAAAGATGTGGACAAAACTGTAAGAGGAATTTCAATTCACCTACTCATCAGTCCAAATGTTGTTTCTAACTTCTTGAAAAATCCAAAGAGTTAGAGAAAAGCAAAGAATGGCAGACATAAAAAATTTACTCTAAATGATTAAAGAAAAATCCTTAAGGAATTTTTTTTTTAAAAAAGTATAGAAGCATTGGAAAAGCACAAGACCCATATGGAATCACACATGTAACCAGAAGAACACTTAACAACAACATAAAAAGATTGGATATGTGTATATTCCAGAAAATAAAGCACCATCTTAAATGGAACGAAAGACACATTGACTAGCAACTATTGTGGTCCAAAGATCACATGACATGGAACTCTGAATGGACTTCAGTTATTTTTTTCTGATGAAAAAAAAAGTATAGTTTAGCTGACGGTAATCAATATTATTGGCATTGTCTAGGTACACCAGAAGAAACTTATTGTAATAGAAGATAGGATGAGGCAGTTTAATGGTTTGGATAGCTGTTGGGTATGGTGGAAAGACTAATCTAGTATTTCTGGATGGAAGATAGAAACATTTAGATTACAGTCAAATTTTAAATTCAGTGCTTCTTCCTTATGTCATTGAGCTAGGGGGAAAAAGTTTGAAATTTCATCAATATGGAACATAAATTCATGTGACCAATGGCGTTAAAAATTGGTTTAAAACAAATAATGTTCGGGTTTTGCCATACCCTGCTAAAAGTTCAGACCTTAATATTGTCTAAAATATATTGTCAGTAACTCTTCAGCGTGTTTATGCCAGAGGCAAGCAATATGAATCACTGATCGAACTTCGAGAAGTTTTGAGTTGTGTTTCGTACAATTTTTGTCAAACCAAAATTCAAAACTTATATGATTTAATGGTAAATACAGTCTTTGAAATAATTAAAGCAAATAAGAGAAAATTCCTTATTAAAAAAGACTTTTATTTTCAATATTTAGAACTTCCCTTCTATTTTTTTCACACAGTATGATGTGGTTGAAGCAAATTTTTAATTGTTATAAGGAACTAATTTTTTTTATTTCATGTTATAAATATACTATCTGATTGTAGATAAGTTTTTAAAAGTGCTGTAAAAGAATTTGTAAAAAATCAAATTTCTTCTTTTATTGGAAAAATACCTAGTGTTTTCCAACTTTTTTCACGTAGAGTAGTAAAACATTCCTAATGAGATTGATCCTCATTGCAATTGGACTCTAATATAACATAACAAACCCTTGCATCATTCAGAGCAGCTGCAACATTGCTGTAAAGTGGAAGAACACTGGTCTTTTTTCTTTAAAATAGCCAATCCGTACAGAACTCATTGACACCACACACGCGTAACTTTTTCAAAGCATTCGTCATGGGAAGGGGGGGGGGAATTCTGGATGAAATGTGCGATGAAATCCGGATGATATGACCCACAAAATAAAAGAAATAAGGGCAGTTTCTTAACCAAATGACAACCATTCAAAAAATGCTAATATAAAATCGATTGATTTTTATATCATTTCTATTACTATGAACACACAAACATATATATTTTCTATAATAAACACTTTTCTTTCACATTCATGTATGCATCTATCAGAATTCCAACAATTTAAATTTCATAATAGGGATACTTATCTTATTAACGTGATATCCTGAGCCTCATACAAATGCTTCATAATCGAACAAACTTTTATCAGATAAATTAAGTATATAAAGCTAGAAATAATAAGAAAGATTGATTTTGGGAATAAAATTTAATGTAAGAAAAAATTTGTCTTACTTTAGGCTTCCCCGGGACACGTGAATACGCTGAGTAAACTTGTGTCAATACTCCCAATTCTTTCATCTGCTGCGTTTCTTCCCTGTATAACTCTGCTTTCTGATGGCGGCAACCAATCAACAATGTCATGTTTCCAAAGCGTTTTTCTTGATCAGCGTCTAAAAGCAACACGTTTCTAATGAGATGATTGTGATTAATGAAGTATTATAGAAGTTTTACATTAATCAAAAATATGTATTCAATTCCTCACATGTGCATTTTAAATTTAGCATTAAAACTATACAGGATATCAGAAAGTACAGATAATCCTTCTACAACATTGTAGAGAGGGTCTTTGAAAGCATCGGAGTTATGAGTGATTCACAGTCTGTGTAATGTGAGATTCACAGTCAACACAAATGCAGGAGATAACTTTATGTAAACTCTTATTGATTGCATTTTATCAATCCCATAGAAATATAACTTGATTTTTTTTATTAAAACTATAAATATATGCATACTCTGAAACGAAAGCAAATCAATTGATATTTTCATTAAATATATTACCATAAATTAATAATAAATTTCTTCCTCATTACCATTTTGCTACAAATGAGAAATTACACAATATATATTCATATCAATCTTTTTTGATTTAAATTTTTTGCTCTTTTTATCTTTAAAAAAGTCAATAATTCGATTCATTTGTTGGTTTTTACGAAGTCATTGAATTCAAGGTATGAATATATTTTGAACTTTTACAATTCTCGTTTGGATTTTTTACATCTTTCAGCGGAAGAGAATAATAATAATAAAACAAATATCAAAGCAGAAGCATTATTTTTATTATTTTCACAGTTAAATTATGAACTTCACAATCTTCTTCAATAAGAGAGCTCTCAGAATTCATTTGATTTCAATTTACGGATGCCACTTCCATCAAAATCATTTCTTTAATTTCATCCACTAAAAAGATTTTGCGTGTCCTCGATATCGCAATTTGGAAAACATTTCCCTTCGGTCTATGTAACAAGATCTAATATACCATTCATTTTATTTTCACTGATTTCAACTGTCTTCTAATTCAACTAAGGATGGCAATATCTTCTTACAAATTTTAACGTTGATATATTTTGTTCGTTTAAGGACAAATATTTGAGATTGATGTTGTAATTAATTGAAAATTGTTTTCAAACTTCCATTATATTGACTTTAAGTCGGTTATGTCGAAAATCTACAGTTAACGTTCTAGTATAATAAATTCGAAAGGTATAAATACTACTTTGTTTAAACATTAAATGTGTTGCTTCCTGATGAGTTGTATGCGGGAAACAGAATTTAATTCTTTTCTAATAAAAATACATTTTACAACTCAATTTAAACTGGGAAATATATTTTGGTATCTCATAAGTGTAAGGAAAAACAGTGTAATGAAAATCGCTATTTTTATCCATCAATATATAACTATATTTTATGTTCCTTAATTGTTCATTTGTTATTATAATTTGATGGTTTATTTTTGTACATATGATGTGAAATGTTTGTGCAACATTTTAACTTAATCTACTTTTTAGTTCGAAAAATTATAACTGTAAAAATCGATAATATCCAAATCAATAAACAATTTTAATGCAAAATTGAGAAGGTTGCTTTCACCTGTAGAATATGCATTCATATCTAACCATCTCCTCTGCCAGAAACTTCTGAAAGGAGCGATTCCCGTTCCAGGTCCAACCATGATTACAGGTGCTCTGGAATTATCTGGTGGTCGAAAATTCGGAGCACTACAGGAAGAAAAGTTTAATATTTTTATTAATTTTTTCTTGCATGGATATAAATTTAAAAATAAACTTTCAAAATGACTTTTTCTGATTAAATAATTTAATTTGCAATTTTAAGAAATGAATAACTTAAATCACCATATTCTCGCGATTATGACTATTATAATAAAATTTTATATACTTTAATTTAAGCTGTAAAAATCTAAATTTTCGATGTGAATGTCTTTCATGCAAGAAAAGATTTATATATCGCAGCTTTCAGAGAAATTTTCTTAGTTCCTTTATCGGAAAAACATTTAACCATTTCAAATTCAAACGGATATCTATTAAATGATTATGAATTCATTTTACTTATCACAAATTTATTTTAAATGTTATTACGTGTGAAGTCGTCAGAAGAATTAGTATATGATACACTTGGAATTATGGATGATTGAAGACTTTGTAATAGGTCATTTATTCTTTCCATCTACATAAAATCCATTGTAAACTCTGGGAATTAATCGATTTTCCATAAAATCGATAACCATTTCTTGTACAATGTGAGTGATTTTAATGTAATTTTTGTTCTGATAATATAATTTAGAATTTGTTTTTCAGAATGTAGAACTAAAATATTGAATCTCAATAAAACAAATGAAAATGTTTTTGCACAATTATCTCATTTGTTATCTTTCTTGATAAATCAAATACTTTTAACACCTCTAATTTCTCATTCTTTTGGATTTTTTAATCACAAAAATTTAAATTTTTTGAAAAAGTATGCGATGTGTTTAACATATTACAAAAACGTTACATAAAACTTAATACATAAAGTTTACTCTTATGTCCTCTCATTTAGATTAATGGTAAAAAGGAAATTATTTTAATGAATTTTTGTATATATATATATATATATATATAAGTGGTTTTTAACCGAAACATTAATTTTTTAATCAAGCATAATTGTAGTTGATGACAGACTTTCACTATTTTCCTAAAATTTTGATAATAACATAATATTGGCTAATCAAATGTCAAAATTTGAGTAATTATTTCATGTAAGTGGTTTTACTGTATTTATAAGCAATTTATCCAATTATTAGAATACAGTAAAAATCTTCTGATTTTTACTGTATTCAAAAGTAGTTAATCCAATACTTTTCAGTGTTTAAATTGATTGTAATTATGACACACAAAACTAAAGCAGAAAAATAATTCTTTGATTAAGAGATATTAGGTTCCTTCTTCCAAATGATTATTTGTGTTGATGCTCCAGACAAGATCACCGGGATACAATGCATCATACAATGAAAACGCAACAATATCTTAATTATTTTCTGTTGAAATTAAAAAAAAATTCAATTATATAGAAACACAGTAATTTGCTCGATAATTCGTAGTAAGACTTGTGATTTAGAGTATTCTTATAAGCCTTGTTTTCTCTGATCTTGATCAAATATAAAGTTGATAATCCCAACGAATCTACGATTTCATTTTAATGTATCTACAGAGGGTATTAACACATTTTTAGAACGATTTCGCGGTTGTTTAATTAATGTTTAAAATGTAAAGATTATATTTTAAATGGATAGCCTTTTTTTCTGAACTATAAATCTGCATCGTGATTTCCATGATAGAAGAGCTTTTTGCAATACTTCCAGGGGTATTGCTTTCCATTCCTCTTCTACTACTTTCCAGAGTCCATCTATCGTAGGAGGTTTGCGTTTAGAAAGAGCATTTTTTAACAGACTAAAGGCGCAATAGCCCATAGATGAAACACCAGGAGACTTTGCAGGGATAAGTTGAATATGTATACATGCAATACCTGTATTAGTCATCATTTTTTCAAGGAATGCAGTGGTAGTTTTCGAAGTATGACTTATAGTTTTGTCTTGATGAAGTTTCTCTCTTTGAAAGTCATTGGGATAAAGAAGTGGAATTTCTTTTGTAAATATCGGACGTAAAACCTTCTTCTGATAGTACGATGTGTTGATTTTAGCATTTCTTTCCACTTATCTTATTTTTAATATCCCATTGTAGGAGAAACCTGCGACAATCATGAACCCCTTACTGAAATATTCTTTACATTGACGGAAACTGGTTTTTACATTTTTTCTCCTCATTTTCTACAGTAAAAAGACCTTTTTTTTATTACAGTCATTTAGGTAAACCCATGTTTCATCAAGGGTCACAATGTTTTTCCATTTATCTCTTACTAAGTGATTTTCATACAGGATTCTACAAAATGTTTTTCGTTGAGCCGCATGTCTCGGCAAAAGCTGAACATGTTTTTAGCACTTTTAAGTTGTAAATACTGGTTTATTATTTTATTTATTGTTGCTACAGATGTATCTAAAGACTTTGTAATTAATTTCTGTGTTGGTGGATTTTCTCTTGTTACCAGCGATTTCACTTTAGAAACATTTGAAACAGTACGTACCTTTTACAGATATTCGTTTGGAGTCTTCTTTCTATGTAGAAATAATGATTGACAGTTTTTACCAGTCCGATTAATAATATTGTTATTTTGCACTTAGTAATTTTAATACCATGCATTTCACAACGTTTTTGAATTTTGGAATAAGAACGTTTATCTTCGGAAAGCGCAAAAACATATCCTTCAGTTCACAACATGTTTATATGTGACATTTTGAAAGAAGAATAAACTTAAAAGTAGCAGACGATATTTCTCATTTCAAATAATAAGCTGTTCCCAAAAATGTTTATTCTAAAACATTTACTTTTTTCTAATTCGTTATCGAAATCGTTCTAAAAATGTGTTAATACCGTCTGTACTTAAAATCAGTGATATATATTTTTTTCTCTATCTTTTATAAGCAATTTATCCAAATATTTATCCAAATCTTAAATCGTGAAAACCCATAGTTTCTTATTTGTTGAAAAAGAATTAGGATAAAAACATATTTTGGAAGCATTCAAATCATCTCAGAAACAATTCGCAATCACAGAGCTTAAAGAATTTTGCTCTGTGATTTATTGATTGAAATGGAAATATGGCATCTATAACCAGAACCACTCGTTCATCATATCTTATGGTCTAGCGTAAATTTCTATGGTTTGTAATTTTGTGACAACAATTTTTCCGATTCGATTTGTAATTTTGAGAGTATGAACTGTATATTTTCTGAAATTGTGAGCATCACACAGTAGAATAATACCACACTAGTAAATTATCCATTGGACGTCAGCTGATATTAGATTGCTGGGCATTAAACTGTAACACCAAGAAAGACAAGAGATATCACCACGAAATTTATTTTGTAAATAACATGTTGACCAAGTATCAAATGATTAAATTTATAAACTTCTGTGAAATGTGGCTCCTTTCAAAATCAGTAGTCAGAGTAGACACCATCGCTCGAGGTCACGGCTGCCACACGCTTTGGCTATCATTCAAAGAGTCTTTGGATGTGTTCTTGGAGTACAACAAACCAAGCAGCTTTCACACATTGCAAAATGTGATCTGGTGTGGCAACTGGGGATGCAATTTGGGTCAATCGTTGAGCACCAATGCAACACATATTTTCTATCTGCACCAATCAATACAGTTTTCTATCTGTTAAAGATCCGGATAGCGAGCTGGCCAGGGCAGCAATTCAATCTGGTGATTGACGAAAAACCCTTGGACAATTCCTACCACGTGTAATCGCGCATTATCTTGTTGAAATATGGCTGTGGGCTTGTCGTAAAAGTAAGGAATGACAACTGTCACCAACACCTCGGACATGTAGCTCTGACTGTTTAAAGTACCAGCAATGCGTATTAGAAGAGTGTGAGAGTGATATCCAATATCACCCCATACCATAATACTTACTGCAAGATAAGTGTGGCGGTGCATAACGCAGCTGTTCAGCATCCTCTCTCCACAGTATCTCCAGACTCGAATGCCCCCATCGTGGTGTTACAGACAAAAGCGTGATTTGTCAGTAAAGACAATTTCATCCCATTCTGCCGTCCACACCCTTCTTTTATCGCACCATTGGTGGCGGAGACATCTGTGGTTGTGCGTCAAGGGTAGAATAAGCAATGGATGTCTTACGAACATACCACTTTCTGTAAACGGTGTTGATTGTTACACGCTAACACTGGATGATGCGTTATTAAACTGATTGTGCTATTCTATGGTTCGTGATGCAGCTGAGCTCACCGTCACTACCATGCGCATAATTTACCCGTTATCACGTGAAGTGGTGTACTGAGGTGGATGCGATCGAACACATCGGTCCATCGTATCCTTCTCCATCTAGTGACCACATATCAGCATTACAGTTGCTTGATTTCGAGAAAACCCGGCTACCGATTTCCGTGAAAGATAATCCACAATCTCGATAGGCCACTATCCTTCCTCTGTCAAACTCGGATATTTGATCAAAAAATGATTGCGGTTTTCTACGAGATTTAATTTATTTTAAAAATCTACTAGAAAAACACAATTGCTGAACTTGAAGTCGTCGAAATCTCCAAGCCTTTTAAGGTTTTGAAGTGGCACCACAGGTGCTTGTGATCTGTGTCTGCACGGAAATTCTACTCATTTGTATATCTCCCTTCTGCTAGTGCATATTGTTAATTTCATGTTATTAGCATGCTTCCTTCAGGGTGTTACATTTACGGTGGCCTTCTGTGTTCACCATGTATGTTAGTTATGAAAATAGTTTAAGTAAAATGACTTAAGGTATTCCAATATAGTAATATTGATACAAGGTTGGGTATAAGCGTTGAATGATAAACTGCGGTGAAGTATTTTCACAGAAATATATATCTTGGCTAAAAACTTAAAATTCTAGAAGTTCGCTATGATGAATACAATTTAAATAAGTATATGATCATTATTTTGTAAAACTTTGATGAATATTAGTATAGATACCACTGATATGTAACCACAGCTTTATAATTATATTTAGCAACGACTAAGCGAATAAATATCATCACAAATACACGTATTTACCTTTTTTTTCGTTCTTCTATGAAAAAGGGCTAATTTGCAAAGCAAATAGATCATGACTTAATGGTCAGTACTGAGCGAATATGGATTGAATACAGATATAAAGCTATTGGAAAAACTACACAAAAGTTATATTGAGAGAATGATTGTGGTATTTACTGAGTTTTGTCGATATTTGTATGCGAAGAAGCACAAATTATTATTTTAAACACACTCAAAGAAATCAAAACTTTTTAGAGAAAGGTAAAAGTGGACAAAATTACCTTAATAATATTTTTAATCAATGTCATTAAAATTATTGTAAGATATACACTCTGATATCTAGAAGTAAGACAATTTGAAGATTTTGACGAATTTATGGACAGGAGTAAATTAAAAAAGAATTAAAATATAATCGAACAAAATATATTACATAATATTGTAGAAAAAATGAAAATATTTTGACACCTTTAATATTTATCTAACGGTTGAAACTATTGTGTTTTATCCATCGAATATCATTACTTTCAGGAAGAATATTCCATAAATAGAAATCCATATTTATATGTTGCTAAAGAGAAAGCTCAAAACTCACCCAAGTACTCATACATAGAGAAATGTATGAGTAAAAACCATGAATGTAACACTCATTCCCGTTGTCCAACCGTAGCTAAAATGAAAGCTGAAATTTCCTTCTAAGAACATACTTTGACCATTAATCCATGATGATTCAAACATTGTATATTGAATACTTACGCGCGTCTATGGTCTGGGGTCGACGAACTAACCTCATAAGCATTCGCTTGCACACATCATCAAATTTTGTGCTTTTTTTGTATCAATCGGCTAAATTCAAATATAACCACTACTATTCAGTTAATAAATTATAAGAAACATATCAATCTAAATCTAGATTTGTAGAAAATTCAATTAATTTCTAACTTTTACAGAATTTACGAAAATAGTTTCATGATAATGAATCAATCAAAAGAAAGCTAAACCAAAATTTTCCAAGAGTCACGAAGGTCAGTCTTTATTTGTCCATTGCAATGGTCCAAATCAAGTGTGCTACATCTTCTTAGCTCTGTCAGGATTTCTATGCGACCATAGAAAGTCAAAGTTAAATTACTGTTGCCATAGGTCTTCATTAAAAAAGAATGTTTACTAGATGGAATTTTTTTGAAACATTGTCATTTCTTTGAATATTTTTTGATACCATGTTCCTATCTCCATGGTATATGTATCAAATTGAATAGGACAACGGATAAACAGTTTCCCATTTTGTTCACTGAAATGCCTGGTTTTGCTACCTGCCGATATTTAACTCAATTTCTTATGGTGCTAACCAAGGGCACATTACTTGCCCTCCAGTGTTCGGAAAGACATTGCATTAGATATCTGCTCAAACATTATATTGGATGGTGATAAACCTTTCTGTTAATGACAGATGACGGGCAGTTAATAAAATAAGTAGATGATTAACAGTTAAAAGTGCCCTATTTGGTGGTAAATGATCCTTTAAGCATAACAGCCTGTATACTTTTTCTATTTTTCACAATTTTGTTTATTGCCAAACTGAAATTTAAAATGCTACAAACGTAAAACTTCTAAGAAAAATTCAGATCAAAGATCTTCGCTCTTTTGTAACAACAAATTTCCTTGTATCAAATTTACTTTTCTGAGCTGTTTTCTGCATAATAGTTGTAGGATTCTCAAAATTTTTAAGAAAAGCTAGAATTTTTTCCCTTAATAGTGATTAAATTTTTATAACCATTTTATTTTATGTTTTTTTTCAATGTTATATAACTGAAGAGAATTTTATCAACATCTTACTCAAAATAATAAACAATGGTTGTTTAATCACAACCATAATTGGAGTCGAAGAAATCTTGAAGAAAAGCTGAATGTAATAAAGATTTCTTAAAACTAAGAAGTAAAATACAAGTAAAAAATTACACTCATGTACTTCAGATAGCTGAGAAACAACAAAAGACGAAAAATTTATGCTTGAAAACAAATATATAAACAGCATCGGTAACAGTTTAACCTTTTTAAGCGGACATTAATATAACTTTCCGTTTGACAACTTAAATTCACAAAACCATTTATTTCAAATTTTATGATTGCTAAGGTGAAAATTAAAAATAATTAGCTTTTTGTTGAATATAGTGGAACTGTTGAAAGGGACATGTGAATAAAATTAAAAAATAATTAATGAATAAAATAAGTTTCAAATTAATCAGTCAGAAATTTCAGAATTATTTTAAAAGCCATTTAGTGGTATACCAGAAGAAGTTTTCTCTCGTGATACGTGTGAATACTTTTCTCCATTATGACACCGCGTTGTGGACTGCCTAAGGCTTTTGTAAGTTATTGTGTTCTAATCACTTAATTGCATTCTGGGAAGATTAATTTTTCTATAGAAATAGGCGTATTCACATGTCGCAGTGAGAGAAAACTCCCAAGTCCCCACAGGACTGGCATGCATGCAGAAGGATAAAGTGCAGCATCTGTCGGGTCGTCATTCAACTGTGACTGGCATCCTTTTCAAAAGTGCAAAATATAATTAAGTCTAAGAAATCCTCTGCATCAATCTTGTATTGCCAGTCTATTCATTGTATAGCACTGAAGATTTAATCACTTATCCAATGATTTTACTTAAGTAATAGCCACTTAAGTAAAATCATTGGATAACAATCTTGCAATTAATTTTGTGAATTCCTTATTTTTAATGGAAAGTATCAATTGTTATAGATTTCCTTTTATATGATCTATAAAATCTGAAGTAATGCTATTTTATAGAACATAAAAAAAAGAATGAAGTATATGAATGTATTTGAAAAACATAGGAACACACAAAGATCCTTACCTCCTCACAAAGCAGGCCATTTTAGAACCCAGAGGTAAAGATTCTAAATAATTTGAGCTGACGCCATAATGAAGAACACCATCTGTTATAAAATTCAATGAAATGTACTTGCAAGAAATAAATTCAGTGCATAAATGATTTTATTTTACTCTAAATATTCAAAATATCTACATAATTTTCATAATATAAATATTTTTTTTAATGTAGTTAAAACATAAATGATATTGTAATATATAATTCGAGATAACTCTAATTCTTAGTTATCTAATACTCTTTATTAACCCTCTCACATTTATATACAAGATATCAAAAGCTATCACTTATCAGTATAACTGTATTTAAAACTATATATTAGCATATACATATAATACGCTAATATATAGTTTTAAATGCATTTCTCAATCCAATACATTCTTAATCACATAAATATTAAACATATTGTTGTTCATTGTAGTTATCTTCTTTTTGTAATGTTGCTATCTGAATTACTCTTGTTTTAATTTCACAAGCGAAGTGTCAGTTTTTGTGTAAATTTAATATATTTGTCTTCATGTAATATATTAAAACACTGAATTTTTATGTCATTTATAAACTGAGTCAATATTAAAGTTTTTTTTATAAAGATAAAATGTCCACCTAATATATAATCTTTATTTTAATACTCCCAGTGAGCTAGTTTACCACCTTATTCTGGCTGAATGCTTCCAGTAGAAAATGCGCACCTAGCTCTTTCGGGTAAAAAATTACAAATCGAAAAAATAAAGAATTTGCATTTTTTTTATTGATTTTGTAATTACTGTTTTGCGCTACGAAATGCAGCCTAAAATATAGAACAGTTGAAAACAAATCGAATGAGGGGTTCAACTATTAAAAAAAAATTCCTATAGTTACGAATTTATTAAATATCGAAGTTTTTTTATTAACATCCTAATGCACTGCCGGTATATTGGAAAAAGGTATATTGAGAACTTGAAATATTGATTAACCTTGCAAAACACTTAATAGTTTTAATTAATCAAATACACACATTACACTTCAATCAAGTTGATAAACGAAATTTGGACTGATGATTAATTAAAATGCATTAGATTGACAGTTAATATAAACTAAACTGTAATCATCATATGGGATTTGAATTGAAATTTGGTGGGATTTACTTTCATGAGACTCTTTTGACTAAAAAAAAAAGTACTTAGAATTCGGTTGTCATTAAGCAATAAGCCCTGGAGACTATAAATGTATTCCACAATCTTTGAAGATATACATTGATAGTAGCAGAGTTGATGAAGGAATTTCTGATAGTGGAGTGAACATTCCACCTTGTACTAGTTCTGTGGTATTTAAAATAAGAAATCTCGACTTTTATTCGGTTTTTAAATCATAGCTTATTGCTTTCAGATGGCGTTTACAATACACGTATCAAATGGAGACAACTACATGAGTCTGGATTTTGATTTTCAGTCATGCTTTAATAAAACACCCACCTAACTAGATTGCGTTAGGAAACAAGATGTGCCGAAACATTTTTAATCCTTTCACCCAGCTTTCTACTGGTCACTCTATTCATTTTCAATAGATCCCATATCATCTTGGAATCTACGGAAATGAAAGGGCCGACTACTTGGCCAAGATTCTTGCTGAGGGAGAGCCGAGGCAGGGGAGGATTCTTTCCAATCATCTGTGGTACTTTGAAATAAGCCTAGATGGAACTTGTTTGGCTTTCGCTTAGAAAATATCAAGCGGCTTTCTAGCGCATCGCGAGTTGTCTTGTTGGAGCACTCACTTTTCAGTTGGGACGAAAGATTTTTACTGAGTGCCACTGGTGTGGGGCTGCCAGCGTGACCGTGGGCCATATGTTAATTTCTTTGGATTTTAAAAAGGACGAGGTCTTTCAGGACACTCTATTACTTTTTAGACTTTTTGTTTATTTTTGGATTCATGTAGATTGTCTAGTTTTGGTATACAATATGGGATTAGTAACAACAACAAATCTTAACCTGGTTGATGTTAAGTAATATAGCTCTTATGAAAGATTAACAATACAATCAACTTTATTTACTCTCCTACTTATAGCTTTTCCTATAAAATAAAACAGCAATGAAATATTGTTTGAAAAGTAATTTTCTTTTAATTTTCCCTTTAATAATCAAACAAGTTTCTTAGCATAAGATGGCTGTTAATATTTATTTCACCAAAATGTACTTGTTGGCAGGGGGAGATAAAATGTTTATTAAACCATCACTGAGTTCTCATATAATCTTTGATTAAATCTTTCTCAATTGATCGTAGCGCTTATTAGAGCCTGACTTACTTTGTGTACGATAGATGACAACAGCTACAGTGATATGAATGTGACCAGGATGGAAATTGGGAGCTGAACTAATGCTATAAAATCTGGGCTGTAACGTTGTTAAGTGAGTAAGGAGGAATTCCGGTGTTGGAACTACAGATGAAAAATATTCTAGGGTTTCCAGAAGATTAGGATACAGCTGTGATTTCCAGTCCTCGTATCGAACAGAATCCTAAAATGAAATGTTATAATGATTATATTCATGGATTTAACAATATTTACGCTTAGAATTCATATTTGCTTAAGATACTTTTTAAGCTGACTCATTTATTTTACATTGCAAAAAAGGCTATGAAAAGTGGTTTCATAGACATAATTTTAACACAAAAACAAATGATATTCAAAATAAAAATTTCAAACTTGAATGTTTTCCTCCAGACACATTAGCCCTCCTTATTTTTTATTATTAAAACTTAAAAATAAAGATAAAAACGTACTTTGCGTTAGAAAATGAAAATATAAGATGTATAATACGTTTTTCATAAAAGTTTCATTGAAGGGTAAGGATACAAAATTTTGATTAGAATATGTGCATATTTTTTTGTCAGAAATTTTATCGTATGTGTGATTTAGCTCTAAACACATTTAAGGTAAGTAAATTTCAAAAATTTATATTCTTATATTCTGTATATGTGCATTCTCCGAAATGCAATGTTATTGTATTTAATCATTATATATTATATATATATTGTGATATTTAATATTATTTATTGAATTATTTTTGCCTCAATAATTATAGTTAATGTGTTAGCCAGATTTTCAAGTTCTGATAAAAATATCCATAACTCAAATTTTCTGTTTAACGTTAATGTAATAGTATGTTTTTCTTTATAGATAAAATGTTTTCCATGATAAATATTTATTTTCAAAAGACACTTTTTAGTTAATGTCTGTATCTTAATTTAAAATCAAATTCTTACCGTGGCTAATATCTTGATTTTACGTTTGTCTCCTTCATCCTGAGCCATTGTTGCCATCACACGAAGAAATTGTTGCCCAGGTGGGGTGGTGATATCTAGATATCGAGTCAATGCAATCCTCATAGTCAAAGGCGGTATTCTTTCATGAGGATGCCATCGATGGCTGGGTCCTGTTAATTATCATGTGAGAAATTGAAATCATATGAAAATTATATTAATTTTATGTGAAAAATTGTTTCCAACTCGATAATTGACACATCATGAGAATAGCATGCATTGGAAACAAGATAAGAACATCATTCTCAAGACAACTCCTTTATATTATGTGTGCTGTTTCATGAATCAGTAATAATTTTTGGATGAAATTATATAATTATCATTTTGTTTATATTTTATATACATTGATTTATTGTGATATTTTTCCTATTTTATATAGAAAAATATGTCATGATTATTATTCAATTTATTAAACCTTTATCATTATTTGCAAAACAAATGTCTGCGTTTTTTGGTCACAGTAATAGCAATTAAACATTTTCATATTCCATTTAAACATAAAATACCTCATTATTTATGTTGAAAAAACTGGAAATAAATGTAAATTATCACAAATTCAAAGAGTATTTTAAAAAAAAAAATTAAGAGTGAACACATCTACAGGCATAATGAAGCAGAGTATTTTGGTCTATACGAATTGTTGTTTGGATGGAAGTACACATTATTGAAAATTAATGGAGTGATTTAAGCTATGCATCCTAAAAAAAGCCAGGATGATGAATCTTACCATCCAGTGTTTGCACAGTTTTCCTGAGTTGTAATTGAAATGGTTTGTCAGGGTCAGGACACGTTAGACTCATGCGTTTCAAAATTCCATCCACAATTTCACTTCTGTTGGCTGGATATATACCAACATGGTCTCCAGGATAGTATTTCATTGCTGGGTTATCAGCAGTATTGATGATAATCAGAAGAGTTTTACGGCTGAAATAAAGATTTATTTTTCATTTACACAGCATTTGTAATAATAAATGTTGAAATTGCATGAAGAAACATCTTTTAAGTAATTCGTATCAAATAAATTATTTTGTAATGAGAAAAGTTTTGAAAAAATAAAATTCTATTAATTATTATGTGTAAGAGTAAATCATTTTAAGTGATTAAAGCTTTTATTATTTGATAATAGGCTATGGGAAAAATTTATTATATTTCATTGACATTAAAATATATGATCTTTTAGTATTATGTATGTGAAATAGTGTAACTCAATTTGTAGCACATATTGTTACAAATGATAGCAGTATTCTAATATTAAATCATTGCATAAGTAAGTATTTTGCCATATTCACACAGAAAATGGGTTACTAAAATGTGTGACAACATGTTTCTTTTCATAAAAAAGAATTTTAAAATATTAATTAAGTTTTAAATTCATAATTAAATGGTTAATAAATTTTGGCATTATTTTTATCGCAACTTTACAAAAGAATGTGATATAATGCCAAAATTTATTATCTTGAACATCCACTGTGTACGTTAATGAGATTATAAAAGAATATTTAATTGAGAAGAAATATATATGGACCAAATAAGAAGTAATGGAATGTAATTCAAGAGCTATATAGACCAAATAAAAAGTAATGGAAATAAAAAGTAAATCAATAAGAAATCATAAAACCAAATAAGAAGTAACATTCATGTTGTGTACAAAAGAAAAAGAGCAACAAGTGGAGAGAAATAATCTAGTTTAAAATATATCTCTGTGATGCGTTTCTTCAAAAGGGTATATTTTTGAGCTGTAAAGCTTGTCTAAAATAGTAGTTATTCTTCAAAGTCCACAGAATTTAAAACAATCGAAATTACTTTTGATATTTAATAGCATTCCAGATCACAGCAATAGTTAAGTAAAAAAAGACTCTGATTGAACATACATTGGCAAAAGATGTACACCTTGAAAATGTTTAACAAGAACACGTTATCACTGGAATCAAATTTACATGGGTTTAAGGTGAGTTGATTTTTGTCATTAAACAAATAACTGATTGTGATCCAATATTCATTGGAATGAATGTCACTTCCTCAAAGAGACGCATCTATATAACCTATAGTACAACAAATGTCGATGAGTTTTAGATGCATATGATGAAAAAGTACACCGATATGAATATTAGAAGACGCATGGTACCTGTTATAATATGAAGAAAATATTTGCAATCCTATCAAGACATATTGCTCTGCCGTAGTATTATTATATTCTCTATCTTTTTCTTGATATAGAAATATTGTTCTCTATGTGAGTGATCGGTATTACCACTATTTTACCTCTTTTGAGCAAGACAGACTAATTTACTGATGTTAAATGATGTTTTTATTTCAATACTAAATTAGATTATTTTCTTCAGTTTTATTTTTTCTGCAATCCAATCTGCTAAATGCAGACAACAAATATTGAATTTTTAACCATGGGCATGTGATGCAATTGATACCTGAGCTAACAGCTCTTTTGTGTTCCAGACCACAGAAACAGATTGAGAAGTTTTTAATACCCTTTAAGATTACGATCTGCATCTCGAGCAGCTATGGAATTTGTTACCTTCTCGACACCAAAGAGATGGCTTTTTCTCAGACTACAGAGACTCCTATTCATTTCATTGTCCTTATCTGGACCTTGCGCCATAAAAACTAACCAACCAACCTATTCATTTCATTGCATATTTATTTTTCGTAGATGATTCATATAGGAGAAATGTATGTGTTGACAAAATGGTGCTTGTTTTATTATTCTATTTAATTGCACATGTTAGCCTATTATATATCTTACTTAATTTGCATAATCATTTCATGATGGGGCATTTTTTAAAGCTACGAGGGTTGCTATTTATATTTCTGGCCTAATAATGAAAAAACAAATATGTAGGATCGAAATTGGTTTTATTGTTTTTCAAAATATTCTCCATGATGATCAATACACTTTTGCATGCGTTTGAACCAATTTTCAAAGCACTTTTTCCAGTCCGATTGAGGTAACTCCAAAACATGCGTTTTGAATGCATCAACCGCTTCTTCGGGGGTCGAAAATCGTTGTCTACGTAATTTATTTTTGATGTGTGGGAATAAGAAGAAGTCATTGGGTGCCAAATCAGGGCTGTACGGCGGATGACCCATCAGTTCGATCTTTCGCTCCGTCAGAAATGCCTTTGTTTGAGTCGATGTGTGAGAGCTCGCATTGTCATGATGAAGAATGATTCGCTTGTTCTTCTGCTTTTTTCGAATTTCTCCGATGACTTCTGGCAAACAAATGGTCGTGTACCATTCAGAATTGACCGTCCTGCGTTGCTCTAACACCACTGTTGCCACATGACCGTTAATGCCGAAGAAACAGGCAATCATTTGTTTCGATGTGCTTCTTCCTCGAACAACTTTTGCTGGTTTTGCCTCGTCTTGGAAGACCCATACAGTTGAGTGCTGTTTTGTTTCCAGCTCATATGCATAGATCCATGATTCGTCACCTGTGTAGATGTTATACACAGCCTTTGATGTACCTTGAATGTATTTTTCCAACATTTCCTTGCACCAATCGACACGAGCCTTTTTTTGAGCGTTTGTCAGATTATGCGGGATCCAACGCGAACAAATTTTTTTTACGCTCAAATGTTCATGCAATATTTTATTGATGCTAGTCATACTAATGTCCAAAGACGCCTCTATCTCACGGTATGTCACATGACGATCTTGTTTTATCAGTTCACGCACAGCATTGATCTTTTCTGGCACAACAACGGATTTTGGACGACCTGCACGGGATTCGTCCTGGATCGAACATCGACCACGATTAAATTCGTTATACCAATTTTTTACAGTGCTGTAGGATGGCGCTTTATCGCTGTATAAAGAATTAAGTTCATCGAAGCACTCTTGTCGTGACAATCGACGTCGAAAGTTATGAAAAATAATGGCACGAAAATGTTCACGATTCAATTCCATTTTTTGACAGAGAAGAACTTTTCAATTTACTGTCAACAACACAAATAAAGCTATAATGGTAAATCGTCTGCTGAATTTATGTTTAAAAATATCAAACTTTCGATTATAATCGTCTTCGGTCGCCTAGCAACACTTACTGTTGCCAAGGCCAGAAATATAAATAGCAACCCTCGTATTACAGTTTTTAATACGAGAAACATTATACCTTATAATGTTTTTGCTTATGAATAATGTTTTTGCTGCGTTTTGTTTAAAAACATTTATATCGTTTGTTAAAAATATTATTTTAAGTAATATTGCTTTGGCCTAAGCAAAAATTGGCTTCTAAAAACATTATTTATCAACAAGAATTATAAAAATTACATGAATAAGCCTTTGTAAAATAATCACGTAAGAAAAAGCTAAAAGAAATTTTAGTTCTTGTTTGGAAGATGATTTTTAACGTTCTCTTTTTTAAACATTGTTTAAGCTATCAGATATATATTAAAACAGACATTTCTTTTGATATGAACGTATCTTAAAAGGCGATATAAAGAAAATATATGAAGTTCAAAGTTTATGGAATCATAATATGAAAATACAGTATTTTTGATATAACCAAGACCCTTAAAGTTTTCGAAAAAGTCAAAGCTTAAAACATATTCAGATAAGTAGTAATTTCTATTTTGAAATTTATAATAAATCTTAAGAATGAATTTAAAAAAATTTATTTCATCAACCTGTCCTCCTCTGATTGCAGGATTTTTCTTTCCTTCAAAATACATGGTACCACTTTCCTATTTGATCCTTTGGATACACCTAAAATATAAATTATAAAATTTTTAATTAAGAAGTTTCAGAATTCATTGCAAAATAAAAGGATAAATTTTATGAAGATGATATAAGTGAAGTAACATCCTTCTAAAATATGTAAACGAAATTAAAATGCTTGCAATATGGCAAAAAATCTGGTAGTGTAAGGGAAATTATGTTTGTTTTTTTCCAAATAAAAAGTGCATTAAAAATAAATTTAATTCAGTTTGCCACTTTGATTTTGAGATTTAATTTGCTTTATCTTTGCGTTCCGGATATAGATGTATTTTCAGCTTCAGTCCACAGGCAAAATTAAAAAGAAAATGAACCGATAAGAAGCGTTAACATGCGAACTAAGAAATTACACTTAAATATTTACACATCATTATTATACAGGATGTGGTAATTTAACTTCCTTATTACGTATTAAAAATAATACAAAAAGTTTTCACATATTTTTATTTATTTTAGCATACAAAAATACATATTAAAAGTATTAGTTTACATAATTTTAAATATCAAATTAGGCAAGTGACACCCGGCATTGTCGATACACTGGGTAAACCGAATTCTATTTTTCACCATTCTCTCCAGAACATTTTCGCTATGTTGGCCGTTTCTCTTTGAATGATTCTTTTCAGATTCTCCAAAGTTTGTGGGTGGTCAGAATAGACATAAGTGTAGACTTTAAACACCGCCACAGAAAGAAATTACGTAGAAGTAAATCAGGGGAACACACTAGCCTCTTTATATTCTTTCTTATTGAAATGAGTCACTCGGGGAAGTGATTTCACGGAACAGTCGTCGATGTCCTTGAAGTATAGGTTGTTGCTCATGATCTGACGAAACCATACTTCCTCTATGTGCATTTCATTAAGTCGTGGCAAAAACATATTCCAGTATGTTCAAACAATGGTTTGAAGTGACTGTGACAGTCTGTTCTTTTTTCTTCGAAAAACAAAGGGCTCACAATTCCAAGTGATGAGATTATACACCATACGGTGACAAGTGATGAATGCAGTGGCTTCTGAGGGAGTTCTTGAGGGTTGTCAACAGCATATGAAAGCATATTTTGTTTATTGATAATTCTAGTCATATAGAAATGAGTCTCATCACTAAAATAAAAAAGACAAGCGTGTCTTGAGGAATATGATTAAGAAGTGCTTCACATCCATTTCTTCGAGTATAAAAGTCATACTCGGAAAGTTTCTGCCCAATAATCAGCTTTTATGGATGAAAAAGAAAATCAACATGCAAAACTCGTCTCACGAAATGATCTGAAACTTCAAGGGTAGACGTATGTTTGCGCGCCGAATACCACGATGATCGCAAAAATGACACTTTTACAACTTTGATGTTCTCTGGTGATCTGATAGGACATTTGTCTCCACCTGTTTTTTTCTGAACATAACCATTTTCCCATGAACGTTGTCACCCGTAAAAGAATAGATTTCTTATCCGAGACGGATAAAAAAGCACAATAATGAAGCGATTTCAGAAAGGGCACTGGATTGAAATAACTAAACTAACGTTTGAAAAATAGGGCTTTACGGGAAATACACGATATCACCCTTCCTATACCTGATGGTGACTGAATCACAATCTCGCACAACTTTATGATCTCTCTCGAATGAAACTACGCCCACCTTATTATCTTTACTTTTTTGTGTCATTGTAATTCGAAATGAGGAAGTAGATTGCCGCATTTGTATTAATGAGGAATCATAAGTGAACAGTTTCCACTAAAATCGTAACTATACCAGAGCTTATGTTGAGAGAATTTGACACAGGTATTTGGTCTTTTTAACAGCTACTAAGACTTTGTAAGTTTTCAAACCTAAATAATCTTCAGCCATGTTCTTGGTAAATATCTTTAAGTTTCTAGATAAGAAATACCATATTGGTATCCTCAACAAATTTCAAAAAGTCATTTCAAGTAGCATCAGATGTGGTTAACTTAAATTATATATTTAAGCCATCAATTTACCATCTCTTAATGTTGAAGCAATATTATTTTTTCGTATGCCATTGTTCTGTGCCACACACTTTCTAAAGTTTCTAATTTTTGAAAGCAAATAAATACATCAGAAAAGGGATGCTTTTAGATTTATCATTATTATTAAGTGTATGCGTGCATTGTACAAATGGTAAAGATACATACTTTAGTTTTACAATTAACACCAAATTAAACTGGAAACATTCCGTTTTTTAAATAAATAAATAAGTTAACGAATCTTTTTATGAATTCAATTATTTTCTTATCACTTAATTTAAAATTGAAAAAAAAAGATTTTATACTGTTTTTATAAGTATTAACCAATATGGGATATAATTGAAAATTGTTGAAGGAAGAAGGCTGCAATTCTTTTAAATGTTGAAATAAATAATTATGACGGATCACCAGTTTGCTTTAATGTGACAAGAATAATTTAATTATCAAACAACTAAAATAAAAATAACTGTTAAATACTTAAAAATATTTTATAATGATCAAGGGAAACATTTGTAGCGATATTCTTTTAAAGAAAATGCTCACTATTCGTTAAAAATTGGAAAGAAAAAAAGCTTTTTCAACATCATATGTTATTTTATAATTTTTACTTCCAATAACATAATTTTTTTTAAATCTGAGCAGCTCTTTTTTCTTTTGGCCATCATTTCAATAAATGACAATCGTTAGTATTATGCAAAAACTTTTTTAATAATTTCATTTATTAAAAATAAATAGCTCTTTTACTCAAATAAATTGTTTATATTATTTAAAAAAGAAATTTTGAATCAGACCAATGCATTGACGACTCTTTTGCTACTTAAAAGGTTGCAATTCTTTCTTACCAGAGCAAATGTCTACGGGTTCTTGCACATCAACTAATCTAACTTTTTCAGGCGACCATGTCGTATTTGAATGCAAAGATGCTTTCACGTCGCTTAAGTTGATATCATCTCCTACGTAAAACACATCACAAGCAACCTGGGTAAAAGTAAATGATTTAATTAATTCCTGGAAAAATGTTTAAAAAATACTTTAAAATCTTTTATTATCGTTTAATTAAACTAATTTATAATGGAAAAATTATTGGGAAAATCATGAATACCAAAAACAAATTTAAAAAGCTAAAATATAATATTAAAATTTATTTTACAAAACTAATTTTTTATAGGTTTCAATTTTATTTAACTAAAAAAGCTATCGGTATTAGAATTTTCTCCATAAAAATTTCATAGAAAAACTATTATAAAAGACAATTTTAAAAATCTGAATATAAGAAGTTAAAACTAAATTACATATTTTTCAACATTATATCTTCTTGGCATAATTTCGGAATAACATACATTTTTTCTAATTGAGCATTCTTCGGAATTGTATAAAATATATTTAATTGTATTTAAATTTTTATTCTTCGAAATTGTATAATTTATATAAATTTCGAAATAATTTAAATTTTCATAATTAAGTTGAATACAAAATATTCGTCTTGATTTAAAATTCATAATAAACTTGATAGATACATAATACATAATGTACTGAAAACTTAGAACACTTCTCTCTCTCTCTCTCTCTAAAAATACCATTAAAATATTTTCAATATTTATCACATAAAAAGCTCTCAAAAATGGAATGAAATCATTTTTTTGACATAAATCTGTGTCATTATTTTGTATTGTTGAACTAAACATTTCATTTTGGTTCTGAAAATACAATGTTTGTACTGGTATGAAGCTTGTATCAGATTTACAAGGATATTACTTATTGTAGATATTTTAGTAACATTTAGCTAATTACTTAATGCTTAGTCTTATTACCTGGAATACTTCTTGTGCCCATTGACTGAATGAATGCTCCTGACCACATAATTCATCACCTGTGCCCATCTTGACCATCCGCTCTCCACCCAGTTCTCCTAACATGTTGTCCACATACCGGCCAAAAGAGCAAAAATTTGGATAAGCACTTGAACCAAGAGCAAATACAGCAAATCTAGAAAAAATATTATAAATGTTACATAAAACTGCAAAAACGTATGAAACAATAGAAACAGGTCACAAAAAAGAGAAATTTCATTTATGTTAAAATAAATGAAGGATCTAAACTGTAACGTAAATTTTTTGACATCTTTTATTTCCTTAATAAAAAACTAAATTAAAAGTATTAGCATTCGAACATTTTATGCAGTTTGTAGAAAAATTGAAAAAATACTTATAAATTACAAAATGGGTATCTGAAGCGAATAAATTGAATAACATATATAGATATAATTTTAACAACAATGATTTAAAACAACCGATTCTATTATTTTTAAGGAAAAGAAAAGTTATGTGAACTTTCTTAATGGAAACTTCAATTCTTTGTATTGATTTTTTTTCTTCTAATTTACTGAATTTAGTTTTGATTATATATACTTTTTCTTTAATTTTCACACTGTAAATAAAATATTTTTTTAAATAATTGTACATATTAGGAACAATTGCTCTCTTCATTTACTTTACGTTTTTTTATTATAATTTTATTCTTGGTTTTCAGAATTGTTATTTTTTTTTATTTTTTTATGTTTTTTAAATTTTTTTTTAATAAAATTTGAATTCAAATCACAGGAACAGAATAATATGATTCCGTTTGAAGTCAGACTGGTAATTACGAGAGTTACTCTGAAATTTTTGAGATACGCGCAGACAAGAATTTACAAAATAAAAATTAAGATTTAATTTTAAAATACAAAGTATTTTAACACAGAGAACGATTTTTTACTGACTTACTTCAACTTATTTAGAGTAGAATAAATTTTAAGCAGAAGAAAAAATGGAATTGACGCGAGAACATTTTCGGGCTATGATTTTCTACGATTTTAAAGCAGGATTAAATCGAGAAGAATGCGTTCAATGGGTGCCATTAGCATTCGGTGATGAATCTCCAGCTCGTGCTATTGTAATTCAGATAGCTTAGAGAATTTAAAAGAGGTCGCAATTTTCTTCAGGATGATGAACACACAGGAAGGCCGCCGTCGGCAATAAAACCGGAAAATGTGTCTGCATACGAAAAATGTTAATGGATGACAATCGCTGTACCTATCAAATGATACAAAAGGAACTTAACATTAGATCCGCAGCCATACACAAAATCATTCATGAAGAATTAAATATGAAAAAAGTAGTTTGCCGTTGGGTTCCCCATTAATCTAACTGAGCACCAAAATGAGGAGCGTGTCACAGAATCAGTAAAGAAACTCTTAAATTACTAAATGATGGTGGCCACCGCATCATTTCTAAAATTGTAACAAATGATGAAACATACATACCGTTTTTTGACGTTCCAACACGTCAAGAAAGCAAAGTATGGGTTTTTGAAGATGATTCCACGCCGACAATGGTGAAAAACAACGCGCATTGAAAAAAGTGATGTATGCCGTTTTCTTCAGAAGTACGGGATTGGTCAAAGCCATCAAGCTGGAAGGACAGAAGACAGTAACAGCAAACTGGTATACCACTAAATGTCTTCCAGAAATTCTACAAGAACTGAATGTTAGGGGACTAGCTTCACAATGACAATGCATCTTCACATACATCCGGATTAACAGTTGAGTTTCTTAAACAAAAACAAATTAAAGTGATCGAACATTTACCGTATTCACTTGATCTATCTATGTGCGACTTTTGGTTATTCTTTAATCTAAAAAAGAGCTTACGTGGACGTCGTTTTCATTTAGAAGAAGAGATTGATGTGGCTATAAATGCATTTTTTCATCTATTCCAAGAAATGAATGGCTTGAGCCATTTAATCTGTGGAAAATGCGTCTACAAAAGTGCATTGATGCTGGTGGAGACTACTTTGAACGCACCTAAAATTTTTATTACAACTAGGTTTTTAAAGGATAACTTTAAAAACCTAGTTATATCCCAAAAATTTCAGAGTGACCCTCGTATTAAATGTTTTCCAAATCAACAATTTTAATATTACTTAAAAAAAAGAATATAGCCCACCTATCTTTTATTGATGTCCATGGTAATCACACATGAATGTCACTTCTCAGTCATAATTATTTTCTACATTAATAAAAGTATGAAGATATGTACTCTAATAAACGCTATTTTTTAATTAAGTTTTTCTTTAAGGAATTATAAAGGAAAGGATTATAGAAGTTGAATTTTTATAAGCCATTATTTTCAAAGTAATTATCTCATTTCTGATAAAATGGCTATTCTTTCACATTATCATTAAGAAAAACATTAAATAGCATATCGAACACTTGAAGAAACATTTTTTTTACTAAACGTTGTGATTGCTATGCAAAACTCATTATTTATTTTTCTTTTTATGTCTTTTAATGAAGTAAAAATTACAAATTAACTTCTACTTCGGAAGAGTTTCCTTTAACAAACTAGAAAACTGGAAGACATAATTGGACGCATGGAAATGTCCTTAAATCTTGCATCTGTTAATTAAACACAATTATATTTATCAATTAGTAAATATTTCGCTTGATAAATATATATTTTCATTAAATATTAAAACATGCAATGCTTGCTTAAATTTGAAAAAATTATTTCGTAAATTATCAAAAGTCAATTCTACTATCAGTAATTCTTGGTCAAGCATTCTTTTCTTTGTCAAGCATTCTTTTCTTTGATTACCAGTTATGATAGCCGCATTTTCTTCTTTTGTGACATTCATACATTACATAATATAAATTTAGAAAGTTGACCATTAAACATTAATTTCTAGTGATTTACAAAAATCTTTAACTTTTGTAAAATAGAAAGTCATATATAAATTTCGAGTTATCTTTGTATGTATCTATGCTTTACCATGCATAAAATATGTTATTTATAAAATAACTCGAAATTTGATTATCATAAATATAATTTAAGAATTGTGTGTAAGAATGAATTTGGTAATACTTTTTAAAGTGTAATTTAAGGCACTTATATTCAATATCTTGTCACAATTCATAAAAAAAAGTGAAAAATTGATTTTTATTTAGAAGTCCCTTTCATGATTTTTAGATATTTTACAATGACTTAATGCGTCACACTGATACAACATAATATTAATTACCTGGAGTGTTTGCTGCTTCCTACACGGTTTGACAATGCAGAATTTTTGAAACACTGCTTTAATAACTATCGTGTATGTTCTTTTCTATGAAAAGTAATGCAATTAAATAAAATAATGCAATTAAATCACTGCGTATCCTATATCTGCACTATTACATCGGTGTGATACTAAATTCGCCGGCTTTCTGTGAAAATATTAGTATGCTTATGGTTGATTACTTAAAAAATCCATTACTCCTTAATTCCTAAGAAAAAAAAATTGTATATTTATACTTAAAAAATATTATTTTAAGACTTGAATAAAATTTGTTTTATTTACAAAACTGAAGGCCTTTTAACATAGAACGACAATTTTTAGACCTCAATGCAATACACCCTTATTATTTTTTTAGAAGGTGGGTCTCTCCGAGTTTTAATTACCCCTATCGGCATATTATGTTGAATTCTAACTAATCAACGTTATAAAAAGATTACTGAAATATCTAATTGTTGTTAAAAATACATTTAACTAATATTTTAAAAATAATAACTGAATGTTATAATATTTAAAAAAAAAGCAGAATCGTTGTTACTAATCTTAAATTTTAAATATTGGTTTGTTTTGTTAATATTGCTTATAACACAAATACTTGTTTCCCCCCCCCATTATATAAAAAGATTTTTGTATAAATTATTTAATGCCATGTGAGGACAAAATATATTTTCATATAAATTAATGATATTACGTTAAAAGAATAGATATATTTTTACAAAAATTGTTAATAATATCTTATACAAATACATATTTGTCTTTGCAAAGCTTACTTACTTTGAGTTTCCTATTTCATTTCAACAATTACAGGCACTGAAATTCATTATTATAATGTATTTTTTTTGTGAAAATAAAATTTGTGACTGTGAAAATAAACTTTGAATAAAAATAGTTTGAAATTAATTTAAATTTAATATCATATTTTTTTTTGACATCTGAAATGAAGAAAACTAAATTAATTGCTAATTATTTAGAATTTTGAGAACATTTTACGTAGCTCAAAATATCACGTATGCTTTTAAAAACAAAAGATTAAAAATAAGCATTTCAAATACTAACTCATAAAAAAAAAAATTTGAATTCTATGAACATAACTGCGGAATGCATGGCAACAAATGAATCATAAAGAAATAATGAAGTATTTTATTTAAAAAAAAAAGGATCAAAATGATTTTGTCAGTTAACATCAGATTTCAAAAATGCATTGTTACCTGACATTGCTGAGGGGTCCGATGTCGTCATCTAATTCAGTAGTGGGAGTACAATTTGTTCCCTCGTCCTCCAGGGCTTCTAAGGGCATACTGTTCATTCGCACGAAGGGCATACAAGTAGCACTGCAGAAAATAAAAATACTTTGGAACAAATGTAATGGAAATCAAAGATATTATACGCTGAATACTAAATACAACAAGATACTAAATCTGACAATAAAAACTGGACATCATTTCCACAAGAAAATACAGTTTTTTTTTCCCCAAATTAAATATGTTGTGTAGTTTATTGCATTTTTTATCCAACAGAAATTCTTCTTATGATAGATCTTCAAAGTTGATCTTAACAAAGAAAACCTTTAAGATCTCACTTCAATTTAGAAAAAAGAAGTTACAGGTGGAACTGATACTTTGCAACTTTGGCAGGTTTTGCTACTATATTTGTGTGTGTTTATTGTACAAAATTCATTATCATGAATAAATTCATATCTTGAGCAAAAATTTAAGTTTGACTCTTTTTTTTTATCTTTCAGTGCGTAATCAATATAACTTTTCATTCTATTACATCTACCATGATAATGGGAAGTCTGATTTTCTGATGTGTAGTTTCTTTGTTGTCGTTACTCTATTCAAATTAAATAACTTCATTTTCAGTATGAGACTCCATTTTACAATCTTCTGTAAATCTAAATATACTCCTGGCAACCGAAATACAACACATTGAAGGAAGCATGCAAATAGCATGAAATTTACAACAGCATGGGAAGTGAGATATGCAAATGATAAGAATTTCAGCGCAGAGGCACATCACGCGCGCCTGTGGCGTTATTTTATAGCGCTATTTAAGGCTTGGAGATTTTTGACGATTTCAAGTTCGGCAGTTGTGTTTTTCTTTTGAATTTTTCAAAAAAAAAAAAATCCATTATGCCTTTTAGAAAAAAGCGATCATTTTTTGATCAAATATCCGAGTTCGACAGAGGAAGAATAATGGCCTACCGAGATTGTGGATTATCTTTCAGGTGTATCGGTAGTCGCGTTGGACGAAACCAAATAGCTGCAATGCGGATAGTGATCGTTGCATGCAGGACAGTACGACGGACCGATGTGTTCGTTTGCATCCACCTAGTGAACCACCTCACGTGATAACAGGCAAATTGAGCGCATGACAGTGACGGAGAGCTCAGCTACATCACGAACCACAGCATAGCACATTCAGTCTGTAACGCATCATCCAGTGTCTATGGTTACCATTCGACGCCGTTTATAGCAGAGTGGACTGTCCGCAAGACGTCCATTGCTCCATCTACCTTTGACGCAGAACCACAGACGTTTCCGCCACCAATAGTGCGATGAAAGAAGGATGTGGACGGCAGAATGGAATGAAATTGTCTTTACTGACGAGTCACGCTTCTATCTGCAACACCACGATGGTGGCATTCGAGTCTGGAGACACTGTGGAGAGAGGATGCTGAACAGCTGCGTTATCCACCACCACACTGGTCCCACGCCGGGTATTATGGTATGGGGGATTGCATATCACTCTCTCACTCCTCTGGTACGCATTACCGGTACTTTAAATAGCCAGTACTACATCTTCAAGGTGTTGGAGCCAGTTGTCATTCCTTACCTTCAGGGTTTGCCGACAGCCATATTTCAGCAGGATAATGTGCGACCACACGTGGCACGCATTGTCCAATGGGCTTCGTCAATCACCAGAATGAATTGCTTCCCTGGCCGGTTTGCTCTCCGTATCTTTCGTTGATAGAAAACATGTGGTTCATGGGTGCTTAACGGTTGACCCAGATTACATCTCCAGCTGCCATACTAGATCAACTTTGGCAACGACGTGTCGAAGGTACTTGGTCTGCTGTACTCCAAAAACACATCCAAAATCTCTTTGAATCAATGGCGAGGCGTGTTGTAGCGATGATCTCCAAAAATGGCGGCTACTCCGGCTACTGATTTTATCAGGAACCACACTTCACTAGAGTCTATAAATTCAATCATTTGATACTTGGTCAACATATTATATACAACATAAATTTTCATGTGAAATTTCTTGTCCTTCTTGGCGATGCAATTTGGCTGACTAGCAGTGTATAAATACCGATGCCTTTATCATATGCTTGGTTATTAATTTAAAATATTATTTAGGATTTTTTTTCAAGGAAAAAAACAATCAGATTGCTAAACATTCTATTTTACAATGTCACGAAAAACTAAAAAACTCATGAACTACAAATATCACTGTTTTTGTCTTTGAAATAAAGGCAGGTATCATAATTCATCGAAAGATGGATTATGCGCTAAATAATACTAGAGAAAAATAAAATTTTATGTATCATGTTTCTAAATTTTTAACCATTTTTTAATGGGCCATGTTTACCTGAGTATAAAACATAAATGCACTGAAATATTAAATAAAACATTAACCAAAATTATTCAGAATTACTTTAGAATAACAAGAGTAACAAAATTAAGAAAGTAACTACCAAATATGCTTTAAAGAATTTCATCAACAGCGATTGTAAAGCATAATAATATTCTTATGTGTTTATTCTAAAGTTTTATCCAGTAGAAATTACATTTATTGAAATCTTTAAAATAAATATGAAAAAGTCAAAAACTTTTTATCGATATTACAATCTGGTTTATGGGTTTATATATTTCGAAATTCATCATTTTACTAATACATACAAATATAAATGTGATTCTTTTATGCGATCAAAGTAATTACAATATTAACATTAAAGAGGTATAAGCTGTTATAATAAATCATAAAAAATCTGTTTTCCGTCATTGTGTTTTTAAAAACCATATTAAAAAATTTTATTAATATATTTTTATTACTTTGTAGCTTGGAAATTAAATGGTTTCTGGTTATTTTCAATAAAAGTGAAAATCTTATCTATAAAGTATATAAATAAATATGCCGATAATTCACTTCTCTAAACAAATGTTTTAAAACCTCACATTATTAATTGATTCATATAGAAGATGGCAACATGATTCCTGAACTTTATCGTTTTCGCAAATTCACATTAACAAATCAATGATGATAATGTCCTACACGTTTTGCCGACTCTAATTCAAAAAATGCAACATTTAATGAACTGTTCTCGAGGTGATTTCAAAGTTTACTAGGAAATCCCATAGCTGTACTAGGAAGGGGATACTTTTGTATACAGGCCATGCCCCATTTCCATCTTATTTCCATAGATTCCACAGATACATGTTTCCATAGACTGCACCTGTGTCAATGGAAGGCAACCCATTCCACTTACCTGCCCCTTAACGTTATTTTCACATTTAGCCAAACCCAGCAAAAACTGGTAGATTATCTGGAAGAAGAGAATTTTTAGCAACCATACATCGCGAGCCACTTTAAATAAAACAGTTGAATTCCTGATTAACCAAGAAAATCTGGTTTGTTGGATTGAGAACTCTTCTACAATACAGATATGAACAAACCTTCTTTTCTTGTCTTGCAATGTTTAAGAGAGAATTAATTCTGTAAATATCAAACTCTTTCTGTAATCATAATTTATAAATTCTAAATACTGATTTTATATAAACAAGAATTTTGCAAAACTACAAAAAAATCACAATCATGTGTAATCTGTATTCATTATTAACACCATGACCAATATGTTATCTTCTTGTTTTCATTTTTATTACATTATACAGTTGTTATCTAACTGTATAATGTCATGAAATGTTTCATATTTAAATATATTGTAAATAACTTTATATTGTAATATTTTGTATTATTTTTTAATAAATGTCGCAGCCGCTCATATTAAACTGGTGAAGCTCCTCTGAGATTGGTACAGATGAGTTAGAGCTGGTGCTAACTGTCAACAATATTTAATATTTTAGGAAAGAAAATGGCAACTGGCAACAATTTTTAACTTTTCATCGAGAATAATTTGCAGTATTTCTATAAAATTATAAGTCATTCCTATTATCATCATAGTATTTATTCTATCTCATAAAAAATATCAAATTTAAAGCTTTTTATTTTCCAAATTACGTTTTCTGGGCATAAATTGTTTAGAAATAATATGATTTTACTAGGTCCTCGATTGAAAACTTTTATAATAGATTTGTAAGTTTACTTAAACCTTCAATCACTGTTTTTTTTAATAATTATTGAAATGAAAATAAAGATCAGAAAATAATATTAATATTTCATAACTGAAATATTATAACTAATAATAGTGTCAGTTTATGACTGCTTTAAGTACAAGTAGTAATTATTTGGAAGCCGAATAAACTTATTTAACAATTTCTTTCTTTAAAACAATTCCATCAAAATATCAAATTATCATTTCTATGCAGAATCAATGGTTGCTATTAAAGAGGCTAACGTAATAGCCGAGTCTTATAATTTTAGCCTAAAGTAGAGAATAGCTGCTCGCATACTTCATTTTTAAAATTTCATTTGCTACTTAATGAGCGATTTATTATTCTAAAATATTTTATATGCAATAATGTATATATTTAAAGAAGATACTTAATTTTACTACTTTATTGATTCGATGATTTAAAAATTATTTACTCAATACAGAGTTGCCTTAATGTTTAAATTAATATATTATTCTGCATAACACAATTAGTAACAAAATAAAACTTTATCTATTTTAGAGTTTCTGTGTGTTTCAAATATGCAAACGAAACATCCAATTTGATTAACATTGAAATATAATTTTATATAAACTTCAGGAGACAGGTACAAGAAAAAAATGAGAATACTTCTAATTATGTCGAACTGTCTGTATTCTCTATGTCAATATATAAAATACTGAACACGATAAAAATTGGTCATTTAATAGTTATATATATCTATCTGTAATGAGGATTTTTATAGTTAAATTTTATTTTCAAATGTTTTTAAATTCTCTAAATTTATATTTTAGGAAGAGTGGCTGAGATGTTTCATTCAATGTGGCTATTATTATTTTTTACAAAAGCTGATTGAAAGATTGTAATTTGACTTGTCTTATTTTTTGAATGCACAACCTGGTATTATTTTTGAACGCACAATGACATACACATGACAAATACACATATAATATATTACGTGTTCAAAAGAGCAAGATTTTGCGACATTCCACCTGGCATGAATTCCTCCGTTCCATTATCCCTGCAATTCCACAATTAATAATAAAAATCAAATCATAAAAAATATGACAAATTTGAAAAAAAGAAATATAAAAATATATTTTCGCGAATATTTAACTGGTTCGAGTGGTTTAAACCTATTTTAAGTTTAAATCAAAATTAAGAAAAGGATGTATTTTATGTTTCTTGATTTCGTATCTTAAGATGGATCAATTTCAAATTAATCTTTTAAATAATATAATAACATGTCAGCAATTTTTTTCAATGTTAAGCTTTTAGCTTAAACAATGAAAACAAACATAAAATTTTATACTTTTACAATATTTTTTTAATGGCTGTCTCTGGGTGATTAACCCACTTTTAAAATATATTATCTAAATTTATTAACTTGATGAGAAAAACATTTTTAAACCAAGATTTTTTCAGTTTACAATTTCATTTTACTTGCAGGAAATCGTTTTTGAATTATATATATATATATATATATTTATATATGTGTGTGTGTGTGTGTAAAATATTTTTCTTTATAAGTATCTTATTAATAGGATTAATGCAATGTTTAGTTTTAATATTTTTTTTAAATGTGAAGATTCAGTTCATATTCAAGGGGGGTTATTAAATATTTTTCTGGGCTCTTATTTCTGCTAACTGAAGTCATTCAATGAAACTCATGAAATCGTAATTTTATATTATGTTTAAATATCAGTCAATACTTGAGCGGGCTTGCTTTCTCGTGAACACTCCAATGAAAGAAGTGCATTTTAATTTACTAATATTTGTACGCGCATAAGCCATGCTGTTATAAAATATTCGACAGAATAAGGTGTCAAATCTAAAACCTCAATTAAATTAACCTTTTTGATCTAGATTATAATGATCACGCATAAAATAACAATACAAATTTTAGTAAGTTAAACTTGTACTATTTGAAGACAAAATTAAGTTAAATTTTAAAATGTGATTAAATTAAAAAATTTTGTTGCTATTTATATTTTTCAAGAGGTAAATTAATAAATACTGTGCTTGTTAAAAGAATGTAAATCTAATAATTTATAGTTTATTTTTTCACACATAAAATACTATTATTCTCAAAAAATGTCAAAAACAAAAGTAAAATGTAGATTTGAGTTTTCAAATCCAAATACTATTTCTGATTTGTTGAATTTTGGAATTTTTTGATATAAGTAGTTGTCTAATAATTAAAAATTTGAATGAATTGGAAAGAATAAAACCTATTTTGAGGTTTAAAAATTACAAAATATAGTTATTTTCCACATAATGGATTTATACAGAATATGTAAATCCATTATATGTAAAATAATTTGAGTTCATTAAACTGTTAATTTTTTAACTTTAATTTCAGTTTTAAAAAGCAAAGCAAGAATACGTTATTATGTTAATGTATGGCAGAAATCATTCTATGATACAAAAGTGAAAAATAAAACATTTTGGAACACAGTCATTTTACAGAAAAATTCGCCTTGGGTTATATAAAATTAAGCTTTCATGACAGATTTATGTTGTTGCAATATTTTAGAATTATGCATTTCCTTGCAATATTCTTAAACGAAAAATCATAATCTGTTATTTACGAAAAACTACAGATATTGTAATAATTTATATTATAAAACTGTGATGTTTTCATGTGATTTATAAAAAAATATTACGATATTCGTAGAATAGATAAATAATATCTCTATTGCATGCATAAAGAAGTAATAAAAATCTTACGTTTCTTTTAAGCAAGAAGAGCGAATAAAAATTATATTTGTATGTGTTTCTTACTATTTCATGTTCATTTATTATACTATTTCATGTTTATTGAAGCCGTTTATACATAAATAATGACAAATAAAATGCTAATCGTTATAATGTTTACTACTATATATAGTTTTGTACAATGTAGGAGACCTTTTTTATTCTTTATTTAAAGAAATTATTATTGATTGATTATATTCTAGCGAAGAAATTTATAGTAATAGTGCAATTTCCCAACTTTTTCGATTGCGTTTAAGGTGTTAGAGATATAGATATTTTGATAAAAAAAAAGTAACCGCTTCGTTGATAATCCAGAGAATGAAAATTCCGCTGATATTCTTTTTGAAGACAAACGCAAGTATTATGATTCGTTAAGTTCTAAGCCATATTTTAATACGATTATTTCATCTATTTTATGATCTATATTATTTTATATATATTATTATAATGTGTTTCTTACATTTACAAGAAGAATTTTTTTCTTTTTGTGATTAATTATAAGACATTTCAATTTTTAAAAAAAGTTATTGTGAATGTGTAACTTTAGGGAAATAAATCTTTAATTATTCAAATTTTTTGTTTTCGGATTACCTTGCTTCGCAATCGTTATCTGCTATCTAAGAATTTTATCAATCAAAAAATAATCACATTTATATTTGTCTTAAATAATTGTAATTGATTCCTATTTTTGAAAAATAACATTGTAATTCTCTAATGGTATAAAATAGTGTTAAAAGCATAAATAAAGAAATTTCTGTATTTTAAGCAATTCTTAAATAAAATTTATTTAGCAATGTAACTTTTTAAATTTTAAATTATGATTAAATACATACAAGGTTTACATAAAATATATTTTTTTCTGTTTTAACTAAGATTAAGATTCATTTGAAAATTTTATGCATTAAGTCTCACTGCATTTAAGCACATAAGTAGAATTTTATATGCATGTTAGGATCAAAAGAGATAAAGAATTCTACGAAAAAAATAAAAGATTTCTTCTAATGTATGGCCTTGACTAAATTTAATGAAGAATAATTTTATTTTGGACAAGACTGTACAAGATTTTTAAGAAATTGTATATATATATATATATATATATATATATATATATATATATATATATATATATATATAATGCATGTATATATATATTATAATGTCAATATTTATGCATCATGATTTCAATGATAACGATTTAAATTATGATGTATAATTTATATAATAGAAGTTAATTATTGATTGTAATGACAAAAATTATTTCAATATTACTCAAATTTAAATATACATTATATACACAATACAAACTTAATAACTTGAAAAGTTAGACATTTCTAAATTTATAATTAATTCCTAATGGTTTACTTTTTTAAATATAATTATGTTCTACAACTATATTTTGACTGTCATTGTTGAAAATACACGAGTAATAACAGAAAATGTTTAAAATCTTTCTAGAAAGTTATTCTGTTTTTTGAAACAACTTTCCAAAATAAAAATTAGCGATATGCATAATTTAAAGTTATATTCTATATTAATAAATTGCGAGATGTTGTGCGCGTACTTTTTTAATTTTTAAATATTCCGTTGTAAGCTATTAAAATGCACAGGAATAATTCCACTGTGCTTTACATCAGATCATTTAGTTTAACAGTACAAAACTTGTGTTACATAAGGATTTCTTATCGTTTCAATTAATTTTAAATTCGATAATATTTCTTGGATTAATTTTAAAGCTCTAATTTTATTTGCATTAGGTTATTTTCGATACACAAAGCAATACACTTAAATTCATTGAAAGTAAAATCAATGTATAGAGTAATACACGCAAAGTTTCTTATTATTTCTATATTTATTAGCTCTTATGAAACATTGATTACCTAATATATTCGACATCAGGCGTTGTTTCACCCGTTATTTTGATTGCTTGCAGATTTCTAGCAAAGCTCTACAAATAAAATGAGGAGAAAAAATTTAAAACACTTTAAAAGATTACACATTCAACATATGTTGATTTGAATCTGAACAAGACATAAAAATTCTTTATTGGATTATTTCTTGATTATTTAAGAGTTAGATTTATGCAATAACATATGTTTAATCATAAAAAAAACACATTTGAATCAAATTATTCCAGTTACATAAAATTTAGAATGCGTGTCACTACTATAGTACTAATTAAATTTGAATTATGTTATTTTTAAATTTCGCAGCCCCCCCCTCTCTCTGTTATCCTTAGTTTCAAATTTTCTTTGTTAACATTTTAATCATTTAACAGCACCTCTGTATTTTATATACTTTTATTTAATTGTAAGTTTTTAACTTTTCATTATTCTATCTCTAAATTAAATGAAAGTATTTTAAATTTTTTTTATTCATTTTAAAAATTTAATATTTTATTATTGAACTATGGGAAATAATCGCAAACAAAGTCCTTTTGAATGCTATTTTATCAGCTCCTTTTTCAAATTATTGTTTAATTTGCTAATTTGGCATAGTGCGAACCATCGTACTCACTTATTTGGCATGCTAGACAATTTTATCATAAATTAATCAGTTTTAAAATTTGAAAGCATGTTGAAGGAAATAATGTATCACAATCTAAAAATGTGACATAAGCCTTATAACAACTTGTCTGCTGTTCTATAATAATAATTTATTAATCAACCACAAGTTTATTTTGGATTCATTATATACTAAATCATGATTTGCTTAAAATTTTTAATGAAAGTTAACAGAAAATATAGAAAAAAACACTATTTTTTATGCCCTTTTCATAATATTTAATAAGGTTTTATATCTATCTTGAAAAGAAAAAGTTATTTGATGATAAATCAGAAAATATAATGAAGTTCTAGGAGGATTCTGTTAATAGTCAAATTAAGCTCTTTAGTTTTATGCAAATGAAAATCATATGATGCAAGTGGAATATAGAATGTATTTTATAGAGTCTTAATTTAAGCAGCACAGATATTACATTATTGATGCAAAAAACAATTGACTAAATTTTTCCAATTTTCATTGGAAAAATTTAGTCAATTGTTTTTTTAATTTTAAAATTTAATCAATCAAAAATTAAAGACATCAAATTAATCTTAAGTTTTGCAAATCATTTGTTTTAATTGGCTAATTTAGTTTCCCTATTCTTGCATCAGTTTTAATAGTTGTAATTTAAATTGGTGCAGGAGCTGGAAAAAGTATTTTTAATCAGAATTTTTAAAACTTTGAATTGTTATGCAGGATTTAATTTTTCTTGTTTAACATAATTTAATTATTGAAATGCAACTTTTCATTGCATGAAATCTGAAAAATACTATATAAATTTTATTGATTTACATAAACTAGATTTATATTTTTGGAAGAATATAGAAAAACGCATTTAATGTTCCTAATTTCTACAATGTTTTGATAATTAAGTAAAATATTTGAAACATTAAAATTTAAAAATTCCAACTGTGATAACAAGTGCTTAAGACATTTGTAATATAATTTAGTTATCAAATGACTATGTTTAAGATTTTTCCATTGTTTATTAAAATATTTAGATATTAAATTTTTCTTATTTTCTACACATTTTATTCATTTGTAAAGGAAACTAGGTAGAAAGTGCTTGGCGAATTTGATGCTAAAATGCTAATTGATGCTCAATATCAAATGGCAATAATTTTAAGCCAAGTTAATTCTTAGTCCTACTGAAGCAAATGCGGCTAATGATTAATTCTAAACGAGATCTTGAGAAAAGTCTGTCACTTTGTGAAAATCATCCCATTCACATTAAAATCAGTTTCGGATCTATTTACATCATTTCTGTTAAAAGTATAAAACATTATTTAAATAAACATGTGCCATTCGTATCAGTTTCATTTTTTAATACATATCGAAATCATAAAGCAAATCATGAAATCACAATCCAGCCATTAATTATTTTCTTAAGTTTTTCTCAAATGTGTGTGTAAATTAATTTTTCTCAGTGATATCTGGCCATTTTAGAATAATGATATGATTACCAACGATTTTTAATGCTATAATCAGTGAGTCAGCAGCCATTTAGTGCAAAAAGGAGGAATTTAAAATATTTATGTGTTTCTGTAATTAATGGTATTTTTTATTTCCCATCAGTTATATAAATTTATTTTCAATCGATATTACTTTTTTCATTTTTGTTTCCAATATTAGTTAAAAATAATCTATAAGGAATGAGAATTCCGTAATTCTAAATTATTCAATGAACTATTTATCTAATTTAGTCAATAAATTCTCTCTAACTAAAAATCTTACTTCGCCATTTTCTGGTGGATCTCCATTGCCAAAAGTGCTTGTAACTACTAAAAGTAGGGTTTCATGCTCTAAGTTAATGATATCATAATCTGCCATACAGATTACCTGAAATATAGAAAGACCATTGAAATGAGATTTTAAAATAGTTTTCCTTGCACCTTAATTTTAGTTAACCAGATATCACAAGGCACATCAAGCGATTATTACAGAAGAAAGAAAATGTTCTTACATTGGCATTAAAAGCGTGCGAAAATATATCTCCCAGCATTTTGGCGTAGTTTTCAGATCTTCCGGTTTCGGTGGCGAATAAAATGGTGGCTTTGATTCGTCGAGAAAGAGCCATTCCAAATAAATTTGAAGTAAACTTAACTGCTCTATAAAAATAAATTTATTTGTATTAATTATACAACTATTTTAATCACTGTAATAGTATATTTAAATATTCATTTAAATTTATTTTTAAAATAAATATATCTTAAATTATTTTTAAGACATGCTTGATAAGTTAGGTATTAATTTTTCTTAACTCCATTTATAAGAAACAAATAATTTGTCAATAAAGGTGGTTTTGATGGTCTAACCGCGGAGTATCAAACATGTTGTTAAGCTCATTTAATGATGCAATGCATTTTATTTCCAATACAATTAATGAATAAGCCTAAGAGAAAATGCTAGTTGTTGCTTAAAAATAGAGACATCAATTTGTTAGCGTGTTTATAAGCATCTGTAAAATAGCTACTTTTTGTTGATGAAATATGAAACTTACCATGTTTTATAATTTCCTTTGATAACTAGGTAACTTTTACTAAGCACTGTTACATCAAAAATGGTTTACCAAAAATTTTTATCTCACTTTTAAAATAACATGGGCTTAGCTTTTATATGGCTTTTCGAGATAGGTAAAGAATTGGAATAGTTTTTACAAGGCGTCAAATCTGCGTGATTTTAGAATTACGGTTTAATAGCTGGTTAATAAAAAAAACATATAATTTCAAGAATATCTTTTATACTTAAAATAATAAATTGATTAAATTTGCACATAAAATTACATTAAAAGTATAATTTTTGTAATAAAAGTAAACATTTTATAAAATGTAAAAAAAAAAATTTTAATCTAATTATTTTTCTTTTATTTGAACTAAAATATTGCTCGTATGTAAAAGTAGCAAAGTCTTTGGAGAAAAAAAAATACAAATGAAAATTTGAAAATAAACTTTCTTTTTAAAAATAATTACAAATTTTAATTCAAATATTTTAAAAGGTATTTTCTGCAGACTGCAAACTTACCTTGCAATTTCCTTAAAACGGAATTTCCTAGAAGGTGTCCTAGGACCGTTCCCTGAGGATTCTCGGTCTTTTTCCCAAATGTGAGTTTTCCAAGGTGGATCCTAAGCAAAAAGATAAGTTTTCGAAGTGTAGTATTTATGAGTTGTAACCCAAAGCATTACATTGTGTGTGAGCAAAGTAAAAATAATATTGATCATCCTATCATTTGCTGGAAAACTAGGTGAGGCAATTGAAATTCATAGCTGTTTCTAGAAAACTTTACAGGTTGAATTATTTTTGGAAAGTTGGTTAATATAATTAATAAGAGATCAGAGAGCCTTTAAAATGATTCGTTAGATAGGAAATCCGATGAATTGATTGTGGTAGAAAATTTTATGGAAGTTGAGAACACACAAAATCATCACTATATCCAAACACGTCTCCCTTCTTCATTCCCAGCTTGATATCGTATATCTTTTGCACTATGCATATGATTTCTAAACGTAGGCTATTGCCATATAAGTTACTGCAAAATACGATTTTTTCTTTTCAAATGGAAACAAAAAATAGATGACTTCATTTTAAGTATACTTTGTTAACATGAGAAGGATACATTTTATTTGTCCTTATTATGAACTGCATAAATTTATTTGTGTACCATCCATCAGAGAATTTCGGAAGTATTTATTTTAGACACAAAATTATATAATCATTTCTAATTTTTCAGTGAAATCCTTCATATTGTTTTGTAATTTACTGCAATTATTTCAATTATTATGAATTAATTTATACACTAAATAATTGGGAATGGTATCATAATATATATATATATATATATATATATATATATATATATATATATATATATATATATATATATATACAGTATTGAGAGAGCTCAAATTTAGAACTTAAATCTTAAATTTATAAATTAATGACTGTTAAAAAATATTGTCCTTCAGTAATCCTTCTTAAAAGATGTATTATATAAATGAAAATGGAAAATTAATAATTAGTCTATTTATAAATTTTATCACACACATGGATAGTTACTGAGTGGCTTATTTACAAGTTTAAAATAACTTATAGGATAAATCATTCAACGTTTCTTTTTTGTATAACTTTTATAATACAAAAATAGTTTTTTTTAGTATTATATGTATTTATATAAGCCACGAAAATTTTATGATTACCATTTAAATAATCTTTATATAAAGTGTGAAATTTTATATTCCCTAAGACATGTAGTTTTAGTTTAAAATTAATTTCTTTGTGACGAAAAATTTGCGAAATTGAAAGCAGATTTTTAAAGTTAAGAAAATATAACTTATTTATATATTTGCTGTGAAAATAGTTTCTTTTTTTATTTTTAAGCATCTTATATTTAGGTGAAAGAAAAGTTAATTTTATATTCTTACACGTTCCCCAACTTTTATTGTTCATTCTTTAACTATAAATGTTTTCCATTTGTTCATATAATAGAAATTAATTCATTTGTTTTGTTTTCGATGATAGAGTTTCTCATAAAAATTTGCACTTTTAAAATCAGTTTTAATTTTGAATAGATTGCATTCAAAAGTTTTATTACATTTTACGTTGCTGTACTATTAGCAATTTTATGTACTTCATAATTCTTAATTAGTAGAAATATTGAGGTTAGTATATGTCCATGAAAAAGCCAATCAATCTTAATGCTCCCAAAAGACTTTATATTATAAATACTGGGTATTCTATTATTGCTATTTCTGCTTATACAGCAAAATAAAAGGATTCTTACTTGGTACTCATAGCTAGGCTTGAGGTTGTACAAGAGTAGCTCCTGGTGGAACACAGGAGTGAGGCTGCCACTCAAAGGAGGGACTATCCATATCCAGTCTGCCGGACAACCACCCCTCAACCGCATTTCATTATCCCAGTGTTTCATAAAAGATTCAGATGCTGTGTGGTGGTCCACTATGGTCACATTCAACTTCTGAAATAATCAATAAATTTCACAAAATTTTGCAAATTCCAATGAAATTTTTTTGAAAGTGATACATATAAATCCATGGGATGAATATTAATCAATCGATTATAATTATTTGCACAATATTGTCAGAAATTTAAATATTACATACAATTAAACATATGATTGAACTCGTATCACACACATAATTGGTATTCGTTATAGTAGAGCACTTATATATCAGAACTTAGATTCATTAAGTGCGTGCTATCATTGAATAGCACATACCTATTATAAGGAATATATATTACGAAAATTTATTTCTTAAATATCTCAGTTCTCTCAAAAGTTAACGCTATCATGTAATCATTTTTAGTAATTTTTAAATACCAAATTTCCTGATTTCTAGTGTTTTGGAACAACAATATTTTAATATGTAGTAATTTTTAGAATCGAATTGTATTTATAAATTAGAAATTCTTTTATTTGCAACAGTTATCTTACTTTAATGTAGAATGAATTACTTTATTGATGGGAAACAACAAAAATGTCATTATATTTGAGAATGTTCATGATAAATTTACTTCTAACAAATGTTTCATTTATTTCAAGTAAAAACATCTAAGATATATATATATATATATATATATATATATATATATATATATATATATATATATATATATATATATATATATATATTTAATTACGTCCTTATGTTGGCTCTTTCGAGCATAATAAGTCTTGCAGTCCAATAAAGAAAAGAAATATCTTCAGGAGTGGAGAGCGTCTTGAAATGTGAAGAAGAGCGGGCTTCCTGGAGGGCAGAACATTTCCAAAGATGCTCGCCATCCATGTCAACATGTTCCCTACATAAAATGCAGTTGGGTGAATCCACAAGACCTATGTGATACAGATGTTTCTGGTGAAAATCATGCCCAGTATGTAACACATCCAAGATATGAACTTTCCGATTAATTTCTAGAAGAAATTTTCAATTAAAATTAATATTTCCTGCACCTCACTTGTTTACTTTTCAATTATTTTTAATTTGACTTTTTAGCGTAAGGTAATCAAAACGTTTCAACGAAATAATCAACTTACAATCTGCTTATTTATATAGAAGAACCAAATAGAACTATGAACCCTACATAAAAAAGTGGGTTTGAAATGGATATAATTTTGGATAATTAAATGGAAAAAATTCATGAGATGATTTTTAAGGTAAGCGAGTGTGTTGTAAGTATAAAAAAGTGTATGCACATCAAAAAATTATTGTTGCATAAATTTCTTAATCATATGTAATAATGACAATACGAAAATATAAACAATATCTTGACATGACACGCCCATCAAAATTTTTATGCGGAATAGTGAAAACAAATACAAATTGAAAAGATATAACAGTTTCGATTTTTGATTCGCCTTTTTGTCATTGTGGGATGCTTTTTTAACTTTGAAATTTTCATTTACTGAGTACATGTCATTTAATAGTTTATATATAAACTTTTAATATTGAGAATACATACGTTTAATATTTGTTTGCTTGATTATTCTTTCAAATGAAGATAGAATAATGTTGAAATATAACAATCACAATTTCATGATGCATTTTTCGTAAGACAAGATTTGATATTGTTTTGCTTATATAATATTTTTATATATAACATTTTTTTGCTTATATAAATATTTTTTCCTAACTATCTCACACTTCAACATATTAATTGAAAATAACAAAATATAAAAAGTTTATATATACATGTACATTTCTGTACTTTATTAGTATCAAAATATTTTAGATTCGAAAGTCTCTTTTTATAACAATTTTAATAACGTTTTTTCATATTATCTACAAAATGGTTCTTATTTAATATATTAAAGAGATGTTCATGTAGTATACGAACATCTCTTTAATTTTTTTTTAAATGATGCCTAGGTGAAATTAAATACACTTTTCCGAAATTAAGCCTTCATATTTATTTGTAATAGAAGCTCCTTTAAAAAAAGCATTAAAGCAACTTATTTGTTTTTGGAATAATTAAATGTGTTAATATGATCTGTGAGAACTACATTTTCCCACGTCTGATCGTAATTTTTGTTGAATCATTAAGTTTGATCATATATTTCCACATGTGAGTGGTAACGTAAAAGTTTAATAACTAAATCAACACTCCGGTTTTTAAGGATATCTTTGATATCGAAGGTAACGCCCTTCATATGGTTTGACAAAGAGAGAAAAAGATGGTAATCGGTCGGTACAAAGTGCGGCGAATACGTTGAATGCTGTGAGGGACCTCCCATTTGAACTCTTGGAGAACGTCTTTGACGACTTGGGCAACATGGGGCCTGCCGTTGTCGTGAAGGAGTATGGTTTGACCATGTCGATCAGATCTTTTCAGTCGAATAGCCTCATTCACGCTGTGCAGCTGGGCAATGTAGAGATCCTTGTTGACTGTGGCATTCTTTTCGAGCATTTCAAAGTGGACCAAGAGGTCCTTAAAAAACTGGCTCAACAACTTCTTTGACACCAGATTAGGAGGTTTTTAGCGGAGCGGCACCGACAAATTGGTCGAGAGGTGGGAAAAGATTGTAAACAGCAATGGCCAATGCATAATTGATTAACTTATTGATGTAATTATCGTTTTTTGTTTAAATAAAAGTTTTTGGTAAAAATGCTACGAACTTATTCCCCATCCTAATATTTTGCAGAATTTTGTAACTCTCTCTTTTGCTTATTTCATTCATAATTTAAAATTTAAAACCGATATGCAACGTTAAAAATCAGATTTTGATACAGTTGAGCAATTTTTTTTTATTTATTTTTATTTTTATTATTATTATTGGGAGCAAATTTACTAGTTTAAGTATTGAATACTAAAAATTACAGTACAGAATTAGGGGTACCCGGGACCCCGGAGGCGTGTTTGATCGTCGCACTTGTGCAAAGTCGATCGTCGCGCTGACAAATCCCCGGAAAAGTCGTTGAGCAATGAAACGTGCACGGTGTTCTCACGCAACCTGTGTCGCTCTTCGGCCATAGCCAAAGGAAACAATTCAAAATTTTTTATTTTTAAGTACAGGAAGTCATTATGTTATAAAAAAAATAATTTTTAATATTTTACCTGGAAACTATATATAACAGCATAGTTCACTTCAACTGCAGCTCTGTCTTTCCACAAGGTAGACGGCGCTCGCATGTCAACGCCTAAACGTGTTGCAACTTCCTTCGGAATAAATCATACAAAATTTGTATTTTACACTTCTTTCAAGATGATAAAAAATATTGCCTATTTTAATAATTTAGTATGACAAATGTAATGCTTTATTTTATTTTATTATTTTTCAAAACATTCTTTACGACATAGAATATTATAAGTTTTTAATTAAAAAGTGATTATCATTATATTAGTGGATTGTTGGGCATCTCTGTCATTAACGGAAGGTATTGAGTTCGAATTTTGACTTAACTGGAGATCCATCTTGTTCATTAAAAGCTGCTGGGGCACATTAAATAAGTCATGCCCGCATTGTCCTCTAAGTGAAATGATACCTTTTGGGATGGCAGGCAAAGTATTTGGGTCTTCTGATAGGTCTATGCTTTTAAATTAAGAAGACTGCCACACGGATGCTTTCACCTTAACCGGTAGAATCTAACTAGGTAACGTTATTTCTTCCTAGGTATAGTCTAGGTATAGGGACGTAAGTTATGGTTGGATGCAATAGCATTTAATGTCATTATTTCTAATAACTTTATTAGATGCAGGAATACACCCAATTTACAAAACTAGTTTTTATAATAATGCAACGATGTATTCAGTCATTTTACATAGAATATTTTAAAAAAATAAATTATATTATTTACTGTTAAGATTATAATTAAAAATAGTCATATTTATTTTAGTTTTATCTCTGATAACGTGTACATGTATCATCATATAAATGAAATTCCCAGTTGTGTATATAAATATATACATTTTGTGAACATAATTTTAGTTTACACGGCCCTGAAATGCATTTCATTATTACTCAAATGTTTATTTTTTGTGGAAAATATTGGAAGGAAATGAATTGTTTCGATCGATATTAAAATTATAGTTGATAAGAGGAAAGATGCAATTAATGTGTTTAAGCAAATTGTACTTTAATTTATCAATATATATAAAAATTTATATTGTATCACTTTTCAGAGAATGATATATAATAGAATAAAATAATTAAACTGAAAGAAAAAAAATTGAGTTTTTAGATTAAGAAAAAAGGCATAATGTTCAAATATGAGTAGCAGAAAGAAATTTTATTTTTAATTCTAGAGAGTGACGTTTATTTGTTACTTCAAGTATATTGAATCGATGAGGATCGCACAAGTCCCTCGCACCAATCTCTGTCACCATGTACCATCCGTTAAAAGGTGCTGCAGGAAACTCAAGTCCCCCTACGTCAAAAAGCATGCTGGACACAGCTGGCAATGCGTACCATTCAATGTTGAGGTCTTTAAACCACGAATATCTGCGTAGTACAGAAACGAATTACGTTCACGAATTTTAATAAAATAATATTCTAAATATGCCGTCACATTAATTACTATTTAATGCTTTTTGAAGATTAAAATAGATGACAGCGTAGAAAAATTAGATTTCGATATCTGTTTATGATGTTCTTTATAAATGTTGCTTACTTAAAAGAAATAACGTTATCAAAAGTTTTAAATTTTTTTATTATTGAATATTATGAAACATACTTCACATTCTTCGTCCGTTATATATATATAGTTTTACAATAATTTTGTCAATTTATTCATTAATTAAATTGGAATGAAAACATAAATTAGGAAATTATTTTCTGATAGTGATTTTATTAGAAAAATAACCATGTTTTAATTTTGCGTTGTCTACTGAGCAGAAAAGCACTTGAGAAGTGTGATATTTTTATTGCTGTTTTCATATGAATAATTTTTGTTCTTTTCTTAGCAATTGTTTTTCTTTCTGTTATATTAAGCATTATAGGGGACTTTCGTCCCTATTTTTATAATAACATATATAATACTTAATCAGTTTTTCACCTTTCTATAATTATATATATATATATATATAACCTGCATTTTAGATAGTTTCCAATTTATTATTCAAACTTCTGCTGATAATCCGTTGCGTACTTTGTACTTTTGTACTTTCAAAATGTAAGAAAAAATTAATTTTTTTTAGAAAAAAAAAAAAAAAAACTGTTAATCAATTAAATGAAGATTTACCACTTTTACATGTTAAGGTACTTACAGGTGCTGTACATTCATACAGTATCTACGTTCCGCGCTGAAAATGAAAGTCATTGTTGAACATCTTGGTGAGAGTAAGTTGTTTATCTGCCATATATTCCCCGTTTTCCGGCAGCCAAGTCACGAATCCCCTTGATAGTGAGAATTTACGTGTGCTCATACTCGGAATGATGCTCTATTGACTTCTAAACAGTTTCAAAGCCTTCAAATGCTTCGTAGTTAATGGTCTCATGTCTGCTTCAACTTGGACAGTTAGCTCATTTTCTTAATCCTGACTTTAAATAAATTTACCACTTTTTGCAATTTGAAATCTAGTGTCTGACTCATATTTGTATGTCTTCAGCACTAACTTCTGAACATGCAGGAATTTTCAAAAGAAAATTTTTGAATTCCTCAAGTGACATGTCTCTCTTTCTATCTCACATTTTCTCCCTTCTCTTACCTTTCCTCTTCTTGAGCACTTTTTTCGTTTCTCCTTTTCCTTCTCAGCTTCTGTCTAATTTATTTTTCTAGAATTCTGAAAGCGATTCGGAAAATTAGAGTTCTACTGGATTTTCCACGATTTATGAAATGCTTTACTAATTATGATGAAATCTTGTCTTGTACAGGTTTTCCACTATCAATGGTGTGACGCTTTATTTCTAGTTAAATACGTGCACATAAAATATTACATTTTTCATTTATTTCTCTCATTACTAAATCAATGCAGATAGTGTATGAATTTTACCCAGCATTTTCATTGCCAAATGGATCAAACCCCTTACCTTGCATTGTATTTATTTGTTTGTTTGTTTGCCTAAATATGGCAGTTTAAATCTGAACATAAATTGATTGCAGTGTTCTGTGATGACATATAACCCTTGATTTGATGTGAAGTATTTGTTTTCTGCTGCAAGGTTTAAAGTAATTCTAAAATGGCTGCTGTTAAAATTGAAATGTCACAAAGCTTGAAGCTCTATAATTTACGCAATTGTAAGTGCTTTATAAATTCAAAATTGCAAATCTTAAGACCTTTCAATACAAATAAAAGTATTTGTTATAGATTATTGATTATTAAATTTATTAGAATTCATTTGATTTTTTTTAAGTGAATTGCATAGTTATAAAATGTATTTGGCTTTTGAGCACGTAATTATGTATTAAGTGATATTTTTATTTGAAAATATGAATGTTGGTTTTTGCTTTTGAAATATACATTTTGTGCTCGAAAGTTCCCATCATGCTCTTCCTAAAACTTATTCCATAACAAATTATTATAAAAATAATGTTATTTATATTATTTATTTAATGCTGTAATCAGATAGTTTACCCTTACTTAGTAATTACATAGAACGTTTCTTACAAGTTATTGCTTCATTAATGAAAAACTAATTACAATAAAAATACTGTTCACGCTAATGATTTTGTTAATGAACGTTTGTAAACAATAAGCATAAGAAATTTGCACTTGCAATCATTTATTTATTTTATTTCTCATATTATACATCGATAAAAATATACGATATTTATCTTTTATGTTTTTTCTCAAAAAAGATTTATAGGAAAACTGAAACAGATCTTGAAATGCGAAATTTAAAAACACTATCAATCTTGCGCCAGTGGATACGATTTTATACAAATTAAAAATATGTAGTTAATATTTTTAATTTGTATAGTAATAAAAAATATATGTATGATGAATAAAATATACGCACCTTATCTGTCTAATTGCTATATTTTTCAATTATTCTCAGACTTAGAAACTACCTTAGTTTTAATATTTGAATACACAAAACCTCAAATAACACTACGTAGAACTCTCAGTACTCAAAGCTACTTACTAGGTTTTCTTGTATAAATATTCTGAAGCATCACACATTCTTCGGCAATTGATGAGGCTTTCATTTTATAGGCAGATTTTGATAACTTTCATACGGTTCATCTCACACACACCAATATCCCACTAGTCAGGCTACAAATCTTCCAATCTAAATCTTATTTAGTGTGTATAATCTATTGTGCAAAGTATATTGTTCGCCTCGTTCAAACGCTATTTGAGCTTGGAAATAATGCTCATACTTCATGTGCATTATTATCTGTGTTATTCATTCACAACACATATGCATTCACATGTTATTCATATGCATCACGTGACATCTCTGTGAGATTTGCATAGTAATCCGGCTAGTAATTTAAATTTGAAATCTAAAATAACGAAATTTACATCTTTGATCATATCACATGATATTCTTGTGTTTGCATAAACTGAAGGAACGAATGTTATTGAGTTTCGTCCAGTTCGGATAACTTTTTCAGTAACCACCTATTTCCCATTTGTTGCTTGGCCGGAGTGGGAAATATGTATGTATTATAAAAACGTCTGAGTGACGTGTTCGAATATAAATGCATATTAGACGAATTTCATTGACTTCAGTAAAAAAGAGTATTCTTAAGATCTTTTTTGATTGAAGAAAAACGCAGTTTGAATACTTTTCTAATCTCATCACCAATTTAATTACTTACTTACAATATTTTTTTACTCTAGGAAATATTTATACCTTTATGGCATCCAAAGTCACTAATAATTCACATGTACATTATGATATGGTAAATACAAAGCTGCTCTCTTTAACTACGTTCTTACTAATCCAAATAAGGTTAACATAATGCTAAATATCGTAGAATATATAATACATCTTTTAATTAATTAAGTTTATTAATGTTAAATATTGAAATTATGTTTACTATTTGCAGTGTAAGCAACATCAATAATAAATAGTATAAGGTAACTTTCATAGCATTATATGTTTGCTCATGAGCAATAATTCTATTTTTTAAGCATTGAATGAAAGCCTTCTTTCTATTCTTCACAGAAATTTTCAACAAAGTTTGTGTTGTTCTGTGTATGCACTGGATAGCTTAACTCTGGATTTAATGTCTCAGTTCAGCAGCTGAATAAGTTGTTCGGAGCTTATGCTAATCTGTCTATTTTGTATTATTCAAACTCAATATTGTCCCCTTGAAAAGTATTCAATTTTCAGTAAAAATAACAAAAAATAAAGAAAGAAAAAAATAGAGCCAAGTTTGAAACCTTTCAAATCAACCGATTCCTCCTGTTTCGCGTTCGATTCAATAAAATCATCTTTTATTTTAAATGATTCAATATTATTAAGATAATACTGAAAAAAAATGTAAATTATATATATATATATGTTAAGGTATGGGTATGAGCAGTATGCGATGCACTATAATAATTTCTGCACATTCGAGTATATGTATCTAAGTTGACTAATTCAATTAAGAAAATTCCTTACCTCAAGAGTCCATGATGTGAAAAATGTGAATTCACTGAAAAATGTAGTCAAGTTTGGTTTTTTGGGCTGATATGAAACGATGACTGATCGTATCCATTCTTGCAAGTTTCAATCATGTAAAATATTTCATTTGAGTGCATTTCTAGTCGTATTGCTACGCATGCTACGTGAATGTATTATCTCGATTATCATTTTAAAATAAATCCTAAGTGTCCTCTTTAATTGATTTAATGAAAAATTTCGTGGGTCAATCATATTTTGCCTTCATTTCCCGGCCAAACTATAATATAATTTTTAACTTAATAATCAAATTATTAAATCTTGAAAAACGAGAACAGAAAAAGCGTGACCGAGACTCGGCATTTTGTCTAGAAGTTATTTACTATCAATTTGGCTTGTAAGTGGATACACTTTTACGAATCATCTTTTATGTTATTTGTTAACTATAAGAAATGTGCAGAATTTCTGAACGAATGCTATTTGCTTTTCGCAATCTAAACTAAAAACAAAAGGTTAACGATCTGGCTTTCCGTGTTCAACAGTTCGTAGATTAAAATCCTTTCTTGGAATTAGATGTTTGTAATGATTCAGAATCCATTTTATTCTGTAAGTTTCGATCAAATAACGTTTGCTTGCATAAAATGACTTTGAATGACAAACAAATGCAATGAAACCATTTGCTCTTTGCAGAGTTTAATATCAGCCATCTTCTTTGTGATCATGAAAGAATTTTTGTCGGGCTATAAATTTTCTTAAATCATGGAAGAATACACATTGAGAAGATTAGATCCAAGATTTGAATGTTTATTCTGAGTTGGGTCGTTTTTTTTTACTTCGGTGACTATTTCATACGTAATAGATGCTTACAGCACTCATTTTGCAATATATATTTTTTTAAATTTTAAGCAACGAATAATATAAAAATTCATTTGTAAAGTAATACTACAGTATATACTTTATTTACCTGAGTTATGTATATATATGAAAAGACTATTTTATATTTTTATGTATAAGATATGAGAATACACTGAAGGACTTTTAGCTAGTTGCGTTGAGTTTTTAACTTATCAGCAATTAATTTGAAAAACAAAATAGTGTACTAGACATATGCTTAACACAAAAGTATAAAATTTTTAAAACACATTAAAATTTCTGGAGATTTTGAATGAAAAAGTAAATTGACAATGCATTTTTATAGTATATGGAAAAGCAGATATTACGTCAAAACTAAAAGCAACTGTAAAACAGAAAATGAGTTTCAGATTCAATTATAAATATTGGGTTGTTCGGAAAGTCATTTCGTTTTTCATGGAAATGAAAAACGCGCAGCAAATACATATTGTATTGCATTGTTGCATTGCACATTGTTTATTCTAATCTAATAGCTTTTACCATCATTCTGGTAGTAGCACGATTCCACAGTCATAAAGTGGTTGCTGTTTACCAGCAAAAAGCTGATCGATGTAGCAAAAACGAAATTACTTTCCGAACAACCCAATATTATTTTCTTCCATTTAACTCCAAAAATAATTCATTGAATAGGGCAATTTTTTCTCATTTCTCACTTTGGATGGGTTATTGGCACTCTCAACACCAAATCTTCGGGCAACTCGAATATTTGAGGATCATGGCCATTAGCTGATAGCACGAGTGGCAAAATGTCCCATTTCTTACCGCGGCCCTTCCATCCCAGTTTTTGGCACAACTGCAAGATATAAAATATAATTTATACAACATATAATTATATAAGACTGTAAATATAATATATAATTCATACAGACATTTATACACTACATAAGCCGAAGTATATACGTATGCATATTTTATAAAACATACTAATTGTGAAAAAAAATATGCAAGGGAGTTCGTTTACTTAAAGCAAAATTTTTCATTCATTTTGTTTCATGAGAGACAACTGCATTTATATAATAATAACAATCTTTTTTAACTATACTGCTATTAAAATAAGAACTGAATCTTTAATTTATTATGATTTTCAGTCTACCAACAAGCAAGCAATAGATATTCTCTTTGCAACTTGGATGCTTTACAGTCGTATTAATTTCAAGAAATGATAGAAATTTCAATATGTTATCTAAAGAAAAGGGAAAAAATATATTAAATCTTCAGACACAATTGTTTTTAGTGAAAGAAAGAGAAAGATTATAAATTGAACAATCAATCTAAATATTGAAAGTCAGCCGAAATCTTGTTCATATAAATTGCTCGAAAGTAGTTTATGTTTACAACAGTTGCAAAATGCAATCACTGATATTGATTCAAGCTTTTTGAAGATGTTTCTAATGAGCTATACATATTTTTACCTATAAAATTGTAAAAATAGACAGATATTTATATCCATTAAAGAAATGGAATACAAAAATACAGTTACTAATATTAAATATAGTTCATTTCGCTTTCACTTTATGTATTTATAACTACGTCGTATTTAATGAAATATATTATTTATAAAGTGCATTTCTTCAAATTTATTAAATTAAGCGTAGCTTGTGAAATGTAACTTTGGATAGAGAATGCTTGAATAAAAAAAATGTGTAAGAAAGAAATGCACGAAATGGTATTCTAATCTTGTTGCTTAAACTGTCCATAATCTAAGACTAAACCATTTCCTTATAATTTGTAAATCTATTTCTCATGTATAATAAAATGAAGAAAAGCTTATTAAAAAATAAATATTTAATTGTTATTAAATTTTCAATTATAAAATTACTTAATAATACTACGAGGGTTGCTATTTATATTTCTGGCCTAATAATGAAAAAACAAATATGTATTATCGAAATTGGTTTTATTGTTTTTCAAAATATTCTCCATGATGATCAATACACTTTTGCATGCGTTTGAACCAATTTTCAAAGCACTTTTTCCAGTCCGATTGAGGTAACTCCAAAACATGCGTTTTGAATGCATCAACCGCTTCTTCGGGGGTCGAAAATCGTTGTCCACGTAATTTATTTTTGATGTGTGGGAATAAGAAGAAGTCATTGGGTGCCAAATCAGGGCTGTACGGCGGATGACCCTTCAGTTTTATCTTTCGCTCCGTCAGAAATGCCTTTGTTTGAATCGATGTGTGAGAGCTCGCATTGTCATGATGAAGAATGATTCGCCTGTTCTTCTGCTTTTTTCGAATTTCTCCGATGACTTCTGGCAAACAAACGGTCGTGTACTATTCAGAATTGACCGTCCTGCGTTGCTCTAACGCCACTGTTGCCACATGACCGTTAATGCCGAAGAAACAGGCAATCATTTGTTTCGATGTGCTTCTTCCTCGAACAACTTTTGTTGGTTTTGCCTCGTCTTGGAAGACCCATACAGTTGATTGCTGTTTTGTTTCCGGCTCATATGCATAGATCCATGATTCGTCACCTGTGTAGATGTTATACACAGCCTTTGATGTACCTTGAATGTATTTTTCCAACATTTCCTTGCACCAATCGACACGAGCCTTTTTTGAGCGTTTGTCAGATTATGCGGGATCCAACGCGAACAAATTTTTACGCTCAAATGTTCATGCAATATTTTATTGATGCTAGTCATACTAATGTCCAAAGACACCTCTATCTCACGGTATGTCACATGGCGATCTTGCTTTATCAGTTCACGCACAGCATTGATCTTTTCTGGCACAACAACGGATTTTGGACGACCTGCACGGGATTCGTCCTGGATCGAACATCGACCACGATTAAATTCGTTATACCAATTTTTTACAGTGCTGTAGGATGGCGCTTTATCGCTGTATAAAGAATTAAGTTCATCGAAGCACTCTTGTCGTGACAATCCACGTCGAAAGTTATGAAAAATAATGGCACGAAAATGTTCACGATTCAATTCCATTTTTTGACAGAGAAGAACTTTTCAATTTACTGTCAACAACACAAATAAAGCTATAATGGTAAATCGTCTGCTGAATTTATGTTTAAAAATATCAAACTTTCGATTAAAATCGTCTTCGGTCGCCTAGCAACACTTACTGTTGCCAAGGCCAGAAATATAAATAGCAACCCTCGTATAATAAAAAATATTTTATTTTGAAAATTTAAACTCTTTTTTTTTAATTCGAAATAAATAGAAATCTAAATTTGTTAACCAAAAAAATAAAAACATTTCATTGGAGCCTTACATTTTTTTTTCATTGTGTGTTCTTTTCAGATATTATTAATTGCATAGCATTGAGTAACATTTCTCAGAAAATATATCAGCTCTGTATTGCAAAGTGCGTGAAAATTTAGATTATTATTTCTTATATATATGTGGTGCTTGCAAACATAAAAAAATATTTAAACAATGACAATAATTCTTGATTAACATAATAGCTATATACAATTGATAATATACAAAATTGATAGCAGATACGATTGTATAATACAATGTTTTCGTACAAATTTCTTGGATATAATTGCACTTGAGTATAAAATTTTGCAGAAACTCTATAAATAATACATACTTTTAATTTTTTCAAAAAATGAAAATGTCATTGAAATTAAACTTTGAGTAATTTTGTATGGTAAAATAAAATTGCATATTTAACTTGTATATGTAAGTAGTAATATCGATTCCCTTTAACCCTTTTTAATATTATTATTATATTGCATGTAATAAGCGGCATTTATAAATAACAAAATTTTGCTTTCACAAGCCTTGAGCTTAATAATATTGTTTTTTGTCATATTTATTTAAATAGGGAGAAAAATATATACCATATGTTCTTTTGTTTAGATAAGAAGACTAATGACAGTAGGTATCGGATTTTTGCTGTAGATGATTGTAAATAAAGTTTTCTTATATGAAGTTTTTAATCTTTACAAAAAAAAGGGGTGTGATTTTTCTCCAGTAAGTTTTTCCTTCCGTTTCTTGAGGCAATTTTATTATTTTGTGCATTCTAATTCATAATTTATATCTTTGCTAATAGGACAGCAAAATCTGCATAATTTTAACTTGTTTTCCTATTTGTGTTCAAAATACAGAGAATGGGCCCTAGTATACTGGCTCCTGAACGCCCTGCTTATTTATAAACGGTAGCATTAGTTACTTTAATTTTGACACAAAAACTACTTTTCAAATAGGAATTTTAGAGTATGACGAATCTAGAGTCTTTCTGTCCAGCTTTCTAGACATAACCTGGAAAACTGCTTGGTGTTCAGAAGAGAATTAATCGCCATTATTGAAGGATTAAAGATCATCATCCATGGCACTGGATCCAGTGACATTTGGATCCTTACTGATATTCATGCTCGATTCAATATCTTCATCACCGGAGTAGTGAGTGCGAGTAAGTGGGCATACAGATTATTACCAATCTTAAACAATTTGGCCAAAGGTAAGGGTGTCCTCTTCCAGTGGATTCCTTCACATGTACAAGGTAACGAAGTTGCAGATACTTTGACTAAAAGAGGTAATTTCGAATTTCTCAACAGAGACTACACACAAATTTAGAAAATATTTTCTCTTTAAATAAAAAAAAAGAAGATAGGCAAGTCTGGCTCACCCCTGGTTCAGCAGGAAGACTCCGGGGGACGCGTTAGAATTTGAGGGTGACAGACATGATCAAACAGCTGTCTTAAGATTTATTAATGAGCACCTGAAAAGTATGACATTCATATCTGGGCACACAAGGTCTTTGCATTGCGTACAAAATGCAATCTGAAGCCGACTTTCCCGGATCACATCCTGGTTAGTTTGGGGTTTATTTTAGCGGATAAAGTCCACTGCTGGTGCTTGAATTCTCTTGGGTTCACGATGTCATGGATCTGATCTAGCTATGCTAGATCAGATCCATGACATCTTGAACCCATCTCTGTAGGACTGAAACCACCACAACAACAAAAGATGATAATATCTTTATGAAAATCGAGTTCTGTCATGATATATTTCAGTCCGTATGTCAACCTCCATAAAAAGTTTTCAAAACATCGAGCATGATTATTACTGTTGATGAATTGTTTGTTCCGTATAATAAATTTGATCACTTGTGAAAATTGTTTAGCAGTTGACAGATTCTTTTTAGACCTATTTATTGTTTAGACATAATTACTATTTTGCTTTTATTATATCTTTTCCATATTTTGCTCATAAAATATAGTAACTAGTATTTAGTTTTTAACCCCAGGGAATTTTTTTTCTTTTGAAGCTAAATTATATCAATATTTTACCGGGCCATTACTCAGAAATAATTTCTTAAATTGTTTCTACGGCAACAATAATTGTATATATACCTTAATTACGTATGCATATAAGTATTTTGTAAATATTTATATATTTTTGATTCACAATTAGTAATGTTATCAAGTCGGTGTAGTTTTTTGTCCGAAGTCAAAATATAACATAACGGAACATTTAAAAATTTATAGACCATTTACTTACAATGATAAAGTATTTTCTTCTTTATTGTGGTATTGTCAAATTCCTAATAGATGAACAGGATAAATTTTTCGATTCTTGGTGTAAAAAATAAAGCTCTTATCTTTTTACACGAAAATTACTTTCTGATTTAAAATTTAAACAGTTGTTTTCTGCATTATTATTCATGATCTGCATAATTTTTTTTCTTCTTCATAATTTGCGTAATAACAATATCAAAAATGGTTATAAAATTATTTGATATAATATTTCAGCATTTTTGCATATTTAACACTGGATCTCATATAAATGATTTAATTTACAAACAGCTTTAACTGAAATTGTGTCATTCTGACAGCATCTCATAAGGATTGAAATACTTGAAACTTCACTTTAAAAGATAACACTGAGACTGAACACTATACGAAAGTTGGCATTTACAAAATATAATGGAATGTCATATTTCTGAATTCTTTAACATAAAAGTATTCTATCATTATAAAACTATAATTCATTGAGATAAACGTACAGTAATGGATGTGCATTTTAAGTTATATAAAGCACTGCATTTTCTCTCTCTCTCTCTTGTAATTAGAAAAAATATATTTTTCTTATTACAAAATTCAAAAGTTACTATTTCTTATATATATATAACATTTTCATCACTATGTTCCGCAAATTCATGCAATGTTAGTCATATGAAAACTTATAATTTCTACAATCTACATTTTAGATTTTTTTTTTATTCTGAATAAGTTACCAGTACACAAGTAGTTTTCTCAATCATTAGTAAATGCAGTAAAATAATGCTCAATTTACCACCGATGAAGAAGTAGCCAACACTTCGTAAAACGAAAATTGATCCAAAATGCTTTAATTCGTTTTTCTAATGACAATAACGTAATGTGTAGTTTACTTTTTATGTAGATAATGTAAAAGACAGCCATACAAAATCTTATTCAGAATGTAGAAAAATAGTGTGAAATTTGCATTGCTCCGCTTTAAGAGAAGTTACTAAGTTTCAAATGACAAACAAGCTTTTATTATTTGACAAAACTTTTACTACAGTCGAGAGTACAAAACAACCTAGAACATTTGCATCAATATTGTTATCTAAAAAGATTCAATTACACATTGCTTATGAAATTATTAAACCCATTGTAGGAGACTGATCGAAACTGCTCCTTAGCCTCAAGATACTCTTCTATACATATCAAATGATTATGCCTCTAATTAATAATATCTCGCCACTTGCGCAAAAATTAAGAATTTTCAACATAAAACATTAAGATTCCTGATGAATGCTTCGTATTCTGTAAAAAATAAGATAGTTAAAATGATCTCAAAATTAAGGGCATAAACTATATGGAAAAATTAACTAAAAACTTTTAAAAAATGCTCGAAATTGCAAAGCAGTCAACTTTAATTTATTATTCAATTGCATATATCTATTAGAGGGTACTAAACATCCTCCAAATAAAAGTTTTAATTAGGAGAAACGAGTATTTAAATTTGTAAGCGGTGCATATGCATCCATTATCTTAGATTTTATATCATTTTGTGTAAATTGTTACATAAAATCTCAAAGAATATATCCAATTTCTGAAAATTTGAATATAGTGTTCTAATTAAAGAACTGTATTCTCATTAGCCGTCAGCATCAAGCCGCGCTATTTCTCTCTCGAACACTTCAATGTGTTCAGATGACATTAATTTTTCTCTGAAGCTCATTCAGATGGAAAAGCAGAGACCTGTTTCTTATTCGGGCAGATTCTCCCCATATTCACACTGCATTCAAGATTCTGCGATCTATCTTACAACTTTTATAATAGGAAGAATATAATAGTTAAATAAACTGCAAGTACAGAATTTGATTTCTTTAATCGATTTTATTTGATAACCGATGTAAGAAATCGAAAATAATGAAAAATTACACCATGAAAAAAAAATAATTGTAAATTTTCGTTACGTACATTAAATTACTGGTCATTTTTATTTTAACTAATAATGTGAACGCACTCGTTAATATAACTATTTTGAATTAAAGTATAATTTTTTTCTGTCAAACCTTTGATTAAAATATTTTGAAGAATATTGTGAAAATATTTTATTTTTGTGATACTTTTGTATTAGGAAAGTAAAACGTATCACTCTTTTTGATGTATAAATTTCTCATTTAAAAAATTTTACTGCTTTTAATTAAAGCTATTAAATTATACTTCTATGCTTACTAAATATAATATCTAGTTAACATTTTCATTTGTGTACATACGTTTCAAGACCTATTTTACTTTTTTATGAAAACATGCATCTATACCAATCATCAATACAATTATGAAGGATTGCGTATGTAAAATTCCATAAACATTGGTATATATTAAAATAGCTATGTTTCATTATGTTGTTTTGAAAATATTTTTAAAAAAACTCCCAATTTCATGATGTTTTAAAACAATTTTTTGTAATAAGATTGTGATAAGATGAAAATCGGAAAAAAAAAACTTATAAAAAGAAAAATGTATTTATCTACCAGTTAAATATTACAACGAAACACTTTATAAAACATTGTAAAAAGTCTAATGGTACTTCAAAACTTACAAATCCAATCCCGTATTCAATTATATTGAACTCGGGAACTAATCGTTTTTCCTACGGTTGGTTCCTAGCATTAACAAAAGTAATTCTTAGGATTTCGATAATCTCGGATTGCAAGTTTGTGTAAGGTTTCCTTTTTCAGCTTATTAGTGTCATGCATTGTCGGTCATTACTGTAGTTTTTTCAGCATTGCGTTTGTAAATTTGTAAGTACATATGATTTTTAATTTCTGCTAGTGTTGTTCAGTATAAAAGAAGATTGAAATTTTTTTGTTGAAGTATTTTAAAGGTTTAGTTAATTTTCAATTTTTCAGTGCTTTTCCCAACAGTAATTACGTGCAAAGTAATTTTATTATATAACAATAAGACAAAGATGTTTTGTGCTATGTGAATCTATAAATATTATAAGTTCATAAATGATTATAAATTTTATTTTTAAAAATCTCAATTTTACTAACATTAATTTTATAAAGAGTACATTAAGATTTTTTATAAAGAAATGTGAGTATTTAAGCACAAGGTGATTTAATGCAAGAATTTAGTATGAAATTTTATTAGTGGATAATATATATTAATGCTGAAGCACATGAAACCAACTATCATTGGTAAGAATTTTGTAGACGTCTTACTTCTGTGAAATCAGCACTTGCTGGATCCCCAATTATGCTGCCGTCTTCTTGCTTATACCCAGCATACATGATCAACTGTGAATTCCACACCCGGAAGTCATGTAAACCATCTGTTCTTTGAGGAAATATGGTGATAGCGGACCTGTTACAAAAAAGTGAAATTCTAGTTAAAATTATGTATTCCAATAAGAAGTCAATTAATTACAATTTAATTTTTAACATTAAAGTAAGCATTTTTATACATGGTTAGGCGCTTTTTCGATACCATAAGAAAATATTTAATATATTTTGAATCGGTAAAAATGTGCTTTGGGTCCCCTGCTTGGCGCATTTTCAAAAAGTCGCCAACGAGTCTTGGCATGTTTTGTCTCGCGGAGTTGAATGCTCCGAGAGACACTATAAAAAAAAGACGTTTCTATGTCGACGAAACCAAAATCAGTGTTTTTAAGGAATTTCACCGTTGGCAACGAAAACAAAAACAATGGTTTTCTTTACGAATTGTATAACAAAAAATACATTATAATATGGAGAAAAATTATCATATTTTTTCCATATTCTAGTGTATTTTTTGACGCAAAGAGTGCATTTAGGGTGAAATAGTAATGGTTACCACGCTTGGCACGTCTATTGCCCATTTGGCGAGAAAGGGGTAACCAAACCACATACTAATCTTGGAATCGTAATTACTTATAACCGCATTAAAATGCTTTGTATACTTTGTAGATAAAAATATCAAGATTAGAATCAATGGTTTTTCTTTCTTTCTTTTTTTTAAAAAAAAAAGAAAAAGAAAAAAAAGCATAATATTTAGGTTACATAATGGTTACATTAGGTTACATAATGTTCAGATCTTTTTGAATCGCCATTTACGTTCAATTTTATGCTGATATTGGTCCCAAAAGTTTTCAAAGTAGTGTATATTTATCTATTAAGAACTAAATACGGTGTTAGTTTTCTTCATAAAAAATAAGTGGAGGGCACACATAAATAGATGTAGTTTCCAACTTTATTTGATTTTTATTGGAACTAAATCTATAATTTTAAAACCTTGAAATCGGAAAAATTATATCGATTACTACTATCAAATATGTTTTCATCTCGCAAGTTGTATTATTAGTTTCCTATTTGTATAGCAGTATTTTCCTATTGAGTATTAAATTATGACACCAAAATTTGAATGGTGAAGTTGAATACCCACTCAAACGAGTGAAAATGTGTTCCTCATCTGAGAAGATTAATTATTCATTGATACATGTATCTGATATATGTATAAATGTATCTGAATTTCATATCGCCTTTTGAAGATGAAAATGCACGCATTAACTACTTATCTTTTAATACATTAATTTTAAAAATCAAATAAAATAGTGTAATTGAAGTAGATTCGTGTTTTTCTTTCTAGTGAATTTAATTTACCGCAAAAATCTGGGAATTCCGTGCTATAATTTGACATATAAAATATCCGGAACTATGAAAATAATACAAGTAAACATTTGACCAGTTCAAATAAAAATTGGCTTAGAAATCATGCATAACAGATATCGTCTGATCACGATTATCCACACAATTAATTTTAATAGTAAAATTAATTTAAATTTCTCATAATAAAATGCTATGCTACTAATATTCATAAATTAATTTTAATTTGTAATAAGGACAGAAATTGAAATTTTTATTGCGATAACAATACAAAGTACTTTGTATTGTTACAGTTCATTGTTACATCTTATATTGTTATTATATTATTGTTATACATAATATTATTGTTATTATAGTTATATTAACTGTATTGTTACATCTTACGGTTACAGATTCATTTAAAAACTCATTATTTTCCAGTTTAATTAGTTGAACTATCTTTGAATATTAAATTTTATTTATTAAATGGCTCTTAGCTAAACTTGATTTTATAATGATTTAAATTTACCGAATGTACCTGCATTTAGCTTAGAAACAATAATCAACGTTTGCTTAACAATGATTTAAGGAATCCACTTACTACATTTTGGCAGGTGATCATTAGGGTACTTTTAATTCTTTTAATTAAATTAAAAAATATTTTGTTGCTTTTTTTATTATTCACAAAATTTAAATTAGTTGTTACCATGCATACTACAAATTGTTTTGTAAAATATTAAACACTTATAACACATAATCTATAAGACATTGGAGGAGTGGCCATAAAGTGACGAAAATAGGCAAACAAAAAAAAATAGCTATAAACAATAAGTGATATTTATTTGGAAGTAATATTTATAATACAGAGCGGAGACGGAGTTGGTTTAGTAGGTTGTATGACCACCATGGGAAGCGATACACAAAGTAACATGTTTAGGTACAGAGTCAATAAGAATACAGATGACACTCTCAATAATGACTCTCTCTTCCTTGTCAACTATTTGCCACAGACTCGGCAATTGACATTTTATCAGATTCCCAATATCTTCGATTGATGAGAAATCAGGAAAGAACGATATCCAGAAAAAAAAATCTATGCACCTTAAAAATCACATTATCTGATGCGAGCATTATGTGGTCGGGTGTTATCCTGTTGAAAAGGCATTTCGATATTACATTAACGTTGAGGAGTGTCATCAGTCACAACTTACCATCCCTGTAATGTTGGGCTGTCATAATACCCTGAATGTGAACTATAGGTGAAACATTCGCAATTGTAGTCCAAACCCCACTGTCACGTGTCGTTGATGACATGTTGTCACATGTTTTGGTACACAATTGCTACCGGAGAGAATATCTTTCCACGTCGATGTCACACTCATGTCATTGGAAAAACAAAATTGTGACTCTTTATAATGCGACTTTCCACCATTTACACCTTTCCAACGAGTCACCATTGTAGATACTAGTATCTATGTTGTGGGATCAATCGAGGACTTCTTGAAGGAAGACAATGAGGAAACCCACTAGTAATCAGTTGAGGGAAGTAGCTCTGATTGATAAGGAAGCATCTTGGATGTTTTGAAGATGCTGAAGAAGGGAGATAGAAGTGATTTGTGAGACCACCATGGCTTGTCATTGGATGCTTTCATACACGCTTATTGACCTCATGCTACACCAGTATACCTCAAACTTACTGCATTTCTCAATTCCAGCAGTGTTCACCACAGTCGGTGCACTGTAAATGCATTCAAATGTGTGTCATCTGGGATAAACTTGTTTCCATACTCCTATCACCATGCTCCTCGTGAAATCGTCTGTCTGCTAAAGCTACCTCTACTGACAAAGGCTTGGCATTATTTACCATTACACGTCCTTTGAGACACAAAAAAATTTCTACGGTGATTTCCTTAGCAGAATTAATGCCAAGGAATTTGCGTATTCTATAACAGAATAAGATAAACAGTTCTTTCTCTTATATCTTATTTCATGCTCTCTGAACAGCTGCGCATCTCACATCATTTGCTTACTTTGAAATTTACATTATTTTCTAGTCATCACTTTTTGATGTTGCAAAATTTTCAATTCTAGTTATGTATATAATCAGTTACGTTATAATTTTACTATGTTAGTTATAATTTTAATATTTATTTAGTATTATTTTTTTATAAATGAAATGTTATTGAATGATTATTATTATTATGTATTATGTCATTCTATAAAGTTCAAAATTAAGCTGAAGTTGAAGACCTGAGATAAATATATGAATGATCTTTAACTAGCGATGCCTTTCTTTGATTGATAATAATGTATAATTCCCACACACCTTTTTCAATCAATTTCCTTTTCTTGATTGCTACTAATCATTTTAACAAAATGTGAATTTTAAGGGAAAAAAAAAACAAGACGTAAAATTTACATATGTAATGATAAATACAATTTTGCACTTTTTGAAAACCGGGTTACAATTTAAAAAAAAAAAAAAGGAAACTGTTTTCAGTCCAAAAAATTTATGTAAATAAGTTTTTTAAGATAGAAACCGTGGTTATAACTAAAAATATTATTATAAAATGAAAAAAAAATCTCTCCTCATGTAAGAAACTATTTTTCTCATGAAATCTATGCAAAATCCAACGCTTACAAAACTAAGAAAATTTTAATGTGGAAAATACTTTAAATTTTTATGGAAAAAGAAAAGCTGATTAAAAGCTTCTAAAGGAATTTATGCATCTTAAATCAAGAACTCGAAATGATCATCAATTCGAGAAGTCTTGGCCATTATTTATTCATGTCTTGAGAGAAGAGAATAGCATCCAAATCATCTAGATATCAGTTTCTATAATCCACGTGTTTGAGATACAAATAAGTTAACAAAAAATATGTTATAAGTAAGTAAAAACAAATATGCTTATAAGTAAGCAAAAAATACGCTACATAAAATTAATGACATAATAATTAATTAATTATTTTATTTGAGGAGAAGGATATTAGGAGAATGAATTATAAAACAAGTCACTGAAAATCTCTGGCAATTTTTTTGAGTAATTTGCATCTTTCGTTAAATTAATTATAAATAATAATGTGACTAAGTAATGATATGGTATTATGTATATTCAAAAAGAGACATATTTTAAATAATATAAAACTTTTTAAAATGATATCTAGTTGAAAATAAAGTTTATAAACAAGAGAATTTGCTAGAAAACTATTTTCAGATAATTTTCTATTCACGGGAAAAGAAACTTAAAAGATGAGTTACAGATAAATAATTATAAAAGGGATTATAAAAGATAGATAATTATTAAGAAAATGCAATTTTTTAAAGTAAATTTTTTAACTATAGTTTTTTTAAATAATTTGTATTTCATTCTAGATTAATTCCAAGTAATATTGTTAAGTAATAGTGTAAAAATATTTTTCTAAAATAATATACAATAAAAAATAATATTTACAAACAAGAGAATTTACAAGAAACTTTCTTATAAATGAATTATTTTATACGAAGAATAGAGAGGGAGTAAAAGGAATAATTATAGACAAAGAAATAATATTGACAAAATAAAGTAATTTTTTAATGTGAAAATATTTTCTTTAAGCTGATATACAGGAAAAATCAATGTTTTTAAATATTGTTCACTTATTTGTAAACAAGAAAATTAACTAAATATATAAATAAAACATATATACAATCAGTATTTTCTCAAAACTAATTTCAGTTTTCATATTTTTTGTCCCAATTAATACATGCATATGTATTATATTGATCTATACCAATTCATGAAATTTCAGGAACTGTACATAATAATGAAAAAGATTCGTTGAAAGTTGTAATTTCAAAATTTATAATTATAAGACTGTATTAAATCCGTAACTACCAGTTTTTAGTACAACATTGTTGATTATATTCTCTAAGGTGTGCTTAGTTATGCGTTGGGTGGGTATGAACTGAGGAACCTGTAGAAGCTCCGAAGTCATGCTGTTTATTTTAGGTAGTCTGGTTGACCCACGGATAGTCGAAGACCATGTGTTGAAATCTGGGTCAGCATGCAATGGTCATGGCTAGACAGAATTGTGTGGAATCCAATCTCCCTGCGAGAAATAGCCGATATTGAAAACGATCGTGATCGTAAGAAAGACGATCCCACTGCGTCAAATGTGTCTCTCAGCTGAGTGAACATCTACAAAACATACAGCTTGATAGAAATAGCATTAATAAAATATTTGTGACAGATCTAAATTGGAATGGAAGGTTCCATGAAGAACAATAATGCACCCAAGAAGTATAAAACCTATTCTGCGGTTCATCGGAAATGCATATCTTATCTCTTCCAATGAATTCAGATTCTCCATATTCTCCAAAAGGGACGAATCCACGAGTGCCAAACCTCCTCAGATACTCACACCCAGACTGTCAACCTTTTAGAATAATGCATGTAGTTGGTTCTGTATTAGAGTTGGGCTTCCTATCGGGGTTTAGAATAACTCCCTTTGCCACTTTACACTGATATGTCCAAGAATTTTAAACGACAAATTGGACACACATTATTTTCATTGAGAGAATGCATTTATCCAACTAATAATTTACAAGAGATGATAGTTCTCTTATTCACGCAGTTGAAAATTCAATTATGATTTTAGAATTCATTTGAGTATTAAAACTCAGTTCCACTCCTTTCGTGTATTGAACAACCATAGGATTTAAACATTATAAAACCCATTGTGTATGGTTTTCAAAGAAAATCTCTCTTTTTTTCTTCCTTTTCTTCTGTTTCTCCGGGCTATAGAGTAGTTTTAGCATGAAGAATGCCTGAAGATTTAGGAACGGTATGTTATTTCCCTTACAACAATACAAAACTTGTATATACCTTTTTCTTTCAACGAGGGCTCAAATCTTTTTAATTGGCAAAGTTGCTGCCACATCACATTAAGTTCGATATACTTCTTCTTGTAAGACTTAAGGACGACATTAATATATTTGGAATTTGCACTAAATATCAAATGACACAATTTAAAAACCAACATTTGTATTTTATATTTATACCACAATAATAAAAAGATAAAAATTCCATATCACACACAAGAAATAGAAGTGGACTAAAGATGAAAAATTAGTTTTGGAATTTTTTAGCTTTGAGCCATAATTTAGCCTTCCATTATTTATTCTAAGAACTAATTTTTAGTTGTGTCACTTTAAAAATACATATGAGATAGTACACATATGAACTATTATGTTTTAAATTTAACTCTAATTTAATAAGCATATTTTAATACATAAATGTGCTATGCTAATCTGCTTTATGAATAAATTTTCTTTATTTTTCTAAATTTCTTTACTACTGATATTTTAAATAACTTGAAATTATTTTATATTTATTCAGAAGTTTCTTCTTTTTTTTCCATGCAAAATATGCTCACAGTTTAAATAAGAAGCTAAAATATTTAGAATAGAAAACTTGAGCTAGTTATATAATGATATTACTTATATACCACAAAAATATTTTGAAATGGTTCCATTGCAGAGAATAAATGGGAATCGTTTCCGGAATTTTTGCTGAAAGTAGGATTTTCTAGTGTCAAATCTATTGATATTTTGATGTTATGTATGGAACTCTTAGGTAAAATTTATAACTTAAAGGTTATAAAGAACATCATCCTCGTTGGATAGAGCGTGACACAACGATTGAAATTTTTTAAGAAAAAAATATTATTATTATTCTACATTCAAATTATCCATGGCAAATATCAGTTTATTAACAATAAAATGTGATTGCTTTTCTCAAATAAATACCAACTTTTTGCATAATTTAATTTCAGAAAAAAGTTAAATAATGAATCTTTAAAGCATTTTCTAAAAATAAGATAAATTCTAAATATTTTGGAGAAATAAAGCATATTTTTTGATGCTACCAAAGTGTTTCTGCATAAAAAAACTTTAATAAAAATTTTGTACTGAAATTAGCACTTTAATTTCATTGTACAAAACAACTTAATTTCTGAAAACTACCTAAGGTGAAATAAATACTGACGTCTACGGATTTATGTGTTTACCTAGTAAAAAACAATGTTTCAGTGGTTTATTCCTCTGTGGTGATTAAACGAAATTTAATTGTTTAGATTTAAGATATTTATAATAAACTAAATTTGTGATAATGGGGCTTGCCATAAGAACAATCTTAACTTAAAATCATAGAGAGATACTTCAAAATTGTAGCAGCAACTTTGTCGAGAAAAATTTCAGTTTTAATCAATGAATGACACAAAATAGTTAAAACAATAATGACTTTATTTATTATATATTGTATAAGCCATTTTTTCCTTATAATTTTATAAAAGGTAACGAAACGATAATGTATTTTATATCTTTCCTATTTTTTTTTATTTCTCAGATAATATTAAAAAAAATTGTATATGAAATTTCTGAACTTGGCAGTAACATCTGAAATAGTTCTTTTGCTTAAAAAATATTTCTTTGGTAATTTGGAAAAGTTACTAAAAAGTATTTCACACTTCTGAATTTTGCAATATCAAATAATTTAGTCACATATATTTATTTACAAAGATGAATCCTTACTGTTACTTTTTGCCTGATATTTTTTTATTATTATAGTTGAACTGCATTTTTTATTTATTTTAGCTACTATAAATTTATAAATATATAATAACACAACTTTCGTAGCTTCATTTAAAAATATCTAAGATGACATTGATTTAAAAGAACATTAAAATAAACTCTAGAGAAAAACATTTCTTATTTCCTCGTCTAAAATTATTATAAAAATGGATTTCATTATTTTTCATATAATAAGGTATACCTTATAAGCTTAATGCATATTTTATACAGCTTAAAATATATTTTTCATGCATTTTATTAAAGTTATATTTTGTTTTGAAAAGATGTAATCTTTTTTAAACTTAATATGATCTTGTTAATCCTATTAAATTTATATCTTGCTTTAATAAGATATAATATATAAAAATATAGAAATTTTACCGAATATTTCCTTTATTGGTAGCATATTTTATATGGTTGCATATTGCATCAAACATTTCTCTTGCAGATGAAACATATCTTGCATCGAATACCTAAAAGACCAAAACCCAATTTAATGTTTTTATTTAAATCATAAAGTTTACATTCATGTTTTCATTTAAATTGAACATAATTAAAGTATTAAATTACAATTACGTAAAATTTCTTATTTATCACTTCTAATTATTTTAATAATATTACATTTGAAGGCACTTCTCTAAAAAAGCTAATGTAAAATTCATTTTTTTATGAGAAATGCTCATCCTTATTTTTATAAACAAATGTTTTTATTGAAAACATGCATTTGCTTAGGCAAATGATAATATTTAAAAAATTCTAAACGAATTTTTACTAAATAAAATTTTGAAATTTCCAGAGAAGAATTTGGTTATAATTAATAACAGTATAAAATTGTAATATTAATTAACATTATTAAATATATTTTGCCTTCACTGGAAAAAAAATAACTGTAATTTTCCCTTTTCACAAATGTTTCTTTAGAGACCATTTTGCAAAACATTCAATAGTACATTTCTGCACTTGCAAAATATTACATCTAAAAGCATCGATATCTGGAGTTATTGGCCTGTGCTCTTGAAAAAAAATTTATTTCTTTAAATTTCATGCCCATGAATGGGTTTTTCTAATTTGAAATTCCATTTTGATTTTAAAAATCGGGTTAAGACAAATGTCTTCCTTTTCTTAGAAGTATATCAGGATTTTCTTTCTTATTTCTATCTTGTAAGTAACATCTGTGTAAAATTAACGTTCCATAGTGTTTCTTACCACATTGCATACTCCTCATTATTACAAAGTTTCATTACTACAAAATTTTCATAAAAAAGAATTTTGTGCATTTCTTGTATTATGAAACATTTTAAATATGCATTAATTTATAAATGTTTCAAGCTCTTTAAATTTAAAACTTCATTTTATTATATTCATTGATAATAAATAACGTTATCACTTTATCGTAAATATATGATTTCTTTCAGGAAAGAAAATTACCTTTTAAACAATCCAAAGTAAATTATAGTAAGAAAATAAAATTATTAGAAAAAATAATTTATAATTGGGAGGTAATGATGATTGAAAAATTTTTTTATTAAATTTCATTCGTATTATAATACGCAACAAACTTCAAAAAATTAAAATAAACATTTGCTAATTTTTTTGAAATATTTTTAATGATAAAGGCAGAAAAATGAAATATTTGTGTAAAATCATATTTATGAACATATACACACTGACCAATGAATTAGATACTGGATGCTAATATTTTATTGAGCAATCAGGTTAGAACTTTTGTTTTCGTTTGGGCATCAAGGCTATAAGCTTCTGGAATCATTTATATTCAGAGAATACAACTTCTTCGATGCAACTTTTTAAATATTATAATTTTGCTAGAAAAAAAGCGTGCTGCCGAACGCGTCTTTTCACCATATTCCACACATTTTCTATGGGGTTAAGCTCTAGGTTATGTTGTGGCCAGGAATTAACATTGCAAGTGAAATTTTGCATTTCGTACAGAATTGAGTGGTTTTCTCACAAATACCTGATTAGGCAGTTATATTCTGTGAAACTGTCAGTCCATGGTTCAAGTTTCTGCCCGTTCTGTTGAGAAAAGCCATGGTTGATGATTTTTGTTCCTTGAAGCACAATAGATTCGTTCTCCTGTCGTATAATTCATCGAAACGATGCCGATCAAGTTCTATGAAAATTATATTAAACTACAGTTACGTCCTCTAGACCAGGAATGTGGGCTCTGATTTCAGCTTTCGAAAATCCTTCGTATGCTGTTTTTGAGAACTTAGGGAGATTTACTTCTTCCGAATCGAGGCCTTTTCTGAAAGTGCAAAAAGAAAAAGCCCTTTTTCAAATGGTGAAAGATCTGCCATTTTTCTCAGTTTACTTCATTTTTTATCGTGAAATTCACTCTTATACCATACAAAGATCTCTAACTCATTTGTCAGTGTGTGCAGTTTTAGGATACCAATTTCACCAGTATTTAAACTGAAAACCACGTAGCTCATCATTCACTTGCTAACTCTGTATTCAAAAAAAGTGAAAAATTTCAAAAAATTAATGATATTTTAATAATTTAAATTTTGATTTTAAGCTCAAATATCTTTTGTTATTAAAAAATATTTTTAAATAGTTTATAGGAAATAATATCAATAATAATACATTATTTTTTATAAACTATTTATATATATATATCTATATATATATATAAACATTTAAGTATCTCTTCCCTTTTTTTAATTCTATAATGTTCAACATTTCAATAAAAATATAAGTCTTAAATATTTACTTTTTTGTTAAAATATAGCACAGTCAATGGATTAGTTCTATTAAAATACCATTAGTAATAAAGTTTATTAATGCATTTATCTTCCACAACGAATGATATAAAAAATCAATATATTTTATTAATATATTCTTACAATTTCATTCTTTAATGACATGCATATGATATTTTTGGGAAACGAACTTCTAATTTCAATTACATTATCATATTTGAGTTAAATTTTGAAAAAAACAGTGAAAGTCCAATAATTTGTTTAAAAGTGTAAAAACTTTTTTATTAAGTGGTAAATTCACGATGCATAAATTAATAAAAGATATAAAAGCATCTAAAGTTGATACTGATAAAAATTAAATTAAAGTAACAATTCAAATTTCAGAAACGATGTTTTTTTTTTTAAAAAAAAATTACTGCAACTTTTTCTTGTTAAAAAATTTAGTCAATTTCAAAAACCTGCTTTGCAAGAAAATATTTGCAATACTTATCGAATAAGTGTTTACACAATATTATTTATAAAATCAACTAAAGTTGTAAAATGGAGATTCTGAATAGATATATAAACTGATATATAAATTTAACTATTATTAATATGTTTTCAATAAATTTTTAAGAGTGTTTAATGTTCTTGGGAAAATATTTATTGATTTTTTCCAAATGATTAAAAAGAGTAAATATCGTTAAAATTTTAAGTGATAGTGCTATTCTGTAAAGTTAATCTTTTGAAATAACAAGAGAAAATATTCTTAATATTGTGTTGTTCAGGAAGTAATTTCGTTTTTCCTGCATGGATCAGCTTTTTGGTAGTAATAACCAACCACTTTATGACTGTGGAGTAGTACCTCTATTAGAAAGATGGTAAAGCTATTGGACTAAAATGGACAATGTGCAAGGCAATACAATATTTATTTGCTGCACGAAAATGACTTTCCGAACAACCCAATAGTTTAAAACTATGTAATTCTTCATGAAACTGTTTGTTTGTTTGTTTGTCGCTCAACGGTCATTTTTTGCACACGAGGGCTAATTAGACCGGGACCTACGGCTTAAAGTGGATTCCGAACCACTACAAACATCCATGCCCAAGGTGGGATTCGAACCCACGAACTGTTGAACCGAAGGCAAGAGCGCTAACCATTCGGCTGCCAGCTCGGCTTCTTCATGAAACTGTTTTTATTTCAGAATAATTAAGGGATTATTAAACAACATCCAGTGTTTATATAAGTAATTAATAATAAAAGTTTTGCATTATTTTTTAATTTAGTAATTATCTATTTGTGGGCTAATTCAAAGATGTTCACGGTAGTTAATAGACACACTAATGTAATTCCTCTTACTTTGAACTATACTAATTTTATTTGTTTTAAATAAATCTGGTTTCATATTTAAAAGAAAATTCTGTTGACTTGTTTTTATATGTTAAATATAATTATCACTATTTGTTATATCTCATTCATGCAAATAATTAAAGTCCTGTCCATAGGTAGATATTTCATTCATAATTCTATGAATCATTCTCATCTTATTAATTCAATAAAATATTTTTATTGTACATTTTAAGATTATATTGTTTCGCTTTTAGAATCCGACAGTATTATTGTAAAAATTTAAGTCCAATTTAGCTGCATGACATCATTTCATTGCATTGAAGTAAACGCCATTTCACAAAAAAATATTACGTATAGCGATTGATTTGATGATTGTTCTATAAGTACTACACACTTATCTACTTTTCTATTATTCTAGCCTTTATTTCAGTTGAAGTAATTTCATAAATTTTAAAGTCATAATGAATTGTAAGTAAACACAAAAATAATATAGAGGAATTGCAAAGAAAATTTAATTCGAATAGTATTTTGATGTAAAATAAAGATTAAAAAGAATGTAAATTACGCATTGATTTACATTCATTTTCGAAAGTAATTCTATTTTCTATATATCCGCAAGATATTGAAATAAATATAAGGGAAGTGTTTGTACAAAATCTTAGTTAATTTGGCTTCTAATAGAAAATTCCAGTTTAAAGTTGAACAAACTTTTAAGGAAACAAAATCTTTGAGTAATAAATTTACTTAATTTTAATTTAAAGAGAAATTTCGAATAAAAGTAAATAAATGCATCATGTTCAATAAAATAAATCTTTGTATGAGATTTATTTGAATAATGGATTGAAGTATTTCAAAATATTATTCAATTAAGAAGTTGTAAAATAATTAAAATAAATGATTTCCAGGTCAAAAAAATAATTGAAATATTGTAGTCGAGATAAAATTTTATATTACATTAGAATTAAAATAATACAATTCGGTAAGTATTATATTACTGAAAGATGTTTGGCTTTTTTTCAGTTTCTTTTATGAAATATTCAGTAATAAATCAAGACTTTTCATCAAGCACATTGAGAAGTATTTTCAAAATTTATATCATCCTACTTTATTTCTTGAGAGGAAAATATTACCAGGTATGGAACTTGATTGTTACAATATATTTCTATTATTATTTTAAATCGTACCATTATATATTGTGTTTAAAAAATTCCAAAAGGAAATAATCGCTATGTTGATAATCTAGGTTCTCTAAATAATCAGCTATTATTAAATGTGAATGGAAAAAATAGAATTTTGAATGGATTGTAACATTATTTAACTCCTTTTCATTACAATTGTATTCATTTTGGTTGAGATAAAGATTGTTTAACATAAGAGTTAACTCGAACTTCTAAATGATTTTCCTTTTATAATGTTATTTATTTTGGAGCATAAAAAATCGTTCATGATTATGCATATATATGTTGTGTGGCGAAACTATATGGAAAACTTAAGGAATCCACTTCTTTTAGCATTGTCCATTGATATGCAAAAACCAAATCTTCTAATGAAAGGCGCTGAATATTTCATTTACTTATTCATGAGGGAAAGCTAAAGATCTAAATGATAAGGCCCGGCATGATGTGGCTACTAGAAGAGTTGGCGACATTATTATTGAAATAGTTAACTTTCTTGACATTTTCAGCACAATAATTTTTTGAATCTCAAAAAGAATGATATATATATATACACACTATAGGATTTTTTCTTCTAAAAGTAAAATAAAAATATATTGTGAACAAAATTAAAACTGCTAATAGAACAATTTGTGTGTGTGCCACTAAACTTTTAAATATATTTTAACGAATTGCACACCAATATCATCACAAAATATGTTTGAATGTTACATAAGATTTGTCTTAAAGTAATTTACTTATCGAAAGTCAACACGAGTTATTTTCGTTTCTCTGCAAATCTTAAAAAAAAAAGTGGTTTTTTTTTTTTATCGGGGAAAGAATAAAAAATAAGTTTTATACTAGTTGGAAGAAAATCCTGCCGTCCAGTGAATCTAGATAATTTCTCTTTCAATTTGATTTAAGAATCCTTGTATCAGTTAAGCACCCCATAGATATGGATTAGGTAGGTTACACGATCATGTTATAAATAGGGAATATAAGAATAACGATTTAAAAAAATTATTTATAAAATACATATTCCTCAGTTTCTTTAAACTATGCATTTATCGAATTATCAAGCTTTGATACTATCATTTTCTCTGTATGATTACAAAATTGCGATTTTAGCTTTTTTTTTTTTTTTTTTTTTTTTTTTTCAATACTGCTATTGCTATCTGTTATTGACTAAAATTATTTCAGATTGATTTTGAGAATTTAATATCGAAATTAATTAACAGAGTATCTGATCTCAATTTGATCAATCATTTATATCATCAGAAAATATTCTTCAGTGTTCTATATCATTTTCATTGAATCTGAAAGAAATGAAGATTTTTCATTTCAATAGCGTGGACAAATATTCGCAATGGCTACTAGTAAAATTCATGTTTAAAATATCTTGTGGCGCCATCTTGATACTTGTAAACTAAAGACAAATTAACGTATTTTTAAAAAAATTATAATATCAAACATTTCAGATATTACTTACTTGGAGCTTGGACCACTGTATTCTGCCAATGCATCTAGGGGCGTTCCTCCATGCAAGCTTAGCGCCGTACACCAATTCGGTCTCCTTCAATTCATAAGTACCAGTTGTTTCCACTTCACCCATTACTTCCTTCCACCTTCTAACATGGCTTGGGGAATTCATTCTGGAAATTTCAAGTAAATTATTAACATTTTCATACAAAGTAATCAAACTATGACATTAGACATTAACGTATAGAAAGAATGCTGTTTACATAGTTATATATGCTAGCTATGAAGCTTTTATTTTATTTTCCATTGAATTTGAGTTCGTTCCCATAAATATGAAAATATAAACTTAAATGTAAAATAAAAAATATATTAAATAAATAAAAAATTATTTATGAGTTTTAGAATTTTAAATACGTTTAGCATTTCTTTTGCAAACATAAAGAAATAAAATATTCAGTTAATGATGTATGAAGTTTAAATAGATTTAAAATTGATGATTTTCCCATTCATAAGCTTAATTATATTTTTTTATTATATTTGATTAGGACAAATGAAAAATGAAAAAAATATCAAGTACGTGAAAAGTAAAAAAAAAGTTACGAAAAAAGTTCAAAAGCATTTAAATTAAAAAAGACTATATTTAGGACTAATTTTTTAAAGACTGCAATTTTCAATGTAAGGAACAAATTCTAAATAATGGTATTTTAATTTATAAAACTATGATCAAGATATAAATTAAAGACTCTTGGACCAGAAAAATTAATACAAATTCCATTAAATTGACACAAAATCATTTCATATTGTTTCTCATTGCATATTTAACGAAAATTAATACAAAAAGTAACTTTTTGTACTAAAAATGTTAAATTAATTTTTCAAAACACATGATTATTTATCACTTAGTTTATTTGCAAAAAATAGAGATAATAAAGGTACTTCAAATAACAAAGAAAGCTATTTAAATGAAGAAAGCTAATAGTTTTATATATTTGGTGAAAAAAACACATTCTTTGGAGAATTGTTTTTTTTTAATTGAAGGGATTTTGTACATATATGTATACACTACGTTTGTATTAATATCAAATTTTAAATTAAAAACGATAGTTTTAATGTTAAATATATTTCATGTTCTTTCTCCTTCCTACATTTTAAACAAATAAAAGGACTTAAAACATTATAATAATCCATTCTTGAAATTCTACTTTATACGGTGTAACTGTTTAGATAGTTGATCTATTTTATCGCGTTTCCTAAAAATTCTCTTACTATACATTAATGCAGTTATTACCAATCCCCGGGCCACTAAACCAAATGGTATCGGAACGCCCAATAAACATTAAATCATTTGCATTTTATTTACTATCATTTTATTTTATTTCTTTTGGGTTTATGAAACTTTTCTATGAATGAGAAGTTAGCCAGGAACTGAGAGGCGTCTTCTAAAGCCACAACAATACTATCCATGAGAAAAATATCAATTGTTATCACAAAAGTTTGAAACGATATCAGGAATTTAGCGTTTGCAAGCTGCAATTGTTTTGCACTTTAAGTAAATAGAAGGTGTGAATTGCTATTTTCGCTTGGCATACGTACATATTGAGTTTACTCAAATTTAACCCCCAAGTTATAAAATATAATAACAAAACCAGCGTCACTAGATAATTTACTTGAAAAATAAAAATGCCCAGGAAAGAGACATTAGAACAACCTTCAGAGTCCAAAAAAAAAAAAAAAAAAAAAAAAAAAAAATGTAACTTTTAACAGAATTTGAATCATGAGTCATTAATATGATTCTTATTTAAAATAAGAATTTATGGAAACAGTTGATTCTTATATACCAAAAACTACTCTCCATAGTTTATAGTAACCAACTCTACATATTGTCGTGAACGGATGATTGTTTGGTTTAACTACTTTGATTAAAGATATTGCACCTGAGATTGAATCTGCGTATTATCCAGTTCACAGAAAAATGTTGACAAGCAAATTTAACAGCATATTGATTGATGCCGTTAAACTTATTAACCATATCAAAGCTTTTTCCTTTAACTCGCACCTTTTCAGTAGCTTTTCAATAAGATAGACACAAATGCATCTCTTTTACAAAAATAAGGTGGTTTCCCAGAGACAAATCTCTGAACATGGTATTTGAATTACGAAAGCCATTACAAAGATTTTTTTCAAGAAAGAAGTCATCACTGGAAGCACATTCCAGAGACAAGGTATCGATAAAAAATCTCCTTACTTGTATGACAAATTCAGCCTGATTTATGTACTCAATTTGTGGCTTCAGAAGAAAGTGATAACTGTTTTCAAGTAATCAGATAAATTAACTGCATTTAAGGTCAAACTGGAAAAGTGGAGACAGCGTGTGAACACAGAAATTCAAACATTAACGGAGATTTTAGATGATACTCTACCTAAACATTCATTACCCCATTTTGTACACAATTACCTATTGATGTCTTTAAAAGAGTTCGAGTGCTACTTCCCGACCACAAAAGACCCACAAACTAGAGAGGAATGGGTTTCCAATCCATTTGACAAGAAATCAGATGCATCTAGCTTGTCTGCCTAAGAAAATTAGCTGCTGCAGATTGTAAATGATAGTAACATAAAGAGACTGCTAACACATTATAGAATCTCAATTTCTATTTCCGATAACATATCTGAGTTGAAGACAGAGTTTCTGCAGTGTCAGAAACCAAAACGTAACATTAGAATTAACTAGACAAAATCACCATACTTTCAGTGTAATTGTCTCGTATTATTCCTGGATGAAACTGTCTGGTTGAAACAACCTCAGAGTTCTCATTGATTTTGCGTTCTAGTAAATCAAAATGTGTTAAATAGTTTTATAATCATTCTTCTGTGTAACAGTAATTATTTTGAAAGCATGTTTAAATGCAATTAAATTAAAATTTTTGATTCAAAACAATCCGAAATGGAAACAATTAGCGCCTCCCTCATTAACAAGCCACAGTTAAATATCGAATTTTGACATGTCTTTGGGAGGAAAATATTGGGAAACATTGAATTAATGTAGTCACTGTAAAAGTCCTGTTCAAGACTATTATGTATTGTAGATAATCAAATGAAATCATTCGAGGCATGATTTATTTGGCTATTAATATCCCAGAGTGTAAAGCCATGAATTCTTAGTTGGTATTTATCATTCCTTTTTATTTCTAAATACACCCATGATTTAAACTTCTAGTACCCGATATGGCTTAAATTCATTCTATAACTGTGATTTAACGAAAACGATTCGAAAAATACAGATTTCATATCTATGACTTAACTGATCTGGCAACAAAGTCTCTTACTGAAATATTTATTTTTATTCTAATATAAAGGCTGTTGTTTTATGCCCTATAATTTTTAGGACTTTCATTGAGTTCCCTACATGAGGTAGGTATTATAGCGATCTAAAATGTAAGTTAAGTAATGTTTTTAAGAAGTTCTAGCCGAATTTATATAACTTCCTTTTTTTTATAAGTCTCTTTTAGTTGCAAAAATATTTTTCTACTTTTTACTTATCTTGTTGCTTTTTTTTTTAAAAAAAAAAAAATTAATTATATAATTTATACCTCTGAATGAAATAATTTTTTTCGAAACAGACACTAGCATATTTAACAGTACTTGTTTCAGTAGTTTAAGAAAAATTCGGTTCTGGAATTTCTAAAATAGAATTAACTTCTGTTTTAATGATTACTTACTTCTATAAATATTTCCAGCAAAAGCAATTGAAAATTGTTAAGATATTATGGAGTAGTAATTTTACATAAAGTATTAAGCAAAATTCTGTAAAACAACTATTTACATTTTTATAGTTAATTGTACTTATTAATAACTAATATTAGGTTTTATGTGTGTTGGTAATTAATGGTATTATATTTGAATATTCTAAATTTAGTTTAAAATCTAATGTGTGTGCACTTTCCTTTACCACAACTAGAGTTGGGATCCACCTCAGTTTAATAGAAACTCCTGAATGGGTTTCTTAGAAGGAGGGGACAAGCTGAAGGGCTCCAATACTTGACCGGCCACCTAGAGGCATCGTTTCACTTAAAGGGCATTTTGGCCACGAGCTAATTGAATGAGTTCAAGCTACCTTTAGAGAACACAACGGTTCTTCGCTTAAGTCTGGATTTGAACTCACTACCTTCCAATAATGAAAACGACCAACCAGCCATTGCTGTGAAGTAATCTTCGTCAATTCTGATTTCAATCCTTGTCAAAACTTATTAACAGAATTGTGGTGTTTAAGGAGATATAATAAAACTAACTTGCCAATTTATTGTAAATGCAGAACAGAAATTTGAGAAAGGATTTAAATAAATTACCTCTTAATACTGGAGAAATACTGATCAAAGAAATGTTTTGCATGCCTCAGTACTTCATCCTTCGCCCTTGGTGTCCCGCTAGATCTTTTTGAGGGAGTGGACATAATGGAAGCCATGCATTTTGTCGGACTGCAAGGTACTGTCTGGAAAAGAAAATTATTTAAGTATATGGATTAAATTGCTATTATTTTACTATCTTTTATTAATTTCATTATTCAGCTAATGTTTCCAGCTATATTATTTTCTAAAAAATAAATTACCTTAACATACAATACGGTATACTTAATTGCCGTACAGTTTCAGTTTTACAGTTTTTTTAATTTTTAATTTTTTTTTATTATTTTCAGAATTTAATAAATTATAATAACAGGAGAAGATGTATATATTTTTCTTTAGATTTAATGTTTAAGATAAATTTATTCGTAATCTCATTTTGGGACAAAGCTTTTCGGAATAAATATTTTTAAGGCATTTAAATTTATTAAATTTTTAATTGCTTTTTTTGTAGCAATTATGATTAGGAAAAAATTTAAGATAATTTTTTTGAATTTAAGAGAAATCTGATTAATTTTAATTGTAAATAATTATAAATTTAGAGTAGATAATTAAAAAGAATGAATTTTATGTATTTCAAAACAAAGCAAAAAATGCATAAAATAAAAAGACTTATTTTTTTTTTATTATTTTTTAAATTTGATGAATATAACTACATTTTAATTTGGCGTTTTTTTGCTAGATTTATATTACTTTTCAAAAAATTTCTATTTTAGACTGAAATGCACTCAAATAATTAAAGTGGACATTTATTTGTCAAATGATATTGTAAAAAATCCATAATTCAATCAATTATTCATGTGATTATAGGATACTAGTTTGAATAAAAACCCCATGACTATTGAAGTCTTTTTATTCCAATCAGTGTAGTCAATAATTTATAAATATTATATTTAGAATAGTTCATAATTCTTACCAAACCGCAACCGCTATTGGTGAAAAGAATTATGGTATTAATTACATATTCATGAATTCAAAAGTATGAGCGGAAGAGAATAACTCAAAATGTACGAATTGTAGGGAGTTCTTTAATATAATTAGTTTTTAACACTATTTACTTTATTAAAAGTAATTTAATTTGTGTTTTCAGTGAAAATAAGTAAATTTGTTTTATCATTTTAGTTATTATATATAAAAGCCATTTATATATATAAAAAAAAGAATACATGTGATAATAACTCTATTTGCAAAATTATTGTTATAAAAATAATAAATAAGCACTTCAATATAGTGAAAATATATATTAACTTCAATTAAAATTTATTTACCATAATAAAACTATTTTAAAATATGAATAAACTTAGTGATGCTTACTAAAAATATAAACTTGTTTTATTCTATCTTAATATATATTTTATATTTAAAATCTCTAAATTTTTAAGAAAATGTTTTTTTTTTTAATTTAAGTACGTATTAATGTAATTTAGAAAATTTAAATGACGACTTGCTTTTTTTTTATTTATCGCCAATAAAAAGTTTTTTAAACAAATGCTCACATTAACTTAATCTAAAGCATTTCTCTTTATTTAGATTGGGCAGAAATTGTTAAAGAAGATTTTATTTAAATCTCATTAGAATCATAGATATCAATATCAAGACTTACTAAATTGAGTTACATTTATCCAAATTATTTGCAGTTTTCTGAAACTAAGCCATATTTTTCTATCGTTCTGTAACATGCATATGTAATTAAATTTTATAGTCTGCAAAAATACATAAGTATCAATTATCTTAAAGGAGTTACAAATTAACTTGCCATATAAAGTAGCTTAAAATGCCAAACAAATTTTCACGGACAGGATGAAACATTTTCCTCAGTTTTTAATTTGTCCGAAAAATAATTGTTTCCAATTCTTGTTGGCAACGTTCGAACAAATACAGTTCACTTTAAATAGCTGCGTAACTTAAATTTATGCCCAACAGACGATAAAGCTGAGCCATGTGTCACAAGCCGGCAATCATTTTAATTTCTTCTGAAGTTTTTAGTTAATGTACCAGAGTAAAGATAGTTTTATCGGCATCGTTTAAGCCAAGGTGATTACTTAGGCCGGTAACATGGAAAATTTTAGCTCTACGCTTCCATTAATCATTCAAAATGAATTTGCTTAAAATTTATGCATTTTTTGTGGTGGAATAATTACAAAGATATTTTATAATATATGTTACTGAATTGATGTTGAATTTGTCTCATAATCTTTTTTTATTCTTGTGAAATAAAATAAGCCTTTCTTTATATTTTATTTTTGTCACATAATGCAGAAGTTCTGATAAAGCTTTTCTACGAAATAATAATTTCTTTTTAAAAATTAAGTAATATTTATGTATTAAGCATTTAATAGTTGAATGGGTTAGTAAAAAAAGATAATATTTCACAAAAACGAACTCATAGTTTTAAGTAACTAATCAGAAATTTAAATATATCTATTAAACGTCAAAATATAGCTGATCAAAATAAATAGCTTCATTTAAATTCATTAATTATTTTATTAACACTATAGTTTACAGTTACAAGTAAAAGGGTTATTTACCACAACTGAATAAATCGCAATACAATGAAATTCATGTATCATATTCTAGCCAAGTAATAGGCAAGATGTCTAATAGCGAAAATAGATACATAACTGAAATTTATTTGAAAGATAACAAACGCGATGGAATATATATTTAAGTATTTCCTTTTTTTTAATAATTAACTATTGAAAAACATGTTAAATAGTATATAAAAACGATAACTTTTATCTTAATAAAATAACACTTGTGCTCATAATGACATTTAACAACACTGTTAATTATATTAATGATTAATTTTCTTGAATTTAGAACTATATATTTTGGTAATAATTAGTTTTTTGGTTTTATTGAAATTCCTACTTTACAAATGAGACAATTCTTAACTAGTTTTGTATGGTTTTCTCAATAAACACATTTTTGATAAAATCAATTTTTGACTGAGCGGGTACTTAAATGATTAACACTGATCCTTTATTTCAACATTTCTTAAATTCCATTTCTAACTAGAATGAAGATTCTTACTGAGGCTTGTAGATTTTAATTAAAATAGAAAAAATAGGTTTAAATAAATAGCAGCTACTAGATAATTTTGAATTTCTTTAAAATTTATAAAAGCAACCAGATTCTTTAAGAGAAAAGAGCAGCTAACGAGATCCAGTTTTTTTATAAGAAAACTACTCAAATGAGAAAGTAAATATTTTTAATATTTTATGTTTTATTCTATATTAAGAAGTCTGATAGTTGCAGTTTTTAAAGTCATTGGAAATATATTACAAAGTTTATAAAAAATTTTAGAATTTTAGATTTTTTTTATTAAATAAATAAAAGATCGGTTTGTTGTTATGATACAAGATTTAGATCTCATGATATAGGAAGATAGAATTTAAATTCCATTTGTAAAACGCAGAAAGTTTTTTTTTTCATATTCGTTACTAACTAGAATATCCAATAAATAGAACATAAAAGAGGGAGTCATGTCTTAAAAATTGGGTACACATGCGTGTAACAGGTTCTTATGCAGAGAAAAATTTCCTAAAACTATTAAAAAATTATGACTTGTTAAAAATTCTATTCCATTTTAATATTTGATATTTTTATTTTGATAGTCATCTTTAATGGGCATTTATTTTCTGATTTAATACTGTTTTCCAATTTGCTTGAAATTAGCAATATTATAAAATATTACGTTTTTTTAAATTACTATTTCAATTTATGTATTACATGGTTCACAACAATAGATTGAAATAGAGATAAGATTATTCATAATATAATATTTTTAATGCGTATCTTTGATAAAAGTAATGAAATTCACATAGTTTAACTAATATGATAATCTCAGCTATATGTTTAAATCTTATTTTAATTAATATTTTTTGCAATTATATCATAAAGTTGTTTGGTAAAACAGAAATGTAAAATTTTTAAAGTAATTAAAGGGATAATACTGAACCCTCATCAATGAAACAAATGCAGATGAGAAGTATAAATCATGCTAGAATTTTTAATTACACTAAACAATAAAATTGATAATCAAAATTTTTATGTGAACACCAAAATCTTCCTTGATTCATCAAAACAACCTTGGGCTAAGAATTATAAAAGATTTTTATTACTATTCGATTAACCTCTTTCTCACAATTCCAAGTCAAGTCTTACAATAATAAGAGTTCGACACCTATATAAATATTGCTTGGGTATATAATTTTTGGCAATTTGACGGAAGTTTTTCTGTTTAGGAACTGTGAAATATTTCGAAAAATAAAGCATATTAATATTAAAGTGGAATCAATGTTCTAACACAAAAACAGAGCTTTGATTGATAGAATAATGATACCGTTGTATGCGTTATTTTAATGGTTGTTAAATTATAATTTTAATCATTGCTCAGGTAAAAAGAAGCAAAATGTAATAAAATGAAGAATAAATAATTATTTATAGTTATACTTTATAATTTGAAGTACAGACTTTGGAACCTGAACATTTATTAAACTAATTGTAGCTTTGTCAAACTACTTAAGCATGCGATAAGCATTCAATTCAATATATTTCTTCATTATATTTTTTATAGCTTTTAAAATTAAAACTATTGATTTATACATTTTGATTTGCAACAGCAAATTATGTATTTGTATAGACATATTGAAATGAATGACGAGAAAGTCTGAATATACTTTTATATAAAATTAACGTAATTCAAAGGCTAAAATTCAAGTGTTAATCTGAACATGATCTTTACACATTCAAATCAAGTAGTTAATGAAATATGTTATGTTTCATTTTAAAGAAAATTTAAAATTTTGTCTTTCATTTATTTATCTATATTATTTTACTAGTTATTTAAGCTAACCAAAAATGCATAGTTTAAATTTTTTTCTCTTTTTCTAAATAAAGAATTAAGAAAATCTATGAATAATTTCATATTGACAATTATTATATGTATTGTCTTGTCTAAGCTCCTTCATTTCATGTTAAATATAGAAAATTAATCATTTTTATGCATAGATATTTACATTTGTCGTTAATTTGAAAATGATATTGTTTATCTAGTTCTAACCAACGTCAATAAACTCTACTAAGGAAATAATCGATATTATTGAATCAAAAATACAAACTTTAAAAATTTTATAAGCAGATTTATTTTTATTAGCAATAAAAGCACTTATAAAATATTTATTTAATATTTCTATCATTATGTCTACTGATTTCTTATACAGAAAAATATAATAATAAATGTCAATATTTATCAATATTTTAAGTGATTTGATTTCCAAATTACGTTTACTTTTTCTTTATTTATTAATATTTAAAGAAATATTTTATGAAGTTCCCACAAAAGTTATATTTTAATATTTACATTAATCATAAACTGGATCATTTTTTGTGGCCCATTTGTGACAAATTTTGCGCAGGTTGGAAACTATTATGAATTAAGATTATAAAGAATATCAGTTCATTATACATTTTGTAAAATAATAAAGAACGATATACTTTCTTCAGAAAACTTTTACATCCATTAGTTCATAATATTGTTCAAAAATTATTTATTGAAATTTATAAACATTTTAAACTAATTATACTTGGTTTTTATTTCACTTTTTACCTTTATTTTTTTTATACATTCCTAAAAAAATGTTATATTTAAAATAACGGATTCCAGTGAATTCTTTAATTATGGGAAATTAAATAATGAGATTAATTTTTATTTAGTTAATGTTAAATGAAACCTTATATGAGCTTCATAGAAATAATTTAATTAGATTTTCCCTGAAAAAAAAAACCATAATCTGTTATCTTCAATTTAAAAAAGAAAAAAATATGATTACTCCCACATTGTGAATCAACAGTAACAAATAAACTAAGCTTTTTTATTGTATTGGAAAAACAAGTTTATACTTCAGAGTAAAAGGACATTTAACATTTTAAAAAGTGATTGAAAAAGTACGAGATATTTGTTTTGCATATCTTAAGGTTCATCCCATCGAAATTGCTTTTAAAAGAATTTTTTTAGAAAATCTCATGCCTTTGATTTGTTTCAAATAAAGTTTAAGGTTAGGAAAAGAAAGGGTAATACTCGAAATGGTATTAGTTTTTCCCTTTTCTCTAGATATTTGAGATTTGATAAACTGGAAAGTCATTTAACTCTGAAAACCTTGTTGATAAAAGGGACTTGAAATGCTCCGTAAAAAGGATAAAATAAAGTACATGTGTATTTTTAAAGTGTAAAATTTTAAATGTGAATATATTAAGATTATAAAAACATGTGCTTTAAAAAAATAAATGCTAAAACGTTATATATTCTCCAAAACGACAATAAACACATTTTGTGGTTCAGTAATGTTGTGTGAAGCTATTTATATACGCTTTTCATTTATATTTAGATTATATAAAAATCAAAAACACACATACAAGTACAAAATTTACACGAAGAAATGTGATCTGGAAGAGTTTTAAACTATACTGTTAAATACTTACGGAAATATTTTCTATTTCAAAATAATTTCATTTTTTTTAAAAGAAAAACATCACGAAGTTTTTCCAGAGATCAGTTTATGTAGCAGTACCTTACGAGCATTTAAATAAAAAATATTTTGATTGATCACTTCCTTGTTATCGAGCTGGAATTTGTTTTAAAATCTTATTTTTACTTCCCTAACATATTAAAATAATTACTTGTATTTTATTAATTTGTTTACATATAATCCGCCTTTTTAAATGTGTGTCACTTTTAAAAACATGGAAAAAGAAAACATACTTCTTTCTTGTTTTGTTTAGTTTTAATTAAAGGAAATTATTTAGTTATAATACAGTAAGACCCAACATAATGCTGTTTCGCTTAGCCCTCTTTTATTTCGATCTGGGGATTCCCGGAAATTGTGCGCAATGCTAGGTTTCCACATAACATATCCGAAACAGTGTAGTTGTGTGAACAACGAGAACTACTATTAATTGATAATGCTTCAAGCCACTCAACAAGTTTATCAGAATTAACAGCATGCATTCCAGTCGAAGTGGTTTTATTGCCGCCTAACATAACTGCCTTAATCCAACCAATTGACCAAGGCATTAAATCCAATTTTGAGGCTTATTACTTGAGGTGAACATTTAAGCAGATATTTGAAAAAATAGACTGAGAAGAGAAGCTATCAATGAGAGAATTTTGTAAAATCTACAATATCATGAATGTTGTAGAAAACAAAAATCTTTCTTTGAATGAGATAACAGAAAGATCTTTGCAAGGAATATGCAAGAGCATTTGGCCAGATTTGAGTAAGAGCAAAGACATTGGACACTCTGTCGATCTGGATGAAATTGTGGAATTAGCGAAATAAACCGGTTTAGATTAAGTAAATATGGAAGACGTCGAAGAAATAGTTCAAAAAACAGCAGCTAGTCTTTCTAATGATGTGCTCAAGGAATGAACTGAACAAGAAGAAAAATATTGATAGTAGTGATTTCGAAGAAGATCCAAAAGAACTTTCGATGGCGTTTGTAAAAAGCAGTTTGACCACGATAACTGAAATTATGGACCAATTTGTTGAAAATAATCTAAATTTTGTCAGGAGCTCAAAAGAAAGACGGGGTGTTATAGATACTTTATCCATTTATCAACAACATCTAACAGAATGCAAAAGTAAAACGCAAGCTACATTAGATGCCATCTTAACAAAAAACAGAAAATTAGAAACACAAAATAGACTGAATGGCCTGACTAGCTTAGCATTTTAATTGTTTTTATAAATAAATTCGTTTATATGGATTTTATTTTTTATAATAAATAAATGTTTGGTTTTATTTTCATTACAAAAACATTATTAAATTTAATACCTAACCAATTTTCTATCCATCTTCCATTAACTCCATTATTTACATGTTAAGATCGCCTCGCTTAGCGCTGTTTCGCATTAAGCTCTACTTTGATGGAACTTATCCTAAGCGTTAATCGGGTTTTACTGTAAATCTTATACAAAAGATTTATAAGAAACATTTGAATATTTGATGTCAATAAAAAATCGGAGATCTACTTTGTGCAGGTTTATCTGGACTAGTTGTTTTTCAATATTAGTATGGAACGTGTATGTATGTTTACAAAATTGTCTGCTAAATTATGATTATACAAGAATTTTTATCGATTAAGCATTAAAAAATAACTCAATTTACTATGTCTTTTTTTGTAAAATAATAAATAAACATTTTCTTAATTATTATAATTAACGTTTTCCTTTATTAACAAAAAACTATCTAACTGGGGAAAATTATTAATAGGATAAATAATTATTAATATTTATCCTATCAATAGGATATTAATATATTATTAATAGGATAAACATTTAATTTCATAACTCAATAACAAAGTTTAATAAGCGTTATATAAAAAGTAATATTAATGATATTTTATTTTCAAAATAGAAATCGCGACAGACACAGGACTAAATACACATACAAATATTTTTAATTACATTATAAATACACCTTACACTTTTCCACAAAATAATTTTAATTATGGAGGAAAATTTTAAATTTCTTTTAAAATATTAAAATAATTTTTTGATGCAAGTATAATTAGTAAAAATAATGAATTTCAAAATCGTTCGAAAATAACATTTTCCCTATTAAGTTCAAAATAAAAATACATTGTTTTTCTCAGGTAAATCTACAATTTTAAAGAAATAAATGCAAAGGCCTAATTAGCATTTAATATGTATTTTACTCAGATGTAGTTCCCTGAATAAATAAATTTGTATCGTACAGTTTTGTGACACTTTATTTGTAAACGTAAAATTACTATTTTACTCATCAAATTTAGTGGTATTTAATTTTTTTAAAAAAAAGTAAAATATACGAAATAAATGTGCCTTTTGTTTTCAAAAGGTTCGATGTATAAAGTTCGTGTTTAATGCACTGATAGAAATTTAGATAAATTTACCGGATATGAGCATTGAATATAGTGCATAAATACACACTTGTTTGGATTCATAATTCATTCTTTCATTCATTAAAATCCATTCATATAATCTCTCTCAGTAAAATGTAAAACTGAATATTCTTCCATAAGGATATAGAACAAGTCACGTTAGCACTTGATATCCTCTTGATAATTTATTCATATTCATAAGAGAATATAACTATTTCATTGGAGAAATTACAGGATCATTATCTGAATTCATTTTATAATTAATAAATAATTTTTTTAACAAAGCAAATAATTTCTGAGTTGATTTTTGGCGTATATTTATATATGATTTTTCCAGAAGTCAAGTTGATGTCGAATACATGTGTAAATGCTCATTTAAACTAATATTTATTTTTTATACTATCTTACTAAGGAAAAAATTTCTTTTTAGTTTTATTTGTTTCAGATTTGAATCGGCGAATATTGTTTATTTCTTCCAAAATTTTATGTTTTAAGCATAGAATAACATTTTGTAATTCTAACATAAAAGTAAATAAATAGGTTTTTTTTTTCATCAAGATGAGCAATACAGCTAAATAATTTAAAAATAACAAAATAATAAAGAAACAGATATTAGAAATAATTTTATTTGTCGCTTAAAAATAAACACTTAATGAACGTTTTCGCAAAATAAAAAATGTTTAAAATTTTATATATTTGAAGTATTTCATTTTAAAGCTATTTTTTCCAAATCGTTTTGCAAAATCTTTGCTTTAGTTATGCGATACAAAAAAGTTCTAATAAAGAAACATAATATTCTATTTTCCACTATCACATATTTATCAAAAAACATTGTAAATCATAACTTTCAAAACAAACTTTCCATTTATATATACACATTAAATGCATTCCAGTTATCTAAAACTATCTTACTTCTGTTGATTTCAAGAACAATGTTTCTATGGACTCGTGACCTGTGATGATGTTTCTCAAGCGTACAGGTCTTCTAGATGGTGAAGTCACAGAATTTTTTCTGCTGCTCTGGTTGCTACTAGAAAAATAGAAATTATATTTGAATCATATATATTGTAATAAATTATTTTATAATGTTTAAAAACTCTTCTGTAAATTACACGAAAACTTACTACTATACATTTCACAAGCCATATAAATCATTTCATTTCATTAGGAAACTTTGTTCTATGGACTATTTTACAAACCTCAAATGTATTAAAGAGTTTTAATGTTAACATTCAAACCATAAGAATCATTCGCTAATATTCAGTTTTACAGAATCATTCGCTAATATTTCTTGTATCCTTCAGATTATGAAAGTTTAACATTAAAAATAACTTTTTATCTTAGAATGACAAACTAATCATTATATCTTCGCTCTTGTGGTCTATTGTATTTTCAATGTTGATTATATTAAAAAAAATATCGATCAGAGTTCTACAATGTATTATTTATAAATATTAAATGGGATAAATATCAAGAGACCTGGCTTTACTTTTAAATAGATTAATTTATCTTATTAAAAACATTTTTAATCGCATAATTCTCGTCATCAAAGACTTTTTATTATAAGAACAATTATCAAATGATTTTCAAAACTTTTTGCAAATTATCGTTTTCACATGTAAAATTGAGAACAATGTTTGTCAAATTCAAAGTTTCTGTTCGTTTCTGTATAGATGATAAGCCTAAATTCCAATGTTCTGTCTCAATACCGACAAGAATCTCCTAAAATTCCACCTCTCATTCTCTCACACGATTGTGCCTTCAAAGTCATTTGGGACTGAATAATCCTCTGCCTTATTTTTTACGCAGTCATCATGGTCCATTACAATGTAGCTTTCAAAAACAAAACAACTGAGGAAGTGCCTTTGCATGTCTTAGACAGTATCGTTGACATCGTCTTCTTAATTGACTTTGTCCCCAGCTTGCATACGACGTTTGCTGCTGGCTCAGGAGGGGAAGTTGTTTTCGACCACAAGATCATTCGTAATTCATTGGTTCATCATCGACCTCTTCTTTTGTCTGCTTTTCAACATGTCCAATGACTTCCACCTCGATGATAGCGTAAGTATTCTCAAAATATAAAACTGTTAATTTTTTAAATAAAAATAAACAGAAAAACTAATGCGGATAGCCCATAAATTATCAGCTGTGTGCTTAAACTAGGCATATAAATTAACTAAAGTTTTAATTTTGACTGTCTTAAAAGATTCTCAATTATAGCCAATTTTTAACACTTATATAAAGCAAAAACTATTTATACTATAAATTTCTAGTAATTTAATCATTTTATTATACTAATCATTTAAAATACTATAACTTCAGAAGTTAATTCGATGTTTTATTTCGAAATTTTAATCATTCAAAAAAAATGCTTGTAATTAGACCGAATTCTAGTGTCAGTCCTATGCTATCAGTTTATTTATGTAATTTTGTTTCTAAATTTCAAAGCTAAGATATGTTTATGTTTTCTCAGTAAGCAAAAATCTTACTTTCCTATAAAATAAAACCAGTTATTCAATTGAAAAAAAAAACATTTAAGCTATCTATACAAAAACTCATGAATATATTTAAATAATATATACCTTTAAATTTAAGTTTCTTTTATTCTGCTTGAATAATATATTATTATTATGAATAATTTTCTTTTAAAGTTATTCTTCCACGAATGTTTTCCATGCCAAATGATAGTACTGGGTTCGGAGGTCAAGCATTTTAGGTCTTCTGTTTAGTCCCTGATTCTAAATTATGAAGATTTTAGCTAGCTATTTCCATCTAATTAACAGAGCCCAACTAATAGGCAAGTAAAGGGAAGAATGGTGACGCAACAATAAAAAATATTAATTAATGAATTATATTATCCCAATAAAAATAAGTGAATTGAAGAAATAATTGAATTCAGTATAGATAGGTAACGTACAAAAATAAGTGTTCCATTATTTAACAGATCTATATATTAACTACTGAAATTAGCTCTGCTGCCACACTGATGCCAATATGTGTGTGCATATGTGTTCGTGTTCTTGTTCTAAAATAATATTCTAATATTCAAAATAAAATAATAAAATTTCAGTTTATAAAATATTATTCATTTAAATAGATTTTTTTAATAAAAGATTAATTGTTTTATTCCGTTATTATGAAAGAAAAAGTATATTAATGCTAATATGATTGTAAAAGCTTAACACGTTGTTGTTGCACCAGCATGCTTTCCTGTATCTAACCCTGAGTTGGGCTCCACCAGTTAGATAGAAGCAACTCGGTGGAGTTTTCGAGATTTTGAAGTAGGGAACAAGTAAAAGACTTCCAATGCTTGGCCTGTGTGTCTTCCTAGAAGCATCACTTCCCTTTGAAGGCATTGCGACTACGCTCAATTTTAACGTGTCACAGCTACCTTTAGTGAACACGGATGTTCAGTCGGACGGGATTCGAACTCACTACCTTCCGATAATGAAAACTATGCACTAACCAACAAGGCCACCGCGGCCAAACCTTAACTCGTAATATTTTTATTGGTACTATATTATTAAATTCTGTTATTGAATACTTACATCTATTAGTAGGTACTGCTTTTATTCTTTTACGTAAGCTCTTAAATTTTGATATAAGTTAATCATACACGACTCGACATTGAAAATGCAACAACAAGAAGAAGTTGCCAGAAAATGACTAAACTCGGCAAACAGAGAAAGACAGACAGGAACAATATGTGATCTGTATTTAGAAACAATATGCATAGTACACAGTGAGAACAGGTTCCAGTCAGTATGTTGTAGGACCACTGTGGACGGCGATTTATGAAGCAACACGTCTAGGCACGGAGTCAATGAGAGTATTGATGGCGTCCTGAGGAATGGCTTTCCATTTACTGTCAACAATTTTCGAAAATGAGTCTTCGTAAGGAAGAAGTGGGATGGTCTGCAAACGGCGTTCAATCATATCTCAAATGTGTTCGATTGGTGAGCTATTTTTGGAATGTGTTCAATTGAGGATTCGATGATGAGGGAAGCGACTGTACAACTTGCAGAGTATGTTGGCTGATGTGAGCAATAATTTATAGAGTGTTATCCTGCTAATAAGGGACATTGAACACCCCCTGAAGATAGGGGAGTGTCACCGGAGGCACCACATCATTCATGTAACATTGAACTGTCATAGTGCGATGAATACGAACTAGAGGTGACCTCGAATCATACTCAATACCATCCCAAATCATAAAGCCACTTTGTCGCGCGGTGAGGCGTTCCACATTTTTTACAAGATTGGACCTCCACGTGGACGCTACACTCGTACGTGGTGACTATCATTGAAGAAACAAAAGCGTGACTCCTCTAAGAAGACTATTCTGAGCCACGTCGTCGCTCACATCTTTATAACCTGTCCCCATTCCAGACATTGGCGTCTATGCTGTGGCATCAATGACAGTCTTTTTATAGGTCACCATGAGAGGCAGAGCACTAGCAACCAATCAACAACAAATTAATTTGCTCAGTACGGGAGCATTCAGAGTGTCCTGGCATAATGCAGATTTTAGGTAAACGTGCTCTGCAAGTCCACCACGGCTTCCCGTTGGACGTGTCGATCCACGCATGCTGATGTCACTCTGGCTGCATCGGCACCTCTTTGCCAGAACTAGTTTACTGTGGACGTGTCCAGGTGTCTGCGATTTGCCTAGCCTGCCCTTCTCAGTACGTCCACAATGCTCCTCGTAAACTCATCCGTCTGCTTTAACTGAATCCGTGGAAGATGGCCTGGCATTCCCTACAGTTACAGGCATCCTTTGCAAAAAGGAAAGACTTTCAATGATTCTTTTCCAAGCAGCAATAACGGCACGAATGTTACCCACTCTGCTTTTTCCTCACCTTATATTTTATCCTACGTGCGCTGGAGAGTCGTGCATTTCACATCATTTGCATAACTCTGTAAGGTGCGTTTACCCTAAAATTTTCATAATTTTCTGGCCATTCCTTCTTGGTGTTGTATTTTCAGTGTCGGGCAGTTAACATTCTGATGGTCATGTTTCAGCATATAATGATCTAGAATGAATGGTGCCCTCCTCCTGTTGTGTTATCTTATACAAGAATAATGATTTTTCAAAGGAAACATTATTATCTCTTATATAATCACTTTTACTTTTAAGTGTTAAATTCATACAAGAAGGAATACGAAAGGTTGATTTATAATAGGAAATTACACGGTTTTATGTTGCAATTAAAAAGTTGCTTTAAAATTCTAAACAACAAATGAAATTTTACATATCCTGATAAAAAACATAATTAAACTTTAAATTTAAGATAAAAAATATTTTTATATCTTTGAGTTTAATACCATTTTTATACCATTTACCAAATATGCTATAAATGGTAAACACACAAATCAAAATATTTACAAGAAATAGTTCTATTAGAAATTTTTATCAGAAAGTACATTATTTCTTTCATTTTATGTTGAAAAATTAATCTATGAAAGGGAAAATTTAATACTGTATTTTTCTTTTGCAGACAAAATTAATAAACATCAATCATAATAGTTGCAGAATTTGTTTTAGAATACTAATCCTTTGCGATAGCTAAATTTCCCTAAAAGTTCCCGCTAGTTTTTTAAACGGACGTTTTTTTCCCCTCTCTTCAGTCATTCTAGTTATCTGGGGATTATTAAAAAGTTTGGAGAGTCATTGAAGCATGTCGGTGAAATGTTAATCGCAGAATAAAGAATTGCTGAAAAGGTAGCAAGAAAAAAAAGGGCAAACTAATAAAAAAAAACTCTTTATAATGTTGATGATTCCCTTTAACATCATTTATATTATCTGCAAGGAAAAAAGTTACTAAATGATATGGCACTTAAGAAAAAAAAAATTCTAGAATTTAATTTTTTTTAATGAAACAAAGAAATAGTTTTTAATATAATAACCCAATTTAAACTTTCTCTCTTGAATAAAATATCTAAGTTTATCAGCAGTCTATCATATTTTTCTTCCGGAAAAAGTTTCGTTTACCTTTCGAATTTTTACTAATAATCAATAAGAAGTTAGATACAAAATTAATATAACATTGTTTTTCTCTCTTGAAATAAATGTTTATTAGTGTACCTTCAACAATAATTTCAGAAATTTTAAATTAATATATGTTCGCAGATAATATAAATTCTATGACAAGATTTTTAGAGATTTATATTTTGAAATACTATTGGAAAGAACTATTGTTCTGCATTTTAGAATATCAGAATGGTAAAGTTTTCCACGATAACGAAAAGAAGTTCGTCATAAATTTCACAAGAGGGGAAATATAGAAAACTTCCACATACTTTTATTCACAGACTGGTACCTATGCTTTTTTTAAACAAAAATTAATATTTTTATAATTTAAGTAAATCTATTATCCTATTATCTATATATAAAACTTAAATTTAACTTTACTTCAAAAAGCACACTCTATTTATAAACAAGTCATCATTTTCTTTTCTTGAAATTGAATTGTTTAAAGTAAGATTAAAAATAGGTGAATGACAGATAATATTTACTCAAAATTTTGGCAGCGTTAATCTTACATCTTTAAGTACATTTTCATTTTGATGTTCCATTAAGACACCTTTTATTAATATGAACTTTTAGACTATTTTTCCATTTTGAAAGCGTGATTTGAAGCTCAAAATCATTGTGAAATTAAAACTCTATTTATATGATCTTTTAAAATGGATTTTACTTTGAATTTCTGCCACTTAATTTGTCTAGTGGTCAGCGTGACGGACTGCGGATAGGGAGGTCCTGGGTTCGAATCTCGGTTCGGGCATGGACGTACTTTCCCTCTCTATCTATACAGCCTTTGTCATTTCTTTGCATAAATGGGAAGTGAATGGTTGCCTACCCTATAAACGGGTACTCTTAAGGGATGTGTGTACCGAGGAAATCGGACTCCACACCAAAGTATGGTTCAGTTGGGAAAGTGGAGCAGCGCACCCCATTTTGCCAGCTTAGCTGGCACACGGCAGCAACAACTTTGAATTCCTTATCTCTCAATTAAAACACCTTATTGTTTAAAAAAAACTGTGAATATACTTAAGCGATGACTTGAAAAAAAGAAAGGTGCATCTAATGTAGAATATACTTGGGATAATCTCTTTATGTTTTATCATAATTAAATTTGTGTGTGTTGTGGTACAATACTGATTACATGGATCATTATAAAGCAACTAAATGTTTTAGAGCCGACCGTCTTGTCTTATAGTCATAGTGCCTGACTGCGGGTTGGGAGGTCCTGGGTTCGAATCCCGGTTCGGAAACTTTGTACTTTCTGTCTCTATCTATCCTGTCTTTGTCCTTTCTGTGTGTGACTGAGGTGTGAATGTTTGCCTATCCTATAAACGAGTCCCTATGGCATGTGTGTACTGAAGCAGTTGGACTCCGCACCAAATATGGTTTAGTATGAAAAAGTGAAGCAGCGCACACCATATCGCCAGCCTAGCCGGCACAAGACAAAATCAATGTTTTACAATAAGTTTTTAAAAGGATTAAAAACTATACTGGCCTCTTAAGACAAAGTAGGTGCATGAAGCTTTAGACGTTAAATTTTGGGAAGTATACTTTATGAAGATTATTCAAGAATGGATGCTTTAATTAATTGGAAAAAAAATTGAAAGTTCATATAAAAACATTATTGAATGATTAAATTTATGATTTGGCCAACCAGCCTTCTTTTTTTTATATAAACTTTACAGTGAATAATAAAAACAAATGAAATTAAAATGAAAATTTGAAATGTTTCAAGAGCACTGTAACTAAGTAAATTGGAAATGATAGATTTACTAAATTTTAGTTTCAGTTAAAGTGTGTCCAAAATATCCATTTTTCGAAGAAATTCTATCATTTCAATTTTTTTCTCTATAGATTATTTCTCTATAGTAACTGCGCAATACCTTAAATATTTATAATTCATAAAGACTAACAAAAATTATGTATTTGAATTAACAGTTATCTTTATTAAGTTTTCTTTCTACATTTGAATAAAACAAATATGACATGAAAAACAAAATGTACTTGGAAAATATATTTAATGCATTTAATACAAAACCTAATCCTTTTGTTATTCAAAACACAATTCAATGTATTCAATTTCATAAATGTAGCATGTAGCTCTTAACAGAGGCTATGTGTCCAAAAATGTGATCGTTCTATTTGTAAAGTAGTTGTTTTCGCTTCCCAAACGGGATATGTTTGATAATGAACAAAGCGGAAAATCATTGTAAATAGTCACTGGTTACTATTTCTTCTGCTGTAAAAAGTATTATCTGAGCTACTGAAATATATTTGAAGGGGAATCAAAATAAAAGAGTGTTATCAATATTTTTAATATGTTTTCAGATCTCGTTAAAATATTATTGTAGTACAATATTAATATACAAATAAATATTTGTTTAAATTATTTTTTTACCTCAAGTACGTCAAAAATAATATTTTTATGTTTTTCTTGTAGATGCGTAGATTCAATAAATATTGCTTTGAAACCTTTGATCACACTTCTCTACTCAAACATTACTAATTACATTACAATATTACAATTGGGAATGTGATTGCGCAGTTCACCACTTAGTTGTTTTGTCTCTGTAAAATACAGAATTCAGAATTTTAAAAAATAAATTTGCTAAACCACATGGATCCACGCAGAAACTCCCGTGATAAAAGAGTCAATGCTCAGCGGAGACAATGGTGTGCTGATAGAAATATCAATCTCGTCACTTGATATTGTTCAAAATTACAAGTTCCTCAAGTGAGAATTGACCCTTTAATGAACTGATAAGCTTCTTGTCGCAATTATTTATTACTTTTTATTATTATAGACCATAAAGTGGTTGTTTCTTTCACTGCACTTGAGATCATGATTATCTTATTTTATTATAATTTTTATTGTAGCACAGATGCCGTATAATCCAAGATGCCAAATTATGAGTTAGGTGATATTTCGAAGTATTTTCTTATGTATCTGACAACCTGTCTTTTTTTATGTCATAGATATGGAGACCTATAAGGATTATGTAGAAAATTCTATAATGGCAACCTTAGTATTTACGTCATCGTGCACATCATAATACGTCATCTTTTGCAATATTCCTTCATTAATAAAAAAAATTCAAAAATTTTCATTCTGTAATATGTAGTATTCATTGGTTTAAAAAATCCAAGAAGTCAGATAACGTTTCATCTACTTCACGCATGATTAATAACGACATCGTATTGAGACGGCGTCTTACATCCGAATTGTGGACAAAATTGCAACCGGCTTTTAAATTGCAATCTTCAAGCGGCAGCAAAGAAGGCGAGGTTCACCATCGAATGTCAGAGGATATTGTCGAAGTTCAATTCATTAATAAAATGATTTATAATATAAAGGCTAACGCATCGGATTGAGAAGCCGTTGTCCATTGATTTAAGCCACTAACAGGTTGAAAATAAAACTGAAAAAGAAAATAAAATGAGAAAGACAAGACAAAATATCCACTTTATCATTAGTGTAAATCATCCTTGTCAATTTATTTTTTAAAATTTAATTAACTAATAGAATTCTTAAATAATAATTGCAATATTCGTAAGCAATCTCTTTTAAATCTTAAGAATAATGCTTTGTTTACGCCATCATTAAAAGTTTTCTCCTTAATTGTTTTTATTATTTTTTTCCTATCTCTACAAATAAAGGAAGATAAGTATTTAAAAATTCAAGTAATGAACTATTTAAAAAGAGTATGATTATTGGTTTAAGTACTCTAACATATTTTTAAACTTAATATATATAGAAAAAAATGACTAATAAGACTTTATCAATGATCATACTCTTCTATACATCATTTCATTATAATTATAGTTTATAATAAATGGAATTAAAATCCGATAGATCAATTTAGAAAATTATGAAATTTTAGATTCAAAAATATTTTTATTTTTGCATAAGGAATAAGAAAATATATACATGGTTAGCTTTAAGTTGATATTTTCGGTTTTAGCATCATGAATGTAGTTATTTAAGCCACGTGTACCTTCGTAAAAATAAACTAAATAAAGAATTTGAGTCTGAAAAGAGAGAAGATAATATAAAAAAGAAATAAAATGATTAACGTAATGAGTCGTACTGCAGTTATTGCAGCAATTTCAGAAGCTTTATGTTTCGTCATTTTTAATTTTTGAATTAAAAAGTATCTAATGATGCAAGAGAAATAATTTCTCACTGTGGAAATGATTTTTTTTTTCAATTTAGCTATCAGTTCAGTTCAGTTAGCTGTGGTGATAAATAAAAGTAAAATATTCTCAAGCATTTTAAAAAATGCATCAATATTTAAACTAATGTTTTGAAAAATAAGGATCATCAAACTAATTAGTTGGCATTTTCAGCCAAATAAAATGATTAGTGGAAATATTCGCACAGCACATAATAGTTCTTGAATGAGAGTAAGAGAAGTAAATATAATAGAAACAAGAAAAAAATTAATGATATCTTTTCTTTTCGGTTTCTTCATCCGTATTTTGTTTTTTTATGCATGCTAATTTAAAGGAATAAAGTTAATATGAAAATATGTAAATCATTTATAAATTAAGTTCATAAAATATTATAGTGTGATTAATATTTACGAGCACTTAACCTGATTAAAATAATTTCTACTTTATGATTAACACATTATAAACACAATTTAGTTAATTTCCGATGTTTTTTCAAAAAAACTAATTAATAAAAAATATTATCAATGTATACTCTTATTTTTATTCAGCATTCATCAATTTATGAATCAGTTCATTCTGTGGGGGCTGCCATAATCCTATAAACAAATATTTACATGAATATGGTTATTTAGAAAAAAACATTGACAATGCCTTGTTCATTACATTCATATAGTTTGAGTTAATCTCATTGTTTAAAAGATTTAAATGTTAAAAGACATTTCATTTCAACATTATATTTTTATGTATATTAGGAACCATTAAACTTCCTTTTAATAACAGTTAAATTTTCTAAATTTTTAATGCCGCATTTTTTCCCCTAAATCAAATTTAAGTTGACATTAAAATAATTAAAAATTATTTACATATTTAGCAAATTAAAGGGTAAGATTTTATTCAATAAAATTTTAAACTTATAAGACTTCATTATACTTAACTCCATATGGTAAAATAATTAACATGGAAATAGTTATGGTGTTAGAATATATATATATATATATATATATATATATATATATATATATATATATATATATATATAATAGTAAATTTTTATAAAATCAATCAAATACCAAATGGAGAATAATAAATTGGAAATCCAAAACATAGTAAACAGATGTAAAATATGTTCAATAGATAGTTAAAAAATTTAAATGAAACATAGAATAAAATGAAATTCGAAGCACCGACATGGTCAGATTCTTTTGGGGTTGTTAACCATATTGGCACAAATCATGGCTTTGTATTCTGCACAAAGCATGTTTGTATAAAGTATGGTATATATATATATATACTGCACTGGATCCAGACTGATACAGACACATGATTTGTGCCAATGCGGTTAACATCACCTGAAGAAGCTAGTAATGATAGTACTTCGAATTTACTTTTATTCTATGACTCTTTGAAATTTTTAAACTATCTAAATTTTTAAACTATATTTTCCATCTGTTTACTATTTTTCGTATATTCAACTTATTATTCTCCATTTGGTATTTGGTTAATTTTATAAAAATTTATTTTCATTCTCCATTTGGTATTTCTATAAAATTATCATTAATTTTATAAAAATGTACTATGAATTATATTTTAGTAAGTCTATTTAATCTGCCTTTGCGCTGAATGTATTGCAACCAAATGAGTTTTATATTTATTCTTGTATTTTTCAATTCTATAATATTTCTAACCATTCTTAATATATATATATATATATATATATATATATATATATATATATATATATATATATATATATATATATATATATATATATATATATATATATATATATAGGTGGTTTCTTTCATGTATATAGGAGGAAAATGTTAATGAAAATTTGCGATTTGCGAACACCTGAACTCAACAAATACGATTTAATTCAGAAACACCACCTTCGCATCCCTTTGTTCAATAGTGTCAATAATCGAATTGGAAATCTTTCTCTATGAAGTGCATGGTTCTACCATTAAAACATGGTAAATGTTACAAATTCGTTGCATTTATAGTTCACTCATTCTTTTTATAAACACTGCATAGTTGGTTATGTCTAGGATTTACTTTAAAAAACCATCAAAAGACTTTAGCTTTGTGAAGTATACTTTTAAGTAACAAGGAGGACATCACTTAATTAATGAGTTGGAGTTCTTTTTATCTTCTTTTATATTAGAAGAGAATAACAAAAATAACTATTTAATAAACATTGACCATTTTCCATGTGACTTGGATCAAATAACTGTGTTTAAAATATAAGATTATTTCTTCACTAGGCAACCTTTGCCTCTTAAAAAGATTTAAAATTTAAGTTCCTTTATAGATGAAGATTATTTATGACTTGAACAGAATGCAATATTCATGGGAATTTATAGAAATCAAAACAATTTTTCTTAATATATAAACCTTCTGAATGAAATGAAAAATAATCATGGCTCGTATGCTTATAAAAGATGGCGAAGTTTGAAATGCAAAATATTTTCTTCATAGAAAGATTTGTGGGAAATCAATTTGCATATTAAAAGAACTCACAACTTAATAAAGTAATCCAAAATTCGTTGCGCTTATTGCATCTTTTAGGGCTCTTAAGAGTTATTTTGATAAGAATCTCACGTAAATTTTCAGTTTTCTCAGAAACATTTTATGTAAAGACGTGATAGAGAAAATTGCAATTAAACTGAATGTCTACACATTTTACAACGTTAGTCTCGGGATTATCTGAATCCAACATTCAAAAGAAAGTTAATACGTGACTAAATCTTTAAATACTTGGAGCAAATGGAATCAAAATTCCATTTCGTCTAGACGTTCCGGTACACGATTAAATTGAGATTATTTGCATTGAAACATTTTAGTGGTAGATGCAATTTTTCAGGTTTAGCAATACAGAGAAAACTATATATATATATATATATATATATATATATATATATATATATATATATATATATATATATATATATATATATATATATATATATATATATATATATATAGATAGATAGATATATATAAGAATAATAAACACTTGTATTTATAAAAATGGATAATTCTGATAATTCAGTCATAACACTAAGCACATATTTTATTAAAAGAGATAACTAATTTAAATTGCTTCTTTTTAATATTAACTAAGATTATCATGCTTTTTATAGAAGATGCATAATATTTATGTTTTTCTTAAAGTTAAAATATGATTCAAACAAGCTTAATTTTGAATCTGAATTCAGATCAAACATGGACATTACATTGCTTTCTGACGTGGATGTATATTTTGTCCGAAAATGTGTTGCTATAAATATTAAAATTTTTTTCATTTAAATTTTTTGTGTTTGGTAATTATCGTATATTTCACTTTATATTAATTGTAGTATAAAATAGTGCTCATGTCAATTTAAAATATTTTTAAGAAATACAAAAATCATCTTACTTAAAAGTTTAAGTAAGTGATAATGATGTTGTATTTGATTATCTTGAAATAACAATTTTAATCCTGAATGATTTAACAATAAAGAGAATATAATCTTAAAGTTTTAGAGAAAAAATTTCAATTTCGGCTAACAAGTAGTTCGATGGATAATTACTGCAACTATTTTATTGGAAATATAGTTTTACAGAAACAATTAAGTTCAATTATGCAATTTTGACTGAATTAGTATCAAGTAGAAATTCTCTGATTAATTTTAACAATGTTCATATAACTTATTTTTCTTTAATAATAGAATTATATAGCGATTGTTGAAAATAAATCTTCCTTAAATAATAATTAATTGCAGATGAACTGATTATTATTACATTTAATATAAATTTTTTATTTTGTTTATTAAATTAGAAAGATGTTATCTGAGATAAAGGTTAGCAATAATCTCTGAAAACAGATTGTTTCTACGTTTTCAAGTAGGATAATCGAAAACATCGTCCGGAAGCAAATCATAAAACGAGTCAGTTTATTGAAAAATTATTATAAAATCTTAAAATTTCCAAGAAATTGTAATACTAATATATTTTTACACAGTGACTATGAATTAACTACCCACAGGTAGTGACAATAATTTGAGAAGATAACCAGCACTATCTGAGAAGGGGAAAAAAAACAACTTTCGGAGACTGGAAAATATCAATTTCCATTTATGATTTACAAACGTGGAATTCTTTGCAATCCGTTATTGAAAGGAAAAAGTATAAGCCTTTTATTAATTACTTAGGGAAAAAGAAATAAAAATAATATCGTGATAAATGTGCATGGAAAATGTTAGAATTATTGAGATATAAAAAAGAATATTAATTTTGGTCAAAAGCAAAAATTTCTGAACATGAAAGACTTAACGAAATATCAATTACATTATTGAATCGAAGAGAAAAATATGCTCACAGAACATATTAAGCATGACTTCAAACATAGAAAATTTCTTTTACTATTGTATGAACAGAATATGTTTCAAAGATTAAATGTTTAATAAAAATGTTTAACTACACGCACTTGGTTAAAAAGCTTTGTATGTACAGTATATACTGGAAATGAATAAGAAATAATTTATATTTTTCCAAATGAATAGTCAGCTTTTGTTCTGAAAAATAAGAATCATACTATATCACCTCATGAAATAAATAATAGGAATTTAAATGGTCAAAAATTTCCTTAAAAGCTTTCATTTAATTATACATGCGAGTAGTTTCTTTTCAGAAACCATTCAAAGAATTATCAAAAAGAAATAACTCTCAGACACACGAATTAAACATTTAAGCGATTCTACAAAAATTTAAATGTTTTCACGAAATACTTAATTGTGTGTGTGTTCTAATAGTTAACAAAAAACAGTTAGAGAAATATTTCAATGAAAATTTTCTTAAAAGCTAATGAGAAGTAATTAGTAATGCACAAATGGTTTGATAAAAAGACGATAATATATTTTTATCCTTTCTCTCATTCTTAAAAAAAATTTTATTAGAAAAGATGCAGCTGTTCTTGAAAATTTTATAAAATACTCTCAGGAGACCTATACACAAATTCGATCTATTTAAGAATTCTGTATTTGGAAAAATGATTAACATTAAAAGAACAATATAGCAATCGAATTTAAGAATTTGGGTATTTATTTTAAGGAATAGAAAAACGAATACGGTAAAAGTATGTTATAATGTACGAATCATTTTCTCTATTTAACTTTCAGTTTTATATTCTAATACAATTAATATTTTTATCTGAAATGTCATATTGAAATTTTATGTAAATAAGCAGTATTATATGTGTACTCTCCTTAGAACAGTAACTCAATACTTCTTAAGGAATGTCTGTTTAATGTTCTTTTAAAAATAAAAATAGTGGTAATTGTGAGTGTTTTTAAAGGGTGTTTTATATATTTTCTTCATTTATAAATTGATGCGATATTGTAACTTATAATATAAACCATGGAAAATCTGAGACTCTTAAAATTTATAACTTAAATGTTTCTGAAACGAAGACATTTTAAACAATATTTTACTGGCATAAATCAGAAAATCTTCAATTAAAAATGTACTGCAATTCATTCTTTCATGCTCATTCATGCTAGTGACCTCAGCACATAAGTTATATAAAAATTTAAGTTTACATTTTGTATTTTTTTACGTTGATTTTATTGAAATACTATAAAATTTAAAAATGATCTAAATGTTTATAAGTACTACCTATAGATAGCAAAATATATATCTATTACTTATAATTAGGAAAAAATATATTTATTTATCATTTTTATTTTATTTATTCATTTTTTATGTACTTATAGATTTTTCTGTATGATTTAATAAATGATGCAATTTTTTATAATAAGACGCTCATTAATATAAAATGTGAAAAGAAAAATAGAAACTATATTATTAATGAAAAAAGGCAGATTTACAGATTAAGATAAAACGATATAGAATATTTACAAAGCATGAAAGGTCATCATATTGGAATCACATTAACATAAAAATTTAAATTCAAAATAAGGAAACGAAACAATGTGAGCTTGTCCTTATTACTGCAAGGCTGCAAACGGAATCTCTCTAGAGCAGGATTTACTGTGAGGTAACGTTTTTTGTGAGCCGAAACTTGCGATCTTGGGTGTGAAAGTTTTATACATAAGTATTTTGGAATCAATTATTTTAGATTTTTAATTATGGATGCATATGTTATAAAAACGGTAATTCCCCTTTTCGAAATTCTGATATTTTTTCAAAACGCGCACGCGGTTATAATGTTATTACTGTAAACTGTTAAAATTAAAAATTTAAGTTCAACATGTTTAGTTTCTGATAAAAACAATTAATGCTGTAATTAACAGTTTATTTCTTCCACATATGATGACAGAAATATATATATATATATATATATATATATATATATATATATATATATATATATATATATATATATATATATATATATAACTAAAGAAGACTGTTCCAAACGAGGGCGTGAATCAGCCTGGTAAGACAAGTATTTCTCTCATAATATGGGTACGGATTGAGTATCTCAGTATCTGAACCACTCAAGGAAAGCTTGTAAAAATTAAAATATAGTAATCATTGATATAATTTTCCCTTTCTGATTGTAACTCAATTTGGAAAGAAGAAGAATACCTTCTTTTGGCTTGCAATTCGTCTTACGTATTATCAGGCCGGTAAATGCATTTAGCAGCCTCTACCGGTAGAAATAGGTATCTGGAAATTCCAACACAAACGCTTAGTGTTTCGGAAGATATTGACTAAACTTAAATGAAAGCCGTGGTGACCTGATTGGAAAAGACGTTTTACTCATTACCAAAAAATAGTAAATTTTTCTTGACATACCAAAGATTCAACGTATTTATTACTAGCAACTGGTATATGTAAAACAGATCGTCATTGTAATGTCTTATTTGAAAAATAATATCGCTGGAGGTGGCACGTCAACTGCAGGTAGGTGTTCTTTTGCTTGGTCTTTTGCATTAAAATTACAAGGACTTAACCACCTTCTTAACTAAGGTGACATAGCTATAAATCTCTACATTACATGAGATGCCATATAATTTCATCCCTTGTAATGACCAAAAGTGAAGTATTTTACTGGGAAAGAATTAGAAGGAAAAAAAGAAAAATACATGTGTTTACAGTGTTACAGACGTTCATAATTTCACCATGGTGATACTGGTGAGCAAAACTTAAGTAAAAGGTTCTTATTTCCCCTAACTACAAGAGAAATCCTCTTAGAGACATGGATTTCAACGATGAAAGACATCATTTTGTACTCAAAAGATGGCGAAGCATAGTTATACAAAATGATTACATTGTATAAACATGGAATCAAACAAAAAACTTTACTGAACTCCTGGCATGATTATATATGATAGTCTGCCCAGGAAGAGGATCAAGAAGCAGATATTCCTTTATATAGAATATGCACTCCCTTTACTGAAATGGTTACTACGAACCGTCTCTCCTTATTCAGCATCAAAATATTTTGCAGTTTTTGAAGTAAGAGTGTCCATTCCTCAATCAGCATCAGATTCAATTCTGTTAAGTTTTTTCAAAAGTATGAAATTATCCCTCAAAGTATCTCTCTAACGCATCCCTCACATATTCTACGAGTATTTTAAACAAAGGAAAAAGCAGGTTAATTCATTCGAGTGATATCTTCTCTTTCTAGTAGTGTTGAACAGTAGGTGTTCGGTGCGGCCTTATAAATAAATGAAATCAGCTACAATAAAATCTGGTTGCAGACACTCATAGATAAGGATCACCACTTCTCTATAGATATATTCGGATATAAGGCTTCAGTCTAAAAAATATATCTCATTCCAGCCGTTCAAAATAATGATTTCCCTGACAACACCAGAGCTAACCTAACAGCCTTTTTCTGTGAAGTTTCTTGGATGAAATTGTGTCTAGAAACTTTTCAAATAAACTCGCGTTGAGAATAAACTTGTGCCACCGAAAAAACTTTCATGCGTAAAGAAAAACACGACTTCTTAAAGATTTGTTCAGTTTTTGTACTCTTTGTATCACTCTAAATAGTGGTGCCAGTAGTCTGAGCACATTAAAGAGCGATTCTTGTCACCTCCTGTTGTAAGCATTGGCGCTTTCTGAAGGATTTTAGGCTCTCTTCACGTGTAGGATGATCTATAGATCATTCATTGCAATTGTTATCCTAGGGCAACATTTCTAAAAGTTTCATCTATAGTTTGGAAGGTAATTTTTAAAAGGGCGGAATGACAGTTTTGTCGGTTCAAAACTCTTTAGTTATAATGGTCTCACAACGCTTCTTCTCCAGTTATCCTGTTGAGAAGTTGTCCAAGTAATTAATTCTAACCACATTCCTCTAAAGAATTCACTTCCATTTGCAACGAAAGTCTTTAATTGTGATTGTCTTTTTTTATTGTGATTTTAAGCTGTACGATCACACCACCTATGACATTTTATTTCTGACATTTTCATAGGTTTGTTCTTTCTACTGAATTACATGTTCATTGTATTGACCGCTAGAATCCCTTTTCTGAAACATCATAGCTATCTGATTAAAATTTACAGTGGTGCTCAAATTTCGCACACCAGAGAATAGATAGAAATGAAAAAGACTAGATTAGTATTAAAAAAATCTTTTATAGTTATTGATATGAACACTTGCATTTTTGATTTTGCTTAAATTCAAGTTTAGATCTCATTAAAGTAGAATAGATCAATAAAATAAAATTCAGAAAGACAACAAATTGATTACAAATTTAATAATTTTTATAATCGTAGATCAGTTTATAATGTTCATTGCAATCTGTAAAACAAAATTTGGTCAACGAAATACTGTAAGAATAATACATTTTAGCTCGTAATAAGTACATAAAAAAAGACAGTTAAAAATACTTGTAAATAACCAATATTTTAATCTTAAAATCATAGTTTTATAAAGATTATTTCAACAAATAAGTATGTGTTAAATGTGTTTAAAAACTCGAATTAAGCTAAAAAAATCTAAAAACAGATACTGGATATAGTGAAAATTAAATGTCTAAAGTTAGCACAGCTCCTACCGAACCAATTATTTCTGAGTTCATTATATTAAATGACATCGGGAATTTTAAAATTTTATGGAAATTTGTAAAATATTCTGTATGAATATTTCCTAGTTTGTAGTGAGCAGAATGTCATACAAAAATATGCGAAAAATGATAGACATTATCAAGTTCATTGTTTTCAGGTTATTTGAGAGCATTCTCAATTCAGTTCAGTTTCTTAAGTCATATGCAAAGATAAAACGTCGATAAACATGATTGGAATTAATTTTGCAATTTTCAAGATTTTGGTATGAAATGACCGTTTATTCTAATTATTACAGGTTGTGAGTAAGAATACCTCATCAGGTCAAATTCCTAATTTCGAAATTGTGATGAATTTCATTAGTTCAGCAGCAATTTCAATTTTAATTCCATGGCACCAACCACAATATAAGAAAAAATACTAAGTAAAATGCTTAAAATAACTTAAATAAAGCTGCATTCCTAATGTTTAAGGCTTTTATTTTATAGCCTTTATCTCATGTATGCATTAGATTTGTTCTTAGATTTGCCATAAACAAGCAATGTAAGAAAAATACAGGAAATGTTATTGAAATGAGTATGTATTATTTAAAAAAAAAAGGAAGTTAGTTTTTCCGGAAAAACATTTATACTACTTCGATGCAATTCCTTCTGACGTATTTTTTTATAATAAATGGTTGCATTTACTGATAGGATTACTATATTTTCAGTCACGTTATCAGAATATTAAATGATATGAAAGGCATGGCAATGTATTGTTTGCTTATTGGATGTTTCACCAATGAAATTATAGATTTTTATAACTGGAAAAAAATCTAAAAACATTCATAATTTCAAATATACAGTGGTGGCCAAAATTATGGACACTTTTGGAAATTTTTGGAACACTTTTCACATGGTAGATGAATTTGATTCTTTCTCAGTATAATGAAAATGTTTCTTGATAAAGAGGAGTATTTTATAATATATATATATATAGTTCATGGTTTAATCATTTTTTATTCTTACTAAGGAAAAACTTCATTTTGAAAACTGCTTCATATCCCTTACGCAAGAAGTCCTTACGCATGCTTATTTTATCTCTAATTATTTCCTACTAAATATGAAACCGTGTGTATGTGAAACAGATCTTTGAAATATTTACTTTTGAGTATCTTTATTGCTTTTTCCTAACTTTCGACAAGTTTTGAAAGGAATTGATCTCGGCTATTTTTATACTTTATACATTTTTTCAACAAAAGAAAGCTAAAACAATACTCGAGAATTGCGTTCTATTACTTTTAACTTGAAGAATCTAATTTTTGTTTCATAATTTACACGATATTATACTACATGTTTTCAATATAGCTTTGTGTGTAAAAATTAATTTAGCTGTCATTTATTTTAAAAAATCGCTTCAATTTTATTGCGAAATGGCTTATACATTATAAAACAACTCATCATTCATATCTTAACATTTTAATTATAACTTAAGATTCATTTATAGAGAAATATAACAAAACTTTTTTTTACATTTTTACTTAATTAATGCATCTATTTTTTCACAATAAATTAAGTTTTGTTAATTAATAATCTAAATTATGAGAATAGTTTTATAAGACAATTATTAATCAAAGCTTATCTTTCTGTTTGACAAATCCTTTTAAAATTTTTTATGCATACCACATTTTGATTAAATTAAAAATTTATAAAATATAAAATATAAATATAAATAGTCATTTTAAGAAATGACTTTTTTATTTTATTTCTTGACTGGATAATCTAAATTAGATGCATCTACTACAGACGTTCTGTTTTTCTAATCACTTATTTCATGATCTGAAACGCAAATGGCTCGATTACTTTATTATTTATTATTTCCTTTTTAACAATAAATCAATAACATTATTATAAATTAAGGAAAAATTACAAAAGTTATTCTTTTATAGAATATAAAATTTAAACTCTGTAAATCTAATTTAAACTACTTAGATAAGTTGTAAAAAATAAATATACAGATTTCAGAGACTTCTAATGAACACTGAATATGTAAATTTTATAAAACGATATAATTATACAAAAATTCTCATTAAAAACATTCGTAGCTCAAGAGATTAGCATCGGACGCAACAAATCAAAAGCAATTCTTTCGTCACGCAATAATTCTAATTAGGAGTTGATATTCAATGTTTAATACTCGTGTAGCTTAATATAATTAATGCTTTATATTCACTTATTTTCATACAACGGTTGCCAACTGCTTACTTAAATGAGTCTTAAATTCTCAGAAACATGTTTTTATTCTTATCAATTTTATTCATCAAAACCAAATTATTGAAATTGATAAAATGATTGACTGCTCACTTCTCTGTTTATAATTTGAAACTACAAATAAGCCTTATAGCTTTACTCCTTGACATTTTTCACATTTAATCTCATTGTGAGTATAACTTTTAATCTCAAATTTTACCAACATCAAAGTATACATACATAAGTGTATGAAACTTCTCTTCAAATTTTTTAATTATCAATTTTTTTGACTTTAACTGAGATACAGAAGATTGGTCGACAGTTCAAATTGTTCTGCTCTGATGCTTAAATTTGTGTCAAAAGTTTCTGAAAATATGAAATAACATTTTTAGTTTAGCTAACTAGAAGTAATCTTCATATTTAACATTTTCAGTACATTGTTATGATATATCATTTATCTTAGCAATTACATATTCACCACGATCATACATTTTTATTGTACTGTAGGAAAATGTTTTGGTCAAAATATTAATTGCTATTGAATAAATATAATTTTTAAAAATGTAACGCATAATAATTTAATTGCATCCTCGAATAATAAAAATATCTAATTAATGTGTAAGGAATCCAGTCATAAGAATGAGAATTTCATATCATATCATTAAACATATTATGTAGTTTACAGTTAATAACTTCATAAACACATTTTAAAAAATGCAATTTTATATTTTTATTTATAACGATCATCTTTCTACCCAATTTCTATAATTTTTCAAGCAAAATTCTGTAACAAATAGATTACAAATACATTTTTCAGTTAAATATTATAAACATTAAAATAACTTTAGTTACATATTATATCTATCATTAAATAAAAATATTCTATTTATTGATTATAATATGTTACTAATTTAACTGTTAATTAATTTAATGCTTGATAATTATATTATTAAAAAATAAAAGTAAAGCATAGTACTTACAGAGCTACGTACATGTAATACCTTCAGTATTTTTAACAAGGGAAATTTGTGTAGTTAAACCATACCATTCATTGATAAATTAATAATATATTACCCGGTATAACATACAGTTTTACCAATCATTAAAGCACAGAAATATTCCTACTTATCAAGACGTGTTTAGGGACTCTCTACAATGCCCAGTTACAAACGAAAGTAAATTTAATGAAAAATCCATGAATGTAATTTTCCACTTTTAAATATTAATTTCTCTACCATTTTTCTTGTTCTTCGATATTAAAATCATTTATGATATAACTAGTAGAATTGCTTTTGCACTCTCGAATCATTTTTGTATGCGTTTGCAACAATTTATATTAACATTTTATTCATTAATACTGGTTAGACAATTTTTACTTTGACTGATTAGACACTTTTGAAAACGTACGAAGAAATATTTTATGTACATAATTTGCTTGAATTAAAAATTTCCATCACCAGAAAATAAAAACTTTCATTTATAAGGAACTTTTATGAAAACACACGTTTTATAATTGATAAATTTTTTTAATATTTTTGTATTCTTACCGCTAACAGGGAAGGCATTCATTTTTCAGTAGCAATGAAGGGATTAAGTCAATAAAATTTAGGGATCACATAATGCGCTTTAAGAAAAATAAAAACTATAAAACTGAAATATGCGTGCTCTAATAAAGCATATTTATTATTTAATACTTCATCTACTAATAAAGCACATTTTTATTATTTAATGTGCTTCATCTACATTTACCTTCAATATCTACATTAAAAATTCTACTCTTCTCTTGAAATTAAAAAAGTAATAAGCTACCACATATTTTATTATATAAATATTTTGTAACCAATATTCTCTAATCAAAATTACAATGATACTTATATAAAGCATATAAAAATTTATTACCTTAAGTAAACACAGATATCATGATATTAATTTTATGCAAATTTGAGCCAATATCAACATTAATTTTTCAGTATAAATATTATGTTTAATAAAAAATACTTAAAATTATTTTAACTACGTATTTAAAATTTTAATATTAACTTAGAAGCATACTTTTTATACTACGTATATAATTAATATTCATTATAAAAATAAAGGTTAATGAAATATTTTTAATTCTTTATGGACTTATATATTCATAAAACTAGTTTTAAAAATCTAAAATTATTATCAGTAAATTTTTATTTTAATTTTCTTATTTCGAAAATTAGCACTTATTATTCTTAGAATTTTCATTACATTACTGATTTTCTTTTCTCTCCTCCAGAGAAATGAACAATATTATCTCCATCTTATATATATATATATATATATATATATATATATATATATATATATATATATATATATATATATATATATATATTATGTATGTATGTATGTATGTATGTATGTATGTATGCATATACATATAAAATAAGCAAATTAACACACAAAAATTAAGTTAATAAGTTAATTAAAAATTCTTACCATAATTTAGCAACACAATTAAAAAAAAGAAAACAGGGTTTGATTTTATTTCAAAATATATTTAAGAAATATTCATAATATTGACAATTTCATCGCGTTTTAAATATTTTCTTCATAGAAAAGGTAATCTAGATTCTAAGGTAATCTATAAAGAATCTAACGTAATCTAGATTCTTTATAGAATACTAAGTTAATCTAGCAGAAAAATAATCTAGGTGTATTCAAATTGTAAGCTGCATATATATTTATGTATCGATAAAATATGATAATAGAGCTTTATATTCCGTAACAAATGTGAAATATTTGATACTAATATCTGCAAATAAAATTGCTTATTATTTATGGAAAGGAAAAAAAATATTTTAATTGTTGATTGGAATATTGAAATTTGTTATATATATATATATATATATATATATATATATATATATATATATATATATATATATATATGTGTGTGTGTGTGTGTGTGTGTGTGTGTGTGTGTGGGTGTGTGTGTGTGTGTATACAGACACAGAGAGAGAATTATCATTTTAAAAAAAACAAGAAAAATTTTATCTCTAATACGATTCTAGTAAGTTTTTCAAGAATTTGCAAATATTGTTAACACTATATTCATTTTAAAATACGATGCTACAATATTTTAAAATCAATATTTATTTTTTTTTTCAATTTTCTAAAAATGTAAATTTCAATTACAGTACAATGCAGTATATTAAAAAGAACTGTTTAACAAATGCTAATTTAGATAAATTATTTTCAATTTCTGAAACTGTATAAACTTTAAGTGTGATCATTGGAAAAAATTGTCATTTGCACTAGCACCATTATCAGAACAAGTAAAAAGCCAAAATGTTAAATATCGAAATTCTGCGGAAAGTTGTAAAATAAAAAAAAAATAAAAGAAGAAGACTCTCTTCGCGCGATTCTTCTTAAGATTTGCTGTCATTCTAAAGATGATGTATGAAAAAGAAAATCTCTTCAACTCCCCAGCTCGCTGTTAAATGTCGGAATGAATCTTTTTTTATCTTCTAACAATAAAGACAAATGGAAATCGATATAGTGGGGTGAAAATGTAAAATCGATATGCCAGATTGCATGATATGTAATGCACTCAATAAGTGCCGTGATTGCTTGGAATTTTTTCCTTATTATTGAGTAAATGAAAAGGTTTCGTATGATATTATTATATTACGTGTCAACTTAAATGGAGTTTGCTCAATGAATAAATTCATAAATAAAAGTAGTGCAAATTGTAAAAAATATTTATTTTCATTCTTTAGACCATTTTAGAAGTCAAAGTAAGTTTGAATATAAAATTATTACTCCTCTACACTTTTTTAAGAATATTTTTCATTATCCCAATATATATATATATATATCATCATATATATATATATATATATATAATATATATATATATATATATATATATATATATGATATACATATATATCATATATATATATATATATATATATATATATATATATATATATATATATATATATATATATATATATATATATATATATATATATGTATATATATATATATATATATATGTGTATATATATATCATCATATATATATATATATATATATAATATTGCTAATTTGGAAGGTTAGATTCGTTCCTTGCTGTAAAATATCATAGTGAGACAGGTCTTTGAACTCTCATAACTAACGTCTCTCTGTTGGTTCGAAAGGGTAAAATAATTCATATCTTTCGCAATGAAGACTCAGAAATTAAAGTATCAAATTACATATTTGAATTTTTGTTTTATTACACATTTTATGGAAAAAATATATCTGAAATTTTTTAAATTACCGAAAAGGTTTAAATACAAAAAGTAAAGCTATGGTTTGAAATAGAACACAATTTTTGTAACCAGATTTAGGAAAAAATCAAAAAAGGGTAAATAGCTCCTTTAATCTGTTTAATTGAAATCAGAAAAATCAGTTAAAACTTTAAAAGCAATAATCATTTATTCTTCAAGTAATTTAATCAACTTTTAATTATTTTATCTTCTTTGCAATACCATTCTAGAGAGCGAGAGAGAGAGTTTAATCTCCTATTTATAAATTAAACGTTTTATTACCATTTAGAGAGAGAGAGAGAGAGAGAGAGTGAAAGAAAATGTGGTGTTTCCAATAAATATGATGTTAATTCAAGTTTATAGCTTTGAAGAATTTCGAAGTAAATTTTCCATCCTAAAATTTATATAGTATTTTATAAAAAATAACATTTTATAATTTTTTTTATTTTAGTTTGCATAGCCTATAATAGCTATTTGTGTAAATTTTTTATTGTTTACCTTTCAGATCAAATTTAAAATTGTTTGCATCATAAATACCCTCCAAGTAATATCTTATATTTCCTTAAAGTAATTCTATTTTGAATACAGCAGAAACACAAATCAAAATTATTAATCAAAGTATCCCAAAATTATCATCTAGGATTTTGAGAAAAAGAAATAAGTAATTGCATCAAAAACTCAAAAAGTGCAACAGTTGCAAATATTAGATGTTACGATAAATTTTTAGAGTCTTATTTCAGTTTAGGTTAGAAAATATAATTACATACGTCGTTGATAATATGCAAGTTTTATTAAAAATTTATTTAAATAAAAAATTTATATTGAAATAATAATACAATAGCCATTTTAAGGAAAAAATAAAACAGTTTCATAAATATTTAACTATTGATGTAATAAATGTTTCTTAACAATCAAAAAAAAATTTTTTTTCAGTTTTATTATAAAAAATAAAAAAGTATTGCTATTTTAGTATTAAAACTATTTAGTTGTGCATATTTCAAGTAAGATTTTAATGGATAATATTTTATTTTTCTGCATGTCAAATATACTACCTTTTAGCAAGTAGTAGTTAAGATAATTCATATTAAAATTGTAAATTATCAATATTCCTTTAAAATGTAGGGATTTATTTTTATAATTATACGATAAAAATAGATTTATACATTTTTAACATTTTATACCATTTGCAGTTTATAAATATCAAATGGTATAAAATAATTTTTTACAGATACATAATTCAACTATCTTGAAGGAAATATTTTAAATTCTACTTTATGTTACTTTCGCTCGGTATGCAGTGATGAGAAACTGCAAAGTAAATATTTATTTTATAATTATATTTTTACAGACATCACACAATTGAAACACGCTGCTCTCAATCCCATATTGCCAATTTTTCTAACAAAATTTATATGCAAGTCAAAAATGTTGCCTGTATGGTCTATTATTTATTCTTATTTTGAAAAATTGGCAGTGAAGCTAAATTCGATAAGGAAAATATTCGTTTCAAGAATTTGAAAAATTCTGCATAATTTTCTCTTTTAATATGTGATTACGTTACAAATACTATTATAATAATAATGAATTTGGTGAAATTTCTCAAAGAATTTTTTATATTATCTTAGAGAAAGAAACGAATAAAAAACTTTTATTAATGTTTATCATCAGTTGAATATATGCTTTAACAAAATTTTTCTTTCACTCTAAAATAATTCACACTTCAAAAACATTTAAGATTAATCTTAAACATTCCGCAGTTTAATTCTTTTTAGTTTAATTTATTATATTTACATTATTTTTGACATGTTTTTATCTTCATAAATTTTTATGTCAAGAAAATAAACTGCACTGATAAACAGAAAGTGGATTTCATGAGGAAAAAAATAAATCTGATTTTCAGTTATGCATGATTATTATTATTGAAATTATTATTTTTTTATATACTTTTGTCTCCATAAATTCTTGAGGAAGGAAAATAAATTGCCTTGATAAATAAAAAGTGACTTTCATAGAAAAGTGAAGTAAATCAATTGATTTCCAGTTATGCATGAAAAAACTCATGTAAAGATTGTTTGAATATTAATTTCTTAAAAAAAGTAGATAAAAATAATTTTGAAAATTACGCTTATAATTCTATTATACATACATTGAATATAATTATTTTTAAATAATAATGATTATCATCTTTTATAGCCATGATATTTTTTATGGTGAAAATTCAATCACAAAAAAAGGATATCCAGAAAAATTAACCTATACATTGAAATAGAGATATAAAAGTGTGAAATCATTGTATATAAGGTAGAACATTATATGTATTTAAACGCTTACCATAGCTTCAAGAATCTATGCAAATCTTTAAGAAATAGTTGATTTTCTATAACTATTTCTCTTACATAAATTACTCTTTGCATTATATGTTGAACATAATTTCATAAATTATAATTTTTAATTTATGTTTTATTTACCTGTAAATATCAACAATATGTCAATGTCTACAATGTCTTATTTGCAACTAAATTTTTTGTCTAAATAACTTTTAAATGTTTTATTTTAACTTAAGTTTTCTTCAGTGACATTTTAAATTTTCATTATTGATACAAATTTTGCTTACATTAATATCATCACTGACAAATACTTTAAAATCTTTTAAAAAGTATTACAAGTTTACTGTAAGCAAACTTGTAATTCTTTTTTTTTAAAGGGCTTAAACTACTAATAAAAAATTATTAGTTTAAACCATACAATAAAGGAAAGTATACTCGACTGATTTACCATTTTATGGAAAATGATAAATGTGTGGATTCATATCGGAGGAAAAATACGTCAATTTAAATTATAATTTTGTATTTTAATGTAGATATTCCTACATGAAAAATAAAAAGGTATGCTTGTTTTTTAAACGGAGATTCACACGACTGCTTACTATTTAACTTTTATATACAGTGTAATTAATGCTACAACATCTATTTCATATTTATATAGATTTTATAAGAGAATACACGTTTATTAATAAAAACAAAAAATTATTTAAAAAATTAGATATTTCTGACACGGAATCTTCTCAGTGGTAAATTATCTGTACGATTGTGTTGAGATTTATTTTATCGTCACTCGGGTTCTCAAAACAAAATGCATTGTTAACATGTAGTTAATAGTCTTGTTTCGATCATGCTTGAAAGACTCTTATTAAACATGAAGGAATATTCTTTGCCAATCAATTGTTTATTTCTGTTGTTATCAGAATAACTAAATTAAATTTCTTTTACGTTTATAATTGTATATATTTTAATTATCCCTCTAAACATGAGTTCTTGCAGCCCATACGTTCTGCCCAGAACAATTAAAAACAATGAGCAGCAGGAACTATTAAAATCAAAATAAAACTAAATGACAAGAAATACCTAAAAGATAATAAAGGAAATAAAATATTTTATTCCTCATTACTTTATGTGTTCTGTACTTTTAATTTTCAGTTTTATGTGTTATGGTATTATCATATAGGCGCTTTTAAATTATAGTAGCCTCCCTTGAGGTTTATCTATATGTATTATAAATGAATCGTACTGTATGATATGTTTATCTATATGGAACTCTACTGTATGTTAATTTGTATGTTATTATATATTTTACTATGTATTATTTTAATATGATTATAGATATTTTGCGTGTTATATAAATGTTATATAAAAGTTATTCCAAAGAAATAATTTTATAGTATGAAAACACGGTCAAGAAACAATTTAACTTTAGTTATTATATTTACAGATTTAGTTAATGTATTCAAAAGAGAAATTTGCAGGATTAAGAAACACGGTGAAGCAACAATTGAATTTAAATTAATATATTTAAAGCCTGAAAGCATGTAAAATGTGGAGCATTTTCTATTCTCAACAGTTTGTTTTTTTAACTATAGTTTCTCATAATGTTTTAGGAAAACAATCATGTTATTTATATAAAAAAAGTTTTGAATGTATAATAAAAACAATTGTGAAGGCTTTAAAATCTCTAATATATTTCGGAACATTTACTTTTAATGCAGTAAGCTTAATTGCTATTCTTTTAGTACAAACAAAATCAAAATGCGCTTAGTTATTGAACAACTGAACGCATATGCATTTTTAAGTCTTTTCTCTCTGATGTATGCACGTAGATATTCAGCTTCTTTTTATTGCTTTAGTAGATATTTACGTTAAAATTGAATTCATACACTAGACATTTATTTTAACGTTTCTATTAAAAATCTTGGATTAGAGAATTTGAACGAGCCCTAAAACTCCTCAATGACGTACATTTACGAAAAATTACTCATGAAATGTTTTATTCAACATTTTTTTTCTCTTTATCAGGTAATTTGTAGGTAATTTTTTAGCTATTTTCTTGCAGAAAGATTCTTTAGAAGAGATTTTCCCACAAACATATACGTCATTGCGCATAAATATTTTATATAGAATTGAAGAATCCATAAATAACCCGATTCTTAAATTCTATACACATTCTCATATTTATTTTAATTTAAATTATCCCAAGTAATAATTTTAGAATTCGAAACTCGATGTTACAACAGTTTATTACGAATTTAAAATTCTTCTAATCAATCTTATGCAAGCAAATTTATTTAACTATTTTATTTGCTTTAAACAATTTTCTTGTTTCATTTATTTGAATTGTAAAAAAAATTCTTTGCGGAATACATTTTACGAAATAGATATTTAAGGCATTTCAAATATATATGATTAACAATAAATTTAATTTTTACAAAATTAGAGCTACATTCCCAATAAGAATTTAGATGTAGTTTAGGCGTAATAACTAACAATATATTAATATTTTTTATTTAAAAATTCTACAAAAATATTTTCGAAGTATTCTAGAATTAAAACGTTTTACGAACAAAGGAAATATTACGACAGTTTATCTATTTTCGAAGTATTCTAGAATTAAAACGTTTTACGAACAAAGGAAATATTACGACAGTTTATCTATTTTCGAAATATTCTAGAATTAAAACGTTTTATGAACAAGGGAAATATTACGACAATTTATCTATTTTCGAAGTATTCTAGAATTAAAACGTTTTACGAACAAAGGAAATATTACGACAATTTATCGATAGATTCTGGATAGTGTGCTTATGCCTTACATACATGTTTGTGGTAATGATACCATGCTTTTTGTTTCAATTCAAAAAAAATTTTAGAGAGATACGAATTATCAAATATAGTAATACTTTCTAAGTAATTATGGGTTATTTCAATTTAAAATTAAGGATTTCCTCAAAGACACATTTTAGAACAATATTAATTACAACAACATTATCTACAATATAATTTTTTAAGGATTAATTCGTTCAAAAATTACTATTTTTAAAGTTTTTGCAAAAATATGCCTTTTTTGGAATGCGAGATTTGATTTATCAAATCCTAGAAAATGTTTAGTAGACGAACATTCTGGACAGATCAAGAGAGGCATAAATGTGTTTATTGAAGTATCAAATCATATCCCTTTTCAAAAATTGATATAATTCCAAGAAATTTAAACATAAAAATATTTACTTTCACACATACAATCAATGCCTATTATAACTTTATATAGTTTAAGTTGGCCCTTAAGGCAATAATTATGCATTCATTATATATCAACTGGAATTGCTTTATTTGCTATTAAAGCTTTATAAAAAAAATTGTTCCTCAAACCACTAATGAATAAAAAATGATTCCGTGTATCACAAGTCGAACTATTGAATAAAAAACTTAGTAACGTTTTCAAAAATGATTATGTAGGCAAAGCAATATTTATCCAAGGGAGGAAGGCCCAACATATTATAGTTTGGGGGAAGCAGAGGATGAAATAATAAGGAATACGTGATCATAGATCATACTTATACTACATCCAGATATAATTATACAACTTTTATGGATGATAACGGAAAGCATCATTGTTCTCATGACTTGCAGAGAGTTCTTGCACGGAATAAAAATTAACGTTGGCTTATAGGATGGTTGCTATTTGATATCAGACTCTTCCAATATACTTTCATTATATTTGGATGCATTGCAACTTGATAGATTTGGCCATTGATACTTCTATTGTTGCATTAAATGAAACAAATGTGAAGAATAATCTATAAACTTTTCAATGATTTTATTCTTATCAAAATTGAAAATTGAGGATATGAGCTTTATATCTACTGAAAGAAGCCATGCAAAATATCAATCTCTTTCGTAAAGAGATTTTTTCTGGTACAGAGATTATGTTTTTCTCTCTGTACTAATGTTTAAAGCTGGATTATGATTTAAGCGGAAAAATTATACTTCAGGATGTTCTTTGACGGGGATTTTTTTTCACCAAGCGTGCTTTCATCCATGTTTGAAGAAACAAGGAAACATGATAACAAGAAAACATGAATAAGGAAACATGATACAAGGAAACATGAATAACAAGTAACTATACAAATTAGCGTTACAATATGGTACCAAATTGGTAAAGAAACAGAGGGGCAGCCTCAAGTATAGGCCACCCAATTTAAGCATGTGATTGCTCAGTCATGTTTTTACTTATTAATTTATCTACGCATTTTATAATGAAAATAATGAACATATAATTTTTATTTATTTTTATTGTATCATCTATTTTTATGGACAGAATATATTTTCCTGAACTTATGAAGATTTTTATTTCAATTCATAAAGGTTAGGATATTGTGATAAAATGGTGATTAGCTAATTGCGATTGGTTCTAATCATAGCCATTAAATACGGTCAACTTATTAATTTTGACCCCAGGTCATATATTTAGCGAGGTTTACATCCATGTTAAGTCTCTCCTTTCCTCAGTGCATCATGCTACTAAACTTTTTATGTGCCTAAGTTGTTTCAGCCTTAAGGACTACAGTTAGGTTAGGTATTAAACTCGTTCTCTTCTGGACACGTAAGCCATGTTTTTACCAATCAGTCATAAATAGCAATAAATTAATTAATATATGACACCAAATTAATATATTATATTAAATTAAATATATTTATTATATTTGTATAAATATCATTGACCATAATGCTACATAAATCTGAACAAAAACCAAGAGATCTTTTTGTTTAACATAACATTTTTATTTTTATTTAAATCAGAAAAAAGTTTACAAAAACTCTCCAAGCCAATCTCTAAAATATTTTTCACATATATATATTAAATAGAAGATATATAGTAAGCCAATAACAGTTTTGTGAGTTCATCAATAAATAAATGAATTGAAACTCATTTTTCAGTTGAAATATTAAAGATGAGATCGTATATTTTCCCTACCCTTTAAAATAAATTGAAACTGCAAGTAGAATTAAATACATAAAACTTCAAAATGATTTACATTATTAATAAAGTTGGAGCGTAAATTATATACTTAATAGGTTTATAGAAAATATTAAATCAGATTGCACTGCATTCGTAAAATTTTACTTCAATTGAATTATTTTACTTAGTGAAATAGCAAAGTGTTAATTCACCAATTATATAAATCTGTTCACGGGCATTAGAAAATTGTAATCAGCTATCAAATGCTTTTGAAAATTTTTACTATTTAAAGCTAGTCATATTTTATTTCTCTCAATCAAAAATTAAATTCCTAAATGACTTCAACAAAGTTTTCAAGTTATTTTCTTATAAGAAATTGTCAAAAATTTATTCTTGGGCATTAAAATTAATGATGAATGTTGGAAGCAAAATTTTGGAAATTTTTTATATTCTTTAATTTTTTCTTGTGAAATTATTTCTTTTACTCAAATGTAGTCATTTTATTTTAATACAAATGCTTAATGCCTAGTTTTTACTTGATATAGGCTTCAGTTAAATATGATTTTGATTTTGCTGATTTTTTTTTATTCACAAAAGAAGCATATTTAGTGAAGTTTTAATCAACAAAATATTTTTGTAATTTTATTAATAATATTTCATATTATTGATTTGAAAATGGTTATTATATTCTAACGAATTCTAACAATATATTGTAACGTTTATATATTCCTAACATTCTAAGGAAATGTTAGAATATATAAACAAACTACTTGATGAATAAAAAATTCTTTTTCACAAATCAATTCTTATAACTATAATTTAATATTAGTATTTTATTTTAAAACTTTAAAAAATTTCAAGCCTCTTCATACTTGGTATTTTAATATTTTGACATTATGGCATTTTTTTATGATTGATTGTCAAAGACTGCAATAATGGTATCTGAAATCACAAATACTTTTACCTGACTAAAACTACGTATTCAAATACTTTTTAAAAATTTGTAAACAGTTTATTTAGATGCTATGACATAAAATTTTAAGCGGTGAAAACAGTTATCATATTCTATAATTATTTTATTCTCTTTTATAACAGGCTTAACTCTTATTTTAGAATAAGTCCATTATTGTAAAATATTTTTATTTTATTAGCGTTATAGAAAATGCTTATTAAAAGTAATATAATATTAAGATTTTTCATATTTTATATTTTGTTGCATAGAAATCAAGATTTATAGCTTAAAACGACCAATAAACTATTGAGAAACCACGTTTAATTGGTCTGTCATTTTGGGGTTCATTTTGTTGACCGCGAAGCTAAATAGATTAGGATACATAATTTAGAGTAAATTCCGAACCACTACAAACATCCCCAACCAAAATGTGGTTGCTGAAATCAACAGACTCTTTAGTTTAAGATCAGCACAGTATCCATTCACATATCAGCTCACTTTGCAACATAATGAGTTCAACTTAATGATAAAAGAAGTAAAATTACAATATCATCTATAACATAGGAATCGATTAAAAGCGCGTGACTTTGATTTCCCTATTGAAAATATGATTATAAAACAAAGTAGAATTATCAAATTGATCCTGTGCTCAAAAACGAAAAACAGAAAGTGCAAATGTATAACTTACACTTACGAAATTGCAATTAAATCAATTCCTTTGAAGATTAAATTTTATTAATGTATCTTTAAATTTAATTATTGGAATATAATTTGTTTTATAGATTTATATGGTATCTATACAGGCTTTCATTTTTCACTATACCGTCACTATATTTGCACCTGAAAATTAATTCGATGAGATTTTAAGATTTAAAATGGTTTTAAGTCATTATACACTCCATAGTAGTGAGTGTGGAATCCACAATCTATTTTACTGAAGATTAAACGACTGACAATTTAGTTACTGCTTAGTAGCATATATATTTTAACATTTCGTTAAAATATCAGTTCTGTGGGGATCTGTAGATCAATGCATTGTGTAATGATTTTCAAAATACAACTATTGTATATATATTGCTTTTTTTTTACAAAAGAAACACAAGTTTTTGAATTCATTAAGTAAATCTTAAAATTATTAATTATTTTCTTGAAAATTTAACAATATACTATTTATTATAACCATGCATTCATCAAAAACTGATCAGAATAATAAAACAAAAAAAAGGAAAAAAATACTTGCTATGTTTCAATCAGCAATAAAAATTGCTTATGAGTCAGAATTATTGACATTTATTTCGTTGGTCGTTTTATATGCAATTTGCTATTAATTTACCTTAAATTCTAATTGATAAGAAATTAGGAATACTGAAAACGTAATACAATTAAAAATTTTTAAAGGCTTAATACTAAAACTTTAATTAAATAATTATATAAATTTGTAAGCTTAAAATTAAATGTTATCTCAGTCAACTTACATGGAATCTATAAAAGTGCTTTTTTGTGAGGTTATACATTCTAAACTTCATAATATACTATCCGGAAACTATCAATTTTTGCTAGAATTTCCTATTCTCATACATTCCTTTATCAATTCTTCTAAAAAGTGTATAATTTTCCTTAAATTAATTTCTTACCAATTTATTAGAAATAAAATCTTTATTCAAATTTGTCTCTGTTTTATTTTGGACCTTTTTCTTATAACTTATATGAAAGAGAGAACATATTTTGATTTTTTTAATGGATATATTTTCTTATATAATTGGAGTTTTTACACAAAAAATTTAACTGAAATATTTTCAGCATTTCTTTTAAATTATTTATAACATAAAATAGCAAATCATTATAAAATATAATATAATTAAAATATGCTTTGTGTGACTATCTTAAAGTGATTTAACTTATATGAATTATACTGAAATCTAATGACAACAATTTCATGAAATTTCTCTATGATAACAACCCGCTATGATATCTAATGACAACAATTTCATTAAATTTCTCTATGATAACAACCGGCTATGATATCTAATGACAATAACAATCGGCTATGATATCTAATGACAACAACAACTGGTTATGATATCTAATGACAACAACAACCGGCTATGATATCTAATGACAACAACAACTGGCTATGATATATAATGACAACAACAACTGGCTATGATATCTAATGACAACAACAACTGGCTATGATATATAATGACAACAACAACTGGCTATGATATATAATGACAACAACAACTGGCTATGATATCTAATGACAACAACAACCGGCTATGATGTCTAATGACAATAACAATCGGCTATGATATCTAATGACAACAACAACTGGCTATGATATATAATGACAACAACAACTGGCTATGATATCTAATAACAACAACAACCGGCTATGATATCTAATGACAACAACAACCGGCTATGATGTCTAATGACAACAACAACCGGCTATGATATCTAATGACAACAACAACCGGCTATGATGTCTAATGACAACAACAACTGGCTATGATATCTAATGACAACAACAACTGGCTATGATATTTAATGGCAAAAACAACCGAGATACGGATTACACTTTCTATCATTTTTAAGCATTAAAAGAATTGATGTGATTTAATATTAATTTCGTATTTTCTTGCAATTTTTTATGTAGTTTAAATTACTTTTTTAAAATAAGAATAGAATTTGTTAAATTTATAAGATAAAAAGACAATTAACTACAAGTTTATAATTATGTTGATTTTAAATAAACTCTATATTCAAAATAATTATTTGTTTAAATCGTACTACATCATAATAGCATTGTTACATAGTTTGTAGAAGTAAAACAAAAATCCATCACAACTAACCAAAATTTATTTATAATTATCTTTTTTATTTCGTGTATTTTATGCAATCACATACAACATTCCTGTCTGCTTTTAAATTTATGCAGTACTCTAATGAATAAATCAATTTTAAACAAGCTAAGTAATATTGAAATGTTCGTTGGTTATCTAATTTAGCTACTTTTGTCTATTTGACTCATTTTCCAATGAAATGTTTTTTTTAACAGTGAGGAGAATAATTGATCTATGACAAACAAATCTTCAAAATGAATAAGATTTTTTTTTTAATTTTCCTCCTGAGATATTTCCAATCAGAAATTATTTTTTAAAAAAATAGGAAATTAATTACAATCATGAATCATTCCATGAATTTTTTCCAATATTATGCAATCGGATAATCCAATATTCATATATAAGGAAACACGACAGAATAATTCCAATATTCTTAGTCATAAAGTCATTATTTACTTCTAGTTATAGATGAATAGTAAAAAGGAATTAATCTCCGATACGAAAAATGCGTAGACAAAGAGAGCTGTATCTGCCAAAAATTAATTGAGTAGAGTAATAAATTTCATTTGATGCAAGTGCGTGTAAGAATAATTCAATAAATCTCAATTTTAGATTTGAGTTTACATTATATCCTATATATATATATATATATATATATATATATAAAATACCGATTATTTTAATTTTAAAATCTCTTTTTATCCTGTTTTATTTCAGTTTTACTAAATAAAATTATGTAATTTTAAGTTTTACTATATAACATTATGTAATTTAAATTACTAAAGTTTAATAAGAGAGTATTTAAATATTTGAAAAGTGGAAAATGCAACCAGTCATGTCCATGAGTATGAAATGTGTAGATTCAAAGTACTGGCAAATTTCAACCAGAAAAGTATTTTTAATAGTTTCATTGTTAGTTTTTTTCACTAAAACCAATCTTAAAATTGCCGCAAAAATCGTAATCACGTTTTAAGCCCCTGATCTTGGTAAAAACAAATTTAGTAACATGAAACAATCATGATTCTTGTTTCAAGTTAATTTATGTGGCTTAAGTGATTTTAACAAAAATAATTTTGACTCGAGAAAACGTTGTGTAGTATCTATTCATTAAAGAAACCAGCTAATTTAAAGAAAATTCTTTACAGAAAAAGAAATCTATCTTTAATATAGTGGTCTATCATCGCAATAGATTCACACAAAGAGGCCTTAGAAATAATGAATCTGGCCAATCATCATTTTGCGTTAATAAGCAGCAAAAAGTTTTCAATGATGGTTTAGGATTAGGATTCAGATTCGACAATGAACAATTTCAGAATAAAGCTTAAAGAAACTGAGAAACAATAACAATTTTCATGTCATTTCTATCAAAAACTGCATTATTCGGGTACACCAGACTTGATATTTTGCATAATAAAACATTTCCTTGACCTTATTTCTACATTTTTTTAACAATATCAGGGCAAATTATCGTCATCGTATACTTTGTATTTAAAGCTTTTTCAACAAAATCTCATCTTCCGATCAACTCTAATACTATTTCGACAATGGCTTGATCAGTGAGTCTTACTTATTATTTTATTCGTCACCAGTACTGTTTCTAAAACATTGGATTTTTGGTTTTGCTTATTTCATATTATTCTTATCTGAAATTATTTAATAATTTATCAGGATATAATTTTTGAAAATTAAATCGTGGAGTATTTTTATCACATTGTCTTATTCCGTATGTAAAACAAATTACACTAAGTACAATTCGTAGCGTGTAAAGCATTGCTTACAACTCTTTGACTAAAGAACCAATGGAGTGAGGTTACAATGTTTATTTATAATGACTATAATGATATAATTATAAATTTTCATTGCATATACGTCAGGTTCACTCGTCTTCAATTTCAACAAAACACTCATGTTCTTCATGGTACAAAATATTCCCATTAAAAGAAGTAAATATAGTTATTTGCACAAAGCATGTATACATATTTATGTATACATATATATTATGAAGCATATTTATGTTCCTGATTTAAAAAAATGTTATATCTACAATTGTGAAAAACGTTTGTATCACAATGAAAGTATTTTCCATGTAATCTTTTTAAATTATATATTTATTTGAATACATATTAATTTAATATATTTTCAGTTTAATACATGCATTATTTTGATAATATGTTGAACCATATGTTAATGACATGCATTAAAATATTGTCAGTTACTATTTAAAAAAAAAAAATCTTACCTCTCTTTCCATTAATGCTAATCTTTCACCAGAAAAATTTTAATCAACAATTTTTCAAACAATAGAAGTATTGTCTTATAACTAGATAATGAAAAAGTTTATTTTTGATTAGTCAATAATAAATTTAAACATTAGATTTATGCTCATAATTTTGTTTATATTATTAAATTTATAACATGATGTTAATGCAGTTTTATCAAATATTAATTCATTAGAAATTTTATTTATTATTTTTATTACCCAATCTACTAATTTTCACTATTATATGAGCAAATATTCAGGCTATTTGCTGCCCATATCATAAATGGAAGCTACATAAAGTTTGTTTATTGCATATTTCCGGCTCCATCAAAATTTCTCTTGTAAAATGTTTAAATTTATTATATAAGAAAATCAATATCTTATTTATGGAAATTGTTGTAAGAGATTGAGTAGTGAAATTAATATCTATAAAAAAGAAAGCTAAGAACATTCAAAATAAAAATGCACATATAGCAGTAATCAAAATAGGAATTATTTATCATTGGCTGATAATGACGTTTTTTTACGTCAAAAGACTGTAGTACCAAATTATTTGCAGTTTTATTTGCGTTGAATATATAGTAAAACAAACCAAGTATGTATAAATGTTATTTTAAAAAAATTAATCTTAAACTTTTTAATTAAAAATTAATCTGTTTTATTTCTTATATTAATTTTCAAGCGAAGCCGTATGGTCTTCTAGAAATTCAGGGTAATTAGTGCATCCAATCAGGTAATTAGTTATAATTAATAGTTCAATTCCCCCCAAGGATATTCTATAAATACTTCAACTTATTTAATAAGTAAAATTTTGCGCTTCCAAAATACATGTCGTTAAAATTAACTTTTAGGGGTAATAATAATAATATTCAACGCTATATGCTTGATTATATTATTATTATTTACTTAATAAATTTTACTACCAAAATATATGCTGTTAAAATAAACTGTTAGAAATAATAATAGTCAAGGTTATCATCTTGAATATATATTATTATTATTCACATTATTATAATTAAATTTTGATCTTTCAAAATATATGTCGTTAAAACAAATAATTATAGATATAATTATAATATTCAAGGTTATAAGCTTTGTTACAACTCCCTTTTTTTCTTGCTGAATTAAGATATAAAATAATATAGGTTTTATATTTAAAGTATATCCGCTAGTTATAAAATTGTTGCATAACAGAAAGATAAACAGTTTTACTTCTAATTTCCCACAACAAAGCGTCATAAAATTTTAAATCTGTAATGATGTAAAACTTAGTTTTTTTTAAATTTGTCAATTTTCTAAATCAATTTCATTCTTTTTTAATAGTATATGAAAAAGTTCGAATGTTATGTATACTTATAGCTACATCTGCATGTATCTAGCTCCAATTAGTAATTTTTTGGTCTTAAGTAGCATTGAATTGTTAAAAGAAACTTTATTCTTCTGTCAGATACTGAAATTGCCAGTAAATTTTGGTAGAGTAACCATTAAAGATTTTTCATCATATCTGCTTCCTTCAGAGAAACCAAGACTTTTAAGGTCCAAATTTCACAAGTACTTAACATATTATACTTCTAAAATATTTTTTTTTCATGAATTTCCTTTAAGATTCAGTATTTTCAAAATTAAAGAATTTCGTTATTCATTTCCTTTTATCGTTCATAGCAAAAGCAGCTTGTGACTTTTATATAGAAGTAGTAATAATTAGACTGCATAATACCATTTCTCTATTTTGTTCACAATTACTTTTTTATTGGTAAACTTTGCAAGAATTCAACTTAAGTCATTTATATACCAAGAGATAAAGAAAATTTTTAATGGCAAGTTACTTTGAGTTAGCAAATGTTATAAGTAAAAAGAATTTCTCTTTAAAAATTTTATAAACTTTCTGAACTTTAAAACAAAGTAATTCAGTACTTAAAATAAACAAATTATTCTAATATAGCGAAGAAAGTCTTGGCTTTTTAAAAGTCACACAATTTTCATTTATCTAGGAATTAAAGATACACGAACGAAGCATAAAAACAGTTTCTAAGTTCGTTGCTAATTATAATTCTTAGATGGATTATTCCTAAAGACATAGTTTTATGAAATCTTAAAGCTTTGCATACGTGATTACAATTTATGCTTGTTTATAATTGATTTTTCATTTTTTTATGACTTTTAATAGAAATGTTAATTGAAGCAATATTTTCTGCAGGAATTTTGAAATTATATTAAATGGAATCTAAATACGCTTTTTGACGATATTGTAAAAATGAAGTAGTATTTATTTTGAATATAGTTACCAACTAGTATTTAACTCACTTACATTTTATGAAAAATTTAAAATGAAAATTGAAATGAAATGTTAAAAAAAAATTACTGTAGATGACTAATTTATTGCGTATTTACAATATTAACTATATTAACAATATTATTATATATAATTATATTAACTATATTAACAATATTAACTAATAATGACAATACTAACTATATGGATTTAACCATTTATTTTCGTTCTTACAACGAAAGTATAATATCCAAAGTATCCAAATGAGTAGTACTACAAAAGCTATATTTTCATTCATTGCATTCCTATAATATTATATTTTATTCATAAAATATTTTGTTACTTTGCTTTACACATTTCCTTTGATATTGTCTGCCACATTCAATGAACTTTCTTCATTTGTTTGTCAACAAGGTTCAATTATAGGGGATTTTATTCTTTTTATTTGTCATAGCAAGGCTCAACTATTGGTGAAATATAACTATTAAATGCATACAGAAAGTTTTAATTTCAACTTAAGTTTAAAATACTTATTCATAACATTAAAATATACTTTTATTGTATATTTCTTAAAAAGTTTCACATTTTTTACTGTTGAATGATATATATTAGTCATCATTTTGTATTTATTTGACTGTATTGCATACAGTTAAGTAAATGTTAGAAGTTAAGTTCAATATCTAACGACTTGTGATTCTTGTGAATCACTTTTATTGTTAATCATAGAATAAAACTGATTTTTTTTCAAATATTGTTGAAGTTTGCATTACGTTGGGATAAATATAATATTATAACTAATACCAATTATCAAATTTGTATCATTCAAATTTGGTCACTATATGGTACACTAAACGAGTTAATAAGTGCCTAATACCTATATTAAAAAATAAGAATGGCCAGCAAATTGAAAAATGGTGTTGAAGTTCCTCTAATTAAATACAGAATAAATACTTCTTGATTGGTATAATCAGCGTGATATTATCTGATAGTTATTATGTTTTACATATCTTTGCGCTTTTAAATCTTATGACTTGTTGGTATGTTTAAATGAAGATTATTTTCTCTAAGATAAAAATTAATTCTTTTTTAGGAAACACCATTAACATATACACACTATACCAAGTAATTTCTGTACATTTTCATTTAAATTTTTGAGGGAAAATTTTCTAATAAAAGAGGTAAAATAATAAAGAAAGGAATAAAATAGTAAACAAAAAAATTAAATTTTCAATCAGTAATTTTAAACGCTTGGGGAACGATTTACAAAATGCATCTTTTAATTCAAAATTTATTGCGTGAACGAAATTGAAATTCAATAGAAAAATGCAAAATTACTTTGCTGAACTTAATTCAAACGTAAATTTCGGTACTTGTCGTAAAAAAAGGAACAATGATGAATATTTTAAATTTATTAAAGAAAATAATTTAATTACAGCAATAAGATTATTGGTATTAACTATCTTCATTTTATTGGCCAAGAAATTGAGGGCCACCAATGTGTTAAATTTTATGAACCAGTTCTTGCTTTCTAACATTAGGCCAGTTAATTTTAGACTACACCCTTACCTACAATAAGAGCAGAAGCCCAGCAAACAAGCAGACTTAAATGCTGTGGTCTGTTTAGAAATGACATTACTAGCAGTGAGAAATCTCTACAACAGCACTTTCTATTATCCATTCTCATTAGTAAATATTTTGATGTAATATAATATTATACAAAATAATATTTGAATATATATATATATATATATATATATATATATATATATATATATATATATATATATATATATATATATATATATATATATATATATATATATATATATATATATATATAATATTTGAATATATATATATATACTGTGACACTTCACTATCTCTTTCTCTCTCTTCCTTTCCGAGATCGCCCCTAACGGAGAGCAGAACAGACAATTAGTTAGACATTTGATTTCGAAATCTTCGGATGTGTTTTTATCATCCTTTTAATATAGTATTTCTGTTTGTGTGTAACTTAACTTTGATTAATTAAATTATTGTTACTCTTAAGTCTGTTTTGATTAAACCTAAAATCATCGGACACAATATATATATATAATATTTTTTATTCTATTTTGGGAACACGAAAAGTTTTTGTTTAAAATTTTAAAAATATCTGTTTTCTAACTTGACAATTTCTATCCACAACATGCCATAGAACAAAATAGATTTAATAGGGAAACCAATTTCCAAAGAGGAGAAAAATTTCAGAAAACAACTCACACCTAAAGAAAAACTAAAATGCACATAAAATTAAAACGAATATATGTCCATTGGAGTTTGGTTGTAAGCTTTTTATTTTAAAAGAAAGATTACATTTCCTTTTAAATTGACAAAAGTTCATTTTATGTTAACGTGGTTAATTTCAATATTTTTCTAAGGTGAATAAAATGTAATTGAAAACATTTAAGAAAAATAGCTTTCCAATAAAGAGTGATTTTTAATTTAAGAAAATTGTATTCCTTTAAATTCCCTCCTTATTTGTTATACGTTTTATAGATTTCCTACCAAAATATTTTCAATGTAAAATTTATGAAATTAAAAGAAAGAAACTTTGCTTTGACACTTTGCATTTGCTTAGAAAGATAAAAAATTTATAAATGAATCTATTCTTTGGAAACAATTTAACCACAGCTTAGATTTTATGTTTATTTATAAAGTCAAATTATGTTAATACCTTAAATAGATGTAATTATAAATATCGTAAAATGGCTACTTCTAATATATGTATATATATATATATATATATATATATATATATATATATATATATATATATATATATATATATATATATATATATATATATATATATATATATATATATATGCTAAAATTTGCTTTTAAATTTCATGATACATATTTTAATCTAACCACTTTTATAATAACAACTTAAGCTCCCTGAATCATAGATTTTTTGCTTAATATTAAAAAAATGTCTGTTCATTTGTTTTAAATTAATTTTAAAAATATATTCATACGAACTTAAAATTTGATTAATTATTAGAATTCAAAATTTTCTTTACGTAGATAAATTGTATTCTACGGCATCATATAAAATCACTTTTACAAGTTATTTAACACATAATATGATTAAATTAATCATTAGATTTCCCATTTATATCCATACATCCAGTTGATAAGAAATGATTTTAGAATTTTTCCTACTGAATGCTAAATTTTTATAAATTTAGTTTACAAATCAATCATTGATTGCATTTTTCAGTTGTTTTAAATTTAAATAGATTAGATTCTTCATTAAATATAAATATTAATTTTTTATCTTCCTTAACTTATTCTTGTTGTAATAATAGTAAGATTACGATAAGAAAGTAAAGTAACATTGAGCACAAAATTATATATTCATAATAAACTTCTGTGAGAAATTTCTAAGGTATTGAAGCAATTCAAAAACCTTTTTGATTAAAAAAATCCAAAAACTGGAATTATTTCTAAATATTTATCTCGATAGTGATTATTTTCGTGAATAGATGAAATTATATATTGTCTCTTATATTTGAAATGAAATTGAGATTATTTCTATAATATGCCCCGAAAGGATATATTTTCCCAAATTTAGCTCATTCCCCTTATGTATATTCTCAAATGTCTTACCACTTAATGAATTATCTTTAAATATTTTAGACGATTTTACTTTGTGGAGATTTTGAACTTCAGGTGCAAAATTTTGTTAATGTTATGTGATTCATATGTAATATTATGCTTGATTACCGTACCCAGCAATAAGAGTGAACACTTATGATAAGTATACATCCATTTCATTTCTTGGTTAAAGAAATTTCAAATAAATCTAAACAAATTTAACTGTATTATACAAAACAGAATATTTTCCGCATTAAAGATTAAAAGTATAAAATGCATTAAAATTCAATAATACGACTAAATGAAAATATTCATTATAAAAGACAATTAAGTAGTTATGTTTTAAAATTAGTATAAAAAGACAAATGATCTATAATCATAAAATAATTTGTCTAATCATAAAATTATAAATTATTGTCTTTGATATATTTTATTCAAGATTATTAAATTTAAATGAATATTTTGAAAAAGTAAGTCTTAGTTTAGAAAGCATTTAGTTTGCATATAGTTGAGAAAATTTTAATACTAATCAGGAATATCTGATTAAAAATCTTTTATCAAAGAATTCATTTTTAATTACAAAAATAATTCTTGAGCATAATAAAAAATATGTATTACAAATTATATTAAGAATATTTAATAACTGTTTTGTATTTGATTAAAATTAATTTCAAATTCCACGCAAATTTCAGTTGTAGCTATAGTTTTAATCAACAATTTTTTTTATGTAAGTTATAATAGGGTCGATTTAAAATGCAAAATAATAAATTAATAAAACTAAAAGTATTTAATTATGTATTTTTTGTCTCAAATAGTAACTTAATATTAATTTAACTAATAAAATAACAGTAAATATTTTTAATGTTAAAAACGTCGAGCGAATAAATGGTTAGTTATTAGATTGGAATGATATTGGTATATTAAACATTCAAATGTCCAGTGAAAGAAGGTTGAAAAATATTTAAAAGTGCTTGTCAATGGAGCAAGTATGATACTCCTTCATAAGAAGTGTATTACATAAGTAATGCAATAATTTAAATAAGAACATTAAATTTTTTCAATGGAGCGCCCTTTAAACCAATAAAAATTTTAAAATAAGATAAAGTTCGTCCTCTAATATTTTAGAGAATAGTGATAAATAATGTTACTAAAGATATAGAGATTTGTAAGCTTATGAAATACAGAAAAACACGTGACACAATATGTTGAGAAGAAATTACAAAAAATTACGTTTGCTAGTAAAAATGAAACCTATATTATTGCATAATTACTTAAATTACTGAAAAAATAATTTAACAATTTACTACGTTACTTGTTATAAAATAAAAGTCAAATTTATCAGAAGAATTTGAGTTATATTTACTCAATATTTGCAATATTTTTAGTTAAACCATGCTTTTGATTTTACATTATATAAATCCCGTGCATTTATAGTTTAAAATGACTTTCATGTAAGTAAGAATTTTACCTAAATATAAAATGCACTCTTCTCGTTGTTTCTTTACGTATATGGAGTAGGTTCTTTGAATGTTTAATGCATCATTACATATAATATCCAATATTTAAATATTTAAAGTATATAATCATATTAAAACTTTTAATTGGGCTGCTATATTAAATATTTAGTTCTGTTTCTTACAAAATAAACACACACACACACACATATATATATATATATATATATATATATATATATATATATATGTATGTATGTATATATATATGTATATATATATATATATATATATATATATATATATATATATATATATATATATATATATATATATATATATATATATATATAATAGAATATTTACTTAAAAGAATTGAAAATTGATAATGGTTGGATTCTTGAAAATATAATCAATCATTTCATGATAAATATAGTAAATCGTAATTCATTAAAAAAATAGATTTTGCCATCCTTTTTAAACACATAATATTTTATTTTTTGAAAGGCTTATGTGTTTGTGAACATGATTCTATTTTCTTAAATTATTTGCATAATATTTAATTTTACCAAACATCCCAGATTACAAGTTAACTAATATTTATATTCATCGATTTTGTATTTAATTATCCGTGGATGGCGTTTTCGCAAAATAAAAAATATTGATATTAATTTTATCAAGATAATTCATTGCAAATTATTGATGCTTCTGTCTATACAGATTATCAAAATTACATGTATACATTTTTTGTTTTCATAAAACATGTCTTAACGTTGATAATTTAGACTCGGATTATGAATGAAAGCATATATTTTTATATCATGAGATCAATGACAAAAAATTTTAATAAAGAAATCAAAGATTATATTTTCAAACTTGCTTCTGATATTTCAATCGATAAACATATAATAAATTATTGAGGTAATTCGAACCTATTTAGAACAATTGAATAACGTACAAAATATGACGCATAATTAAATAAATACTTATTTCAAAAAGAAATAAAAGAAAATTTTTAAAAATCTATCGCACATAATATCATCTATCTTTCATAACTTGGTAAAATTGTTCAAAGTAAAACTTATTTCTAATCACCTTCCCTTGCTTTCATGGGCCTTAAATTAATGATCCGAAAATGCAGATCATTTTAAACTCATTTATGTTTCTAAGTTTCCATGGTTTTGTAATGCGAAACAATGTGTGTGATAAAAAGATTAAATGTTTTGCCAAAAAAAAATTTTTTATTAGTAAGGGATTGAAGCGATTAACGAAGCTTACGGTGAGAATGTCAAGTGTTATAGTTAAATTAACGAATCCAAAGGTTGTTTAAACCAGTAAAAGTAAGAAAAAGAATATTATTCGTCAATTCAATAAAATTCGTAACATTGACCATAGTTTTAGTTGTAAAAGTCTTTATTATAGTGCCTTCCAGACAAATATTTAATAGAAAATTAAATTTTGGTGAATATGAATTGACTCGAAATTATGAATTCATGTTAATCGGATCATCAAGGCAAGCTTTTTTCCTATTACAATGTGATAAATTAGTTTTAATCCTTTTGCAAAAGTATTCATGTGTATGTACAATATTAAGATTTTGTACTTATTACTAGACAATTGGCAGCATTAATGAGAATTCTAATTCTTATGCGGATATTTGCAGTGCAGAAAATTTACCCGAATAAGCTGTACACACCAGAATTAATTTTGGCTCACTTTTTCTTTCTCCGAAATTCAAATATGATGTGTAAAAATTTAGTTGCGAAAGCAATGGAGCTATATGGGTAAATTGTAAAATGACCCTTAAGACACTATATTTTTGTAGTTGTAAAAATTACACGAAAATTAATATCGATTTTAGTAATCCATCTAAAATTGTGAAGTGAACTTGAAAGATTCATTTTTAAAATTGAATAAACAAAATGTTTTATACTAATTTATTTTTTAAGTTATTTGAACACTTTATTTTCGAAATAACTATGCCTTAAGAGCATAAAATTATGTATACAGTTAAATAAAACTAAAGGAAGAAAAGAGATTTAAAATAAACGAGTTGAATTTTTCATTAATATCAAGTCTTTAAAACATTTATTCTTTCTAAGTCTATAAAACTTGAACAAGCAACTTGTAAGAAAAAGCAAAAAACTCTTGAGTACATACACAATAACATAGAACACAAATTATTAAAATGTTCCGAAAAAATGTATATCACGATATAAAATTCATTGTAAATATTTTGTGCAAAAATTTATGAGAAACATATTAAAGAATAAAACAACAAATTGGCATCAATTTACTTATTTAAAAATATGCATATTTTCTTTTATATGCATACATTTTGTCCCCTATAAAGTACTTACATACACACACCTCCATTTCTCTCATTTACCTTCTGTTGAACCTTTGTTTGAATTTATAACGAAATGCATTGACACGCAAATATTGTATATCTTCCTATTATGTGTTAATATTTCTCCAGATATTTTATTAGAATTCCATTATCAGTAAAATGCTTACTAAAGCACTTGTAATATGATATGAAACAAATATTAGTTTGGATAAAAAGTGACAATTTTTGAATGGTATCAATGTAATGTCAATTATCATAATGTGAATAATTAATCAAATTAATTGCAATAAAAACTTCAATCACAATTAATAATCTTTACTATCCTTTTCATTAATATTGTTGAATACATGGAAAACTAAAAATCATTAATCATTATCAGGACTGATAATTGGACACTTGAAATGTATTTAAATTGACCGTAGAAAAAAGATCTTCCCCGCATGGAGGATATGCAACATCAAGCATTTTACCCCTGGTCACCTACTTTTCGGCCTAGCATTAAAAAAAAGGGGATTGTGTTTGAAAATCCTTTTCTTGTTTTGGGATTTTTGTTTGTTCACGGTCTCATGGATCTGCTTTAGCCTATTGCTAACTAAATAGGATAAGCAGCAACCGCAAGATCATTAGTAATAATTAAAATTTATTCAAAATGTTTTATAGAAGTATATAAAATAATTGAGTAATTTTGCCAAAAAATTCAAATCCAAGTTAATTTAATACATTGATTTTCATATTATCAAATTTCAAATTTAATTTTTAAACTAATTATAATATCCTATATGCAAATAAGTTACCATGATACATGTTTATTTTACGCTGAAGTCATCTTTTCATAAAACTATTTTAGTAAATTTTTAAAATCAGAAAACAAATTTATTCTCATTCCTCACTACAAGCCACTTAAAAAATTTAGAATAAGAATTGCAAAATTACTGTCAAAAATTTAGATATGCAAATTATTTAAATTGTAATATATTTGTATATAGTTTTATGTGACGGTATCCTTAAATAAAATTCATAAAATTTAATTTTTTAAATTTTTATAATAAAATAATGTACACAATTATAGGATTTATTCACAGAAAATATCTATTTGAGTATAATATTGTATTGTATGATGCATGAAATATAATTTGCATAAAATTTTTAAATGTGTGTTATGAATATAGAAATACAATTTATGGATTGCATTTCTTTATTATTATTTATAACTTATAATTCCCATACTTTTAATAATAATAATTCAAATAATACCATTATTTGACATTTAAGATGCATTGCTTCATTGTCTTAGTATTATTAAAATATCATCGAAAATAAAAATAGTTCATCACTTATACACAGAAATTATCATAATTATCATTTAAAAAGGAATGATTTAAAACTAATTTTATAATTTGAAAAACGTGAAATAAAAATATTGATTAAAAAAGGTGAAAGATTTGAAATTTTACCAGAACGAAAAATGACAATTTAAGTGTTTACATCATACTTGACTATGATCCAAAGTTGGAAAAGTATTCCTTGAGTTCAATACTCTCAAGTTAACAAAAAGGCTATGGCAGACATAATGAAATAAAAAAATGTGCATTTGAATCACAAAAACCTATTTTACATAAATTTAATTTGATAGATATATTTGATAGGTCCACACACTTTATGTCTTAAAACTATTTAATAAATGTTAATGTACTGCTGTAATTTATTGCTTTATTACCATAGATGCAAACAAATCAAAAATATTACCAGAATAAAGAATGCCGGACAATTTGTCTAGTGGTCAGCGTGCCTGACTACGGATATGGAGGTCCTGGGTTTGAATCCCGGTTCAGGCATGAATGTACTTTCTGTCTCTCTCTATCCTGTCTTTGTCCTTGTGCGTGATTGAGGTGTGAATGGTTGCCTACCATATAAACGGGGGTACCTATGGCACGTGTGTACTCAAGAACTCGGACTCCACACCAAATAGGGTTCAGTTAAAAAAGTGGAGCAGTTCACCCCAATTTGCCAGCCTAGCTGGCACACGAGAACAATAACACCAGAATAAAGAGTAAATGTATTATTTAAAGTTAATGAATTAAGGTATTGTTTAATGAAAAATGGCGTCAGCGTAGCTCAGTAACTTCAAGTTGGCAAGAGAGGTGCGGGGGACATTATAAAATAAAAATTAATCATAACAATTTATTTTACACAAATTTCATTATTGCGTAAAAATATTTAATAGAGTCACTGCTTGATTTGTGTTTTATTACTGCAAATGAATATTACTGAATAACAATTCTATTGTGTCTTTTATCCTTTATAGATACAAGTCATTTGAAATTCATGCAGCCAGAATAATAAACAAAGGTGTATTTCTTCTATATTTTTGTAATATGTAAAACATAAAATAAAAACATCGCAATATTATTATTATTATTATTTTAATATCATTATCGTTTTTCTCACCTTTATCTTTTTTCTACATTTGTAGCTTTGGAAATCAAAAGTCATTGAAATTTTCAAATAATTTAAGAAACGTATTTCATAAAACTAATAATTATTCCCCCAATGTAGTATTTCTCCACTTTAATTTTGATTTATTGAATTCGTTTATTTCTCCTAAGTTCCTGCTAATGTTCTTAATTACAAATCCAGCAATATTTCTAAACATAATTTTTTTAATATTTTCGAATTATTTTAATAATATTTAAATTACATAACGGTATTTAAGAATTTAATCACTATATTGCATCATAAAACAAAGCACCGTTAACATGTTATTATACTAAGTAGTAATATGTAAGTGATGATTACTAATGAAAAGTTGATAAACATTACATTAAGTAAATATGATCCTATAAAAATGAAATCTCTTTTATGATTTGACGCAGTCTTATTCTTTTCATAGCTCTTGCAATATTATACATTATGCTTAAAATTTTATCAATTTCTAGCATAAGTAACATAAACGATTTTTTTTATTTTTATACTAAAGATAAGAAAATACGATGTTCTTCATGGGATAAAAATAAAAAAATAAAAATTAATTTCGTTTTTTTTTTTTTTTTTTTTTTTTTTTTTTTAGTGCTCTTTGTAATGTTAAGAGAGAGGCCTTGCTTTTTCAAACCTAAACTTGGATGGATTTCTTTATAGGTTTTATGTTATTATTGCTGTTGAAATATCTTTTTTCTCCTTCATATTTAACCATTGTTGCATTGATAAGATTATGCTATGACATGATTTACCTTTTCCCCATCGCAAACTTTGCGATATCGTTACTTCATTTTACTGTCGAATTTTATGAGTATTTTATCTACATGAATACTTAAAAAGAGATTTCTGTCACAAGACCTTGTCGACGCAGTTCCTTGTTTGCTAGACCCTGACACACACAGAATGACACAATATGCCCGAATAGAAACTTCTCCAATAATCCATGCTCGTCTGCATTAAGTTATTCACATCGACAACTTTAACTACAAATTTTCAATTAATGTTTTTGTAACTAGTTCGTTGTACCAAATTGTAATAACATTGAAAATGTACAACACGATAGATACGAAAAAAGGAAGGGAGAGTAATTAATGATATGATATTTTAAATATTATGGCTTCTTTTTAAAATTATAAATAAGATAAAAATTTAAAACAATATCAAAATTTTTCTAACTGCAACATTTTTAAATATAAATATTCTTTACAACTATTCCAGTACCAAGTATTACAACTTTTAAAACCATTTATACTGAATGAAACTTTTAATGGCTTACTGTTGAAATTATTCAGTTAAATTAATTTAAATAACTATTTTAGATAATAAATGAAAGAGGACTTTGTAAAATAAAAATGTTAAATTTTAAATCGAAACCCACGCGTAATTGATAATAAAATGCTACTTAAAATAAAGAATAGCAAATTTTGAATTTAAATCCATGGATTTTCAGCTTTATTCCGTAAAAAAATAAATTAAGCTTAAATAACTAAATAGAATTAAAAAAAAATTTCAACTTCCAGATTATATGTAAACTGTAATATATTATTATGTTTTTAGTAAAACCGTTTTATTTATCTTATCAATGCAATTTTGTGATTCTTAATTATATAAATATTTAACTCAAGTACTATTTAATTAAAAATGCTTTGGAACCTAATAATACGTAGACAAAACTCTAAAAGAGATTAGGTTTAATTAAAATATTAAAACATGAATCAATTATATATAGAAAACTAATAGGAAACACCTGAAAACTAATTCAACATTTTGAATTGATGGATTTAATATTTTTAAAATAACTTTATCATCGTAAATTCAGACAAATAAATAAAAAATACATAAGAAAAAGTTGAATAAATGCTTTTGTCTTAAAAATGATTTAAATGTAATCCAATCATTATGCCTCAGAATATATTTTAAAAATATTATAGAATTTAAAATTTTCATGAATTATTAATAAACATTGCATCTTTAAATTAGTTCGTCAAAACTGGTTTGATAAAATTAAATGAAATGTTTTGCTGAAAATATAATTTCAAGTATATTTACCTAAAAAACATCTTGCTTAAAAGGGCTGTATTATTCTTTACACTATTTATTACCATTATAAAATACAGCAACTTAAAATTTGCAAATAAAATCTATTGTTAGGCATTAAATTTTTTAATTTGCATAGCTTATCCTAATTTATTAAAAAAAATTTTATCTCCTATTTAAAAAAAAACGTTTTCGTAAAATTTTGTAAACTGCATTTTATTTAAATACTTTTAAATTTTTGTCTAAATATTTTATAAAATCAATTTATACATATATATTATAAATTTATTGATAATTTGAATTATTGATAATTTGAATTATTGATAATTTATTGAAATTTATTAATAATTAAAGCATTTACTGATAATTTGAAAATCTATATAACTATTTTATTTAATAATTTATTTTATAACTTATGAAACATAATTTATGTGCTTTTCTAAACTAATGATTGAAAATTCAATGATAAATATTGCATTTATTGAATACTTGTATAAAAAATAATTTAATCACGTTATTAAAACAACGACAGTTGTTAGGAATTATCATTTTCAAAATATGCGCTTGTTTCTGAGTCAATGCTTTAGCGAAAAGATTTTATTTTCTTCTTTTTACAAATGATACAAATATTTTGGCAAGAAAAATATGGATTATTGTGTTCTTACAAATGAATGATGATATATTAAATTTTATTGTCCTTTTATGAGCTTTTTTATATTCTCTTATAAAGAGAAAAGCATTAATTTCAAAATTTTCAGAGTATATGCTAAAAATTATATCATTTAATACATCAGAATTTCGTAATAGATTTTTAAATGAGAAATTTTTTCTAGTCTAAATTTTATCAATATTCAATTCCAGTTTATTTTCAAAGCATTTAATTAAAGCACTTGAAGTAACTTTTCAGTTACTTCAAATTCTTCTGATTCAAAATTTTTCTAATGTATATTCCGTATTATTTTCTGTTTTAAAATTAACATTAAAAAATTTGTTTAAAAAATATTAACAAATTTTTTTTCAGTTTGAAACAAAATTACGAACAACTAAAATATATTCTACACTTAATATAAAATTTAATTTGCTGCTAAATTTTGCTAAGGAGTAAACTTGTTCGAAATAACAAACTAATATTTTAAGCTGTAAAATAACGCTAATATGATCTGGGAAAATTATACATAAGGCAAGATTGCTTCAATTTAGAGTTGAATGCAAGATCTACAAAATCTCAAATACAAGATCTACAAAAGTGGTGGAAATCATTTTTCCGTATTCAAACGTTTAACTTATTTCCACAAACTTTCTATTTTCATATGTTCTTTGTATTTAATGGGGCTTCTATGATTTTTGTGGCAATCCTGAATGTAATATTTTATATTATTTTTTATCGAAACATACTTTTATTCATTTGATTTATTCATTGATACATTAAGTTAAGTTTTTTTAATTATGAAAATGATTCATGTGTTGTATTTTATGAAAAATATATTTGAGTGAAAATTTTAAGTTTAATTTATTAACTTTGGATGCTGAAAATTGATACAGTTTATTCTAAATAGTTTTTTTTAAATATAACAAATTAAATGAAGATCAAAAATAATGAAAAATAAAATATAAGTTCATGCATTAGATTTGAGTTTTGAAATTTAAAATAACAACTAATACTCAAAATATTTATATGAAATATTTATCCAATTTCAGTTATTAAATCCAGCAAAAATGTTAATAAAGTTAAAGCTTCAAATAATTTCTTTTTATAAAACGCTTTTACTGAAAATCATGTGATGATATTTTACTTCTGGTAAAAATGTTATTTATATTTGATTTACATTCAAATAAAATTTATTTTAAATAAATTATTATAATAAATTAGATTTTTTATTTTATATATATATATATATATATATATATATATATATATATATATATATATATATATATATATATATATATATATATATATATATTTAAGCAAAGTTCCTTACATAAATAGAATACGCATTACATGATACATAAAAGCAAGGAAATTAGGTTATTCTATTTGATGACAAAAATAATATTTTTCAGTTAAAATTAAATCTTAATATTTTTTATCATAAATATATCAAATAAATTTTTTGTGATCACTATATTTGTGTGTTAAAAGATTTAATACAAAAAAACAGAATATAGTCTTTCCATATTTCTTCAATTAAAATTTTCTTGGCTTCTAAGACACATATATAATTCAAAATATGATAAGTACAAAAATTTGATTTTTGTGGAATGCACAAGTAGTTGATAATAATTGCATCCAGAAAAATAGGTCATCACAATTTTATTACTGCATACAAAATGTTTTTTCTCCATACAAAAATATTTGCATTGTATAAATGAATTTAATTATTTAATATCTTTTATCATTTTTTGAAACCATTAAATATGTGATAAACTTAAATATTTCATAAAATAATTATACTTTTAATAAAAAATTCTCACTTACTTGGCAGATAAAGTTGATGGTCTTTCATATGTTGACTGAGAAATGGTTTCCATATCATTTTCTCTTACTTTAGGTATAATTCCAGCATTACATTTTGAATTTGGCGAATTTCTGGTTCCAGATTCAAATGCGTTGCAGCCTATTTCGTTCTGGTTCAGAGTCGCCTTAAGATTTCGAATCTTTTCCTCGGAGATAGATTCTCTTCTCCTGCGATTCAAAGGCGATTCAGCATTGGGTATTGGAGTTGTGATTCGAACAGTTCTGGAAACTCCATCATCATTAAAAGTTGTCACCAGTCTAGTTGTGTAACCATCCGGCACTCGAACTAGAATATCCACCTCTTCATCTACAGGTAGTTCTTTCAAAAGTTGGAGACATTGCTCATATGGCATATGCTCCAAATCTTGGTTATTTACCTTCAAAATGTGATCGCCAACTCGAAGAAGGCATGTTTTAGCTGCCTCACTTCCTCTTATGAGATCTGAAATGGTTAGTCCAAGATGCTGAGATCTTGGAATAACCACCACTCCTAAACCCATAGATGATTTGTTTACCAAGCGGACTAAAACTGTTACTGGCCATTTTGTGGTTGCAATTTCCATGGCTTCAGTAAATATTTTCTTTATTTTAATTATCTATTACTTATATTTCTATGTAGCTATATATTGAAGCCCGTCTCAAAATCACTGATAGCTTTCTTCTTAGAATTTATAATGCGGCTCTTTTAAGAAATTATTATGTCTATGTGTTCAAATATTTTTGAAGAAAATGGTCAAAGCTAAGTAAAATAAATAACTAATAATCAAGAGCATATTGTTATTGTTTTTGATAATAAAATAGATTAAATTGAAACTGTTCTATGAGTTCTTCGAATCATTGTCATATATTTATTTTCATAACTAAATCAAAGTAAATTAATTTTATGAAATAACCTTTTTTAGTCAATAAAATAATAAAATGCTACAACAGCAAAGTTTTTTTTATCAGTTTCATAAATTTAGAATTTTTATAAAAAATATAATATATAACCAATTTTTTAAATATTTAAATAAAGAACAAAAATTAAAATACTTTGAAAACTCTACAGCTTAAAATGAAAGCGGCACCTGTTGAATAACTAGCAATACTGCTTTTCTGTCGAGCTTCGATCACTAAAGTAAAAGTGTTGCTTGCGATGAAACTCTTGTGGAACGGTGGGGTTTTCTGTCCTCCAAGCTGCGATTCAGACGCGCGCACCAATAAGATTCTAACTCTCCCATTGACTCAACTTAAGAGGGGGTGTGGCTTTTAGAAACTATTTAAAAACAATGAGAAAAGCGTTGGTGGTGAAGCTTAGATATGAAACTGATAAGCTTGTAAAAAAAGGAACTAAATGTTTGTTGTTGTGCATTATTAATGGATAAGAAAAAAGTTTACTCGTAAATTCTTTAGAAAAATTAAATCTGTGTAAAATCAAAGTAAATTATTTATTTAAATGTTAATGTGAAAATGTGTATTATTTCCTAGACATTTGATGACATAATAGAATGTAAAATGCACATTCACTAAGCTCTACAATTACTTATTTAATTATGTAAATAAAAAAAATTATTAGTAATACCCCCACAGTAAACAGATGATAAAGTAGTCAACAAACATTAAAATGAACTATATTTAATAAAAAATAATCTCTAAATTAACAAAAATTCTAAAAATTAATTATAACTAGTTTAATTAAAACAGAAAATAAGATTAAATAGATAAACTAAAAATCCCTAAAAAGAATATAAATTAATTATAAAGATAAAATTTTTTATCTTTATAATTAATCGTAGAGATAACAAAGATAAGATTAATTATAAAGCATTTTTTTTTGAAATACACTGCATATATACAAATAATATGTATATAAAATATTGTGCGTAAAAATATTTAAATAACTTAGTTAAAATAAATTGTTTTTACTAACTTAATTAAAGTAATTTTAAAAAAATTAATAAAGTGCATCTTACTTTAAATTTAAGTTTTTTTATTTAGGAAATATTAATTTAAATATAATTACAATATAAATTTTGACCAATAGTTTTAAACTCAGTAGTATAACTATTTTTCTATTAGACTTCCTCAATATTGTAATACTACATTTTAAATTTGCATATTTAAATTTCTCTTTTATAAAAATTGAATTTAATTAAAGGTCTTATTTTTGCATGAAGGTAATTTGTATTTCATAAATATTCTTCGAAGAGCTTCATAAAGACGAATAACAGATGGTCCCCGATTTTGGCAGACTTGGGGAAGAAAGAGACTTTTGTATTTTTTTAAAAATTTCTCCATTGTGTAATCTAACTCCTTTTTTGTTTTTATATCTCATTTTTTTCTCTCTAACTTCTTTTATTTTTTTATTTTTATTAATTTTATTTTTTTCATCTCATGATCTATTTTTGATTTATTATGTAGTACATTTGTTGTACCTTCGGGCCCTGTGTGCTATTCCTTGGCACAGAGAGATATTTTTGTTTTCCCAAATAAAATAATTAAATAAATATTCTTAATAAAAGCTATAGGCTAGATTTAGATAAATTAAATACCGTACTTTTTGTATTTCTTATATTACTATACTATTTTAAAATTGTTTTTTGAAGCTCATATGGCACACTTTATTATCAAATTTTTTTAAAAAAAAAATGTCTAAATTTTTAGATTTTGATATCAAAATTTATCAATCAAATTATTAGAATTCAAAATTTATGTTATTAAATCTTCACAGCAATAAAAATAGTGCATTATGTAACATTAAATTAACATTTTAAATTAAAATAAAAGTTACGAAAAATCAAATTAATTTAAGGTACCCGGTGCGATTTTTTTGAAATACACTGCATATATACATTGTAACTATTTTTTCTTATTTAATTTTAGAAAACATTAATAGTGAGCTACTAATATTCAATATATGCCAATATTATTCTTCAAAAATGTTAAATATGTATACAAATTTAAGCATTTTTAAAAAAAAATTTTTTAAATGCTATATTAAAAACAATTAAATATATTTGAAAAAAATAATACCAAATTAGCTATATGTTGCAAGACAAGACATGTACTAAAATTTTAACTTTTTGTTAAAAAATAAAAATTATGGCCAGATGAATATTTATACTGAAATTTTAGCCAAATTTTCTATGCCATTATTCGAATAACAGGCCATAATTTGGGAAATATTTAAATGATTAAAATTGTTTTAATACATTCTGTAGAAAACAATATACAGACAAAGCTCATGAAATTGCTTAGTGATATTATGAAAATATTTTGAGTTATCATTTTTGAAGCGTGCAAATTACAGGTAAAAACCAGTTCTAAGAAAATCGCAATTAAAGATTAAAGTGTTGTGCCTTTATTAGAAATTCTCATATTTGCTTAATATATTTTTTTTTGGTTTTCTGATTGATTTCTGGAAAAATAGTTATTCTATGTACCTTTTAAAAATTTACAAAATTTGTATTTGAAAATTAAACAATGTTTAAATTAATTTTTAACACCAGTATGGCCATTGAAACACCCACTTCCGGTGAATTAAATGTCCACTTTTGGTTTCCTAATCTTTACCGAATCCTTCATATCTCGGTATCCAATTAACGTAAAGACAAAAACAAACGGTTTGGTAAAACTATTGAAATTCCTTATTTAACGAAAGAATAAAATAAATTCATCATTTTTTGTCGAAATTGATGTTTTCAACGTGTACGGGTACCTCAAAAGTCAGGAGTTTATTTTTTGAAATTAAATAGCAGTGTCAACACTTAGAAACATGCAAAAAATCATAAGGCCAAATTATTATCACATCTGTGGTATTTTAAAAAATGAAATTTTTAAAATAATATTTCAATATCATTCTTCCCAATTATTTTCGAAGATTACAAATTATATAATGGCAATGGCATGCCAGCAATTTATATTGAATTCATTTATCATAATTGTAGACAATTAAATGTATGATCGTAGAAATTTCCAGGATTAATTTGTTCCCAAAATCATACAATGTAGTACATTCAATGATATGTGAGCAATTAAAAGCGTGCGAATCTAAAAATAATGCGATACAGTAACTACGTTGACAGGTAAAACTTGAAATCCATATTTTTTTATTCTAGCAAAAAGATAATGAATACAACCTAAAACACAATACTTTTCTGTTGATCATGATAAACATGATCGATTGAATTGGGACCATGGAATGTATCTGATACTCAAATATATATATATGTGTGTGTGTGTGTGTGTATGTGTGTGTGTGTATGTGTGTGTGTGTATGTGTGTGTGTATGTGTGTGTGTATGTGTGTGTATGTGTGTGTGTGTATGTGTGTGTATGTGTGTGTGTATGTGTGTGTGTGTATGTGTGTGTATGTGTGTGTATGTGTGTGTGTATGTGTGTGTGTATGTGTGTGTGTGTATGTGTGTGTGTGTATGTGTGTGTGTGTATGTGTGTGTGTGTGTGTATGTGTGTGTGTGTATGTGTGTGTGTGTATGTGTGTGTTTGTGTGTGTGTGTGTGTGCTATACTAAATAATATCATGATAATGTTCTCAAGTCAATTCTATCTATTCTTTATTTTTTCTAAAATTTATGCTAAACTACTAGTAATTGGACGATAAAAATATCATCTTCTAGAATGAAATAATTTACATTTTTAAATGAAATTGTTAATTTTTCTTCTTATTCATCATCTGTGCATAGTTCAAAATTTGCCAATTGCCTTTAAATTAAATCAATTACCTTCGGAATCTCTTTGTTTCAAGTATATTTGTTTTAATCAACATTTCTTATTTAATAGCAGGCATATGTACGTGAGTCTCAGAATGTTTTTAAAAAATACATTTTATGTGTATATAAGAATTAGGAAATATGTTTAATTTCATAAATGATTGGAAGTATTGATCTGGTTGTATGAAACAGATGATTATCAATATAACATCTGAACAGTTTGGAAATCGTAGTATTTTGGATTACGGCTCTGTTACGTAGTTAAATCATACGTTGACCTAATGTGAAAACACGTGAACTAAGTGAAAATATGTTTCGCTTCAAAGTTTTGTATCTTGCAATCATATCTGCTGTGATAAACATAAATTTCCGTTACTTACAAAACAATTTTTACTTAATCCTCAATCGAAAGATTTTACCCTGTTTTCATTATCTCATTCATTATTTCCAAATAAACAGACCAGTTGTATTTAACCTTGCAATCGGTCTGTTTATATTGTAATAGGTAATGTCTGTTTTATCATAGATTGCTGATTGTTTTTGCATTTGTTAGATTTTGTAATTATTAAAAAAAATGTGAAAAACATTCGAAAATGTTTCCCTTAAAGTGAATCAATGACTTTATGAATTTTTTATCATGATATAGATTATTGCATTCATTATTATTGGGGTCTTATTTCTTAATACCTAATATGAATACAAGCACATTCATTAAACTTCAGTTATTTTCCTTTTTATTCACACGCAACATCATATATCAAATATTTCATATTATCTCCTACTCGAAACTTTTATTTCTATCGGCGAAAAAAAATATTTCTGAAAAAGGTTAGGATTAATAGTAAGTAAATAGTGATTAAAGATTGCTTCGTTTGTAAGCAAAAGAGTAATCCACTTATATATAAATTTGTACCAGATGTTATACATACACATATATTAAAAGATCCTGATCTAATCTATATTGTAACTGTATGTAACGTAAAAAATACCATCTTTTACAACGAATACGAAATAACACGAGATTTTTTTATCGTAGGTGAATAAACTTAAAAAATTTACTCTCTTTTGAAAAGATGAACCCAAAGCCATTTTATTTAAAACATGACATATAAAAAATTTTGGGGGGAAAATACGATATTATATTGTGTTAAGACAAATCTGAATGCAAAACAATCCAAGCATCATAATACAGAATAGAATAGTGAATTATAAATATAAGCATGATCTAAATCTAGAAAATTTCAAGGAGTATTTAGAAAAAGCTTTCTGTAAAAAAGTTAATGATACAATAGGCAGATTTAGAGATAGTGATTATACATGGGACATACAGATAAATTGTATTATTTTCAAGCACATAAGAAATTGCTCATTAAAGAGCATAAGTAACTTTAATTATTGACTTAATCTTGAAAATCAGTAGCAATTAATTATTAAAATATATTCTTTAACTAATATTATATACATATTATAGAATGAGATATGAAAATTGTCTTTCTTTCTTTATGATTATATTTGTGTAAAATTTTAAATATTTATCAAGCACAACAGTAAATAAAACATGCTAATGAATTTTCGCTAAATTAAAACATAATTCTTTTTAACTCTCTGTTTGTCATGTTATAAGAGATTTGTCTTTAGTGAGCTATCAAATGGTATGAGAATCCAGCTTTCTTCTAGTAATATCTTTTGGTAGTATTTTAAAAAAATAACTATGAACTAACCCGGTTTTATTAAGTCTCCGCTAATTTTGTATGCATGTTTTTCAACGAAATCTGCAGTATTAGCTAATAACATTTTTATTTTTATGCTACATTAATGCAATAATAATTTATAATACGGAAGAACCGATTAAAAGTCATTATATCAAAGAAAACAATGCAATTTTATTTACTTAATTTCACTAATAAACAAATTTAGGTGCGGAATATCCCAATCTAGGTGAAATTTTCTCTTTATGGTAAACAATCTCTTATAGTATTGATTTAAAAAATATGTGAAAAATGTTCAAAAACTCTACTTGTGTGGAGTCATAACATGTTTAATAAAAAAAGATAAGTTGAGAATTAAAAGTAATGATTAAAATCATCCTTATGGGAAAGTGCTGTATAAAAAGTATCATCACTTTAATCTCATATTTGTATCTCGGACATTAAGAATTAATACGTAAATTATATGTATTTCAATTTGTAACTTATGTTGCAATAGGAAGAGGAGAATAATTTGGAAAATTAAAATGTAATGATGAGTGTTTTAATGAATCAACAGAATTTAATAAATATATTTTGACTCTAGATACCATTTAAAATGTAAATGTAATGATGAAAATGTAAATGTAATGATTTAAAATTAAAATGTAATGATGGGTGTTTTAATGAATCAACAGAATTTAATAAATATATTTTGACTCTAGATACCATTTAATAAATTTTCGCTCAAACTTATTTCTAAGACAGCGGATTAATCCAAAAAGGATCGATTTAGCATACATCCTTTAAATAAGCAAAAAAACTTTTATATGCTTAAATAGCTTCTATTATAAGATATTTAATTAGAACATGAAGAAAATTTCAGCAAATTATTAAAAATGAAATTTATTTTACTTCTGCAGTTAGAGAATTTTATATATTCAAGAGAGAATTAAATATAATAAAGAATGAAAGTGTAACAGAAATTATATACACTTGTATCTAATTAATTTTCTAGAAATGAAAATTTTAAAAGCTGATGGTTCATGCTTATCTTCTAAATTTAATTTATAATTGATTGCTACGATGATAACATTAATATAGGATTTTTAATTTAACGAGTACGTGATTTATTTGCCTTGTAGATGGATTATTTTGAAGAAATTATTTCAATTTAAAAACGAAAAAATCAGTTAGCATTTCACAATAAATTATTATTCAATTCTAATTTTATAAATAGTTATTTGGAAATAACATTCAGGGAATTTCTCATGATTGAATAAACTATTGAAAATTTTAAAAAGATGATATAAATTTAAAAAAATCCTGATTAAAAATCTTATAATAAGTTTTATTTAAAAATTTATGAATTTTCAACTAATATCATATTTTTTCCAAAGAAATTTGAAAATTTAAGAACATATAAGACAATTTACACACAAAAATGTTTTGCATTTCCCATTTATAAGAAAAAAATATATAAATGATTTCTTAATTAAAATTCATAAATAAAAAATATTTATAAAATCTATCCTAATAAGAATGCATAACTTTTGTTGTATAAGTAGAAAATTCAAAGAAAATTTAATAAAACAAATTATTCTAATTAAAATAGTTTTTAAATTAGTAGCAGTTGATCTTTATAAAGTTTAATAAATAATCATGAATATCTAACTAAAAGAATAATATATTTAAAATCAATCTTAACAATAAATTCATAATTTTAATTAATCTTTTCTCTAATTTTTTTAAATAAAATCATTTCTTTCTTACAGCATATAAAGCTTTTGTTAATCTTAATCAACACTATAAAAACATTTCATTGCTCCAAATCAAATCATTTAAAATTTTATGGAATATTACGATAAAAAAATTTTTAATTAAATTAAATTGAAATAATAAAAGAAAATATTTGCTTGCAGCAAACATTCGATAATTGTAAAAAATAAAGACTTGAAATAAGAAAATAATTTTTGAATTCCATTTGCTATTAAATATGTTTTTCAAAAAAATTGCTACGAATTAGCAACATTTACCTCAAATTATCAAAATTTTGTTAGAAACTTATGCTCTCAATTGATATATACACAATGTAAATAATTAAGTTATTTCCTCTTATATGGTAGAAGCTTTAATTCACTAAACATTTAATTCCTTCATCACTCTTAGAAGCTATATATATATATACATATATATTTATATATATATATATATATATATAATATATATATATATACATATATATATATATACATATACATATATATATATATATATATATATATATATATATATATATATATATATATATATATATATATATATATATATATATATATACATATATATATATATATATATATATATATATATATATATATATATATATATATATATATATATATATATATATATATATATATATATATATGATCTTCATTTTTATTGAAAGCCGTAAAGTCAATGAAAAAATATTGAATAAAAAGAAAAATATATATTCTTTTATATATGTGTTGTAGACATTTTATATTAAATATTATTATTCAAGATCAGTTTGTTTTAGTAGAAAAAATAAGCAATAGATCAGAAAATTATTCACTGAAAAATTTACTGTGATATTTATTATTATTGTGCCCTCACACACGTTTTTGTAAATTTATAAAGTTAAAACAATTCATAATTTTTAAAAATAAATATGATAGTATTATTTATTGAAAAAATGAAATGTTTTCCATAACAAAGTTTGGTATCAAATGATATTATTTCAATACTCAGTTTTTTAAATAAAAATAATAATGCTCTATTGAAGAACGTTACAAAATTAAAGCAATATAATTTTAATATTACATTTAAGTTTAATCTATACCTTTAACTTAAGGAAAAATTTTAGAAGAATGAAAAAAAAAAACATTCTTGTTATTAATTTTATTTTTCTGAGTTTGAGATAAAAAAAATATTCACAAAATCCTCTGTAAAGTATAAATGATTATACACTTGACCTTATCAGTATTAACTCATGTCTTTAACGTAAATTATTTATACTTTATTATTGGTATACATACTTATACTGTTTTAAACTTAATATTTTCCTACAATCTTATGCTTTTCAATGTAAATTGTTTTACAAGCTATTTGTTTCCATAAATATCAGTCTAAGTTCGTTGATAAAAATTGATCTAAGTAATCTTTTTGTTAATAAAACTTTATCTGAGTAATCTAAATTTGTTGATAAAAAATTACCAAAATAATCTAATTTGTCGATAAAAATGTAATTTTCTTTAAAAAAATGGATCTTTAGGGGAAAAGCAATTGTTTTCTGTCATTTCTAATTTTTATAGATAAAACGTAAAGAATTAATCATTCTGCTTTATAAAAAATACGTTTTAAACTCCTATTTTATTCTAGAACAAATAGTTGAAAGTTGACAAATTATTGTTTAATGAATTATTGTTTTGTAAAAAGTTTCATGAATTTAATTTCTTTGCATTTTTTATTAATTATGTGTTCAATAATAACTATTCAAAAATTATTATTATAATAGTAAAATATATTTATCATTTGATACAAATAGAAACCAAATAGTAATAAATTTATATTGAATTTAAACCACAATAAAATTGGCAAAACAAATTTTTAAAGATAAACGTTAAATTTAAAATTATTTGCTATATACTTATGCAAACTATAGTATACTTATAATTTATATTTTTATAAATATTAATAATATTAATTTTAAATGCAAATAAAATTTGTTTACATTTAAAATTATAATATTACTACTTCTAGAAATGAAACTTTCAGATTATTTTAATTTAAAATTTATCCATTAAAAATTAGCTTAAGCATTCTCTGATTTTGTTGACGATATTTTTTATTAAGTATGTAAAAAATAATTTCTCTCTTAATAAGTTAGATGCATAAACTGTCATTACATAAATTATTATGAATAACGATAACGTTAGAAATAATTTTTGTCATGATTGTAGATTGTTAATGCATTTCGATTTATCATGGGAATCTTTTAAAAACAAAAAAAAATCCATTAATCATTGTTCAATTGTTGACCAAGAATTCACTATTGTCAGAAAGCTGTTAGTGTGAATTAATTTTTCGGATGTCAGTTACATTTATTATTAATATTCTAATGCATTTTTCATATTTAAATAATTGCATCTCATTCTTTATATGCTGATTGAAGTATGCGAAATAATATTTCGCTAGCTTTAGATCAAGAAAGCATGACATAAACGTGCAAAAATGAAATAAAAATCTTTTACTAAAACTATTATGCGCATTTTAAGCATTATATAAATCAGAAGTATTTGATTAAAAGGTTTTCTGTAAAATGGTTTCTTAGAAGCTCAATAAAATTATGCGTACATTCTGAATAAATGTAATATCAATATGAAATTTTTTTAAAAAAATTATCGTGAATATTTTATATTATTTTAAGGAACTTTTTTTTAAATGAATTCAATAATTTTTTTAAGAAAATTAATTCAGTGGCTTCATGTTTTTAGGAATTGAATAACGTCATTATTCTTAAAAGCACAGTTCATATATTTCTTCGAAATAATTTCTCCTTTTTAAAATTATTTCAGGAGTTATCCGGAACAAATCTGTATAATAATAAATAATATATTACTTTAGGTTAGTTATCACAAAAGTCTATTGTTTTTGCTAACATATTATAAAGAAGACAAATGTCTATGAATGTGCACTGTAGGGAATAAAAATGTCTCTCTTTGGTAATATAAATATTCTAAGTATATCAAAGTCCAAGAATTTCCTCCGAAAGTTTCATTTAGCTCTAGCTGTTCTGCTGAGGAATCTATGAAATAACTAAGGAGACATGTTCTAAGATGAAATCATTAAAGTTTAAATATAAATTGACTTAAAATATCGTTTTTGTGACACATGAAAAGAATGTTTCAAAATCTAAATTTAAAATAATAATTGCGTGTGTGATTTAAAATAACTCACTTACTATTTTAATATAATTAGAAATACATAAGTAATATTGACAATTGATATTTTTTATCCATTTTCAGGATAATATGGTTGATCTATGGTAATTAACCATGCTGATAGATCACAGGTTTATTAATTTTTTTCAAAAGAAATTAAGACAGAAAGAAGAAAGTATTTAACATAACTAAATCAATCTTTAAAAAATGATCTTAGTTATAAGGAAATTTTCTTTTTCTAATCTGAGCATTAAAGCTTTTAAGTTTAGAAAACAATTTATATAGAAATATCTAAAACATTTATTTAAAAAAAAATAGTATTCTTCACATAAAAATATAATATTAGTCACATTTTCTATCACAGAAAATAGAAGGAAACTAAATAAAAAAATAGCGTTTATTGTACATACAGAATATATTAGTAGAAAGAAAGAATTTAAGTCACAAATGATTTTGCAGTTAGACAAGATGTAAAATACTATAAATAAAGTAACTTCCATTGATAACAATAATAACTGTAACTAACTGAACAGTAGATCTAACTAAACTTAAATTTCAAATTCCGCTTCACAGCTTTCCAAGTAGTTTCGATTCTGTGCTCGAGAATTAAATCCGATTTATTTCAAACTGTTAAGTGTACGTTTTTTTTAACTATTTTGGTCAGAACAATCATTTCTTTCTAAGCTTCATAAATAGTTTTGATAGTTCCTGGAATAAAAATTTCTAAATCTTCAAATTTTTCATTTATATTGTTTTTTGTTTAAAAATTTACTTTATACATATAATTAGTAATTTAATATATACTTTGTATATAGAGAAAATATTTGAAAAATACTGTAAATATTTATTTAAACATTAAATTAAATTTGTAAATATTTACTTAACTATTCATTCAAATTGATTTTACATTTGAAAATCGCCTATTCACTATTAATTTCGTAGCTATTATTGCATAAATATAAGAATCAGTAAAAGCAACAGAATTTAATTCTTAATTAATTTCTATTTCAAAATAATCCTTCCAAAGAATTTAAATAAGAATACGGTTGTAATTATTTGTAACACAAGTTAATTCGTTGAGTATTACAATTCATGCAAAACTCGACTCCAACTAATTTGGACTAACCCAAAACACAGAAGCAGATTTTGATAATTCTATTAATTGATTAGTACTCCTATATTGCATAGTTACATATTTTCATTGTCAGATAAGAAGGTAAAATTAGTTGTATAGCAGACGGTAGAAATGTTCTCTTTTTAGAGATTTGTAATCAAACAGATTAAATGATGCTGTAGTGGTTCTACTAGCAGAGAAGGAAAATTTCTTCCCTCTACTTTCAGCAAACTTTTCTCAGAAACGTGAGTAGCTTCCATTCTAAGAATCCCAATCTAATTATCTCTTATATAAACATGACAAATACTTTCAAAATTTACCTATAGTTGAGGTAAAGTAATATAGTATAGCTCTGTTTTTCTTCCCATGCTTACTAACTAGTATGCTTAATAGGATTTCTTTTTTTCAATAAACAAAATTCATTTTACTTACATTTCAATTTTTTATTAAGCTAATTAATTGTGTATTCTTTTAAATTTAATAATTTTTTATGTTTTTTTTTATTTTTAATTTACTTGAATTTCCTTTAATATTATGTGGCATGAAAAATATATTTCAATATTTACTGTCATATGACAATTTTTTTTTATATAATTTTATGATTCGTGATTCATTATTAGATTTTTTGCATAGGTTTAATAGTATAGAAAAAATTATTTAAGTACTTTCTAACTATCCCAATTGATAATATAATATTCATTAATTAATACTCTAATTTAAAGTCCCTAATGCCGATGACACTAGCATTATGCTATTTATAATATAATTTCTTTTTAAATAGGTATGCTAATTACTAATTCAGAAATAACTTCTTATACCAATTTAAATCATTTCATTTTATTTTTAAGTTTCATTTCTTACAAGCTGCAATCAGAGTAAATATTATACTATTTAAAAAATCTTTTTTTTTTTTGCGACGCATTGCTTATGATGCACCTACTGAGAAATGAAATCCATTATTGATGAATCATTTCGCAAAATATCTAGCATAGAACTTTATTAATTTGATGATCTTTTTATTTTAGATTAAATATGTGATATTAAATATTATGTAACTTATTCAACAATGAATTCCTATAAAAATATTCAAGTATAATCGAATCTACTACCTTTTATAATCGTTTGATCGCAGCTTTCATATTTGTACACTTTAAATAATAAATAATTGCTTTTTAAGAAGCGATTGAATGAAAACAGGAATGCAAAATTGCTTATTTAAGCTCAATAATAAAAATGGATGAATTGCTTCTCTTTATAGCAATAATGGTATCACAATAGAACTTGAGTTTCAATTAATTAACATTTTAAATTAAAATATTAACTATATTTTTAAATATAAATATTATTGCAAGAATGCACCTATCATAAAATATACTGAAGTCTTCAAAACATTTACAGCCAAAATTAGTTATAACTCAAAATTATTGCACTCAAGACACTAAATTTATAATGATAAAAGTTAACAGTTTTGGACATAATCACAAAAGTCTGTCTTTTAAAAATTTTGGAAATTTGTATATTAATGAATATCTGAATATACATAAAAGACAAATTAGTCAGTGCCAATTTCAGTATTTAAAAAATTGTGCTGCAAAACAGAAACAAAATTTGAAAAAAAATTTTTAAAAAACCAGAGTGATATAAATAATATAGATGAAGTGAAGCAAAATATTCAAAATAGCTAATATAATTAGGTGGTTTGTTTTCTATATTTTACTTTCACATGATGTACGTGTATCATATATATACTTTACTATAAATAAAGATTACTCAATTAATAAGAAAATATTTTGATTAAATAGATATATATATCTAAACAATAACATATTAATATCAAAACACTGATATTAAAAATTAAAAAAATATAATACAAATTTCTTATTTTTAGATAAATGAATAAAAATTTGGTTATCTTTTTTGATGCATGATAAATATCCGAAACTTTGGTTAAACGAAATTTGTATTTCTTAACTTCTAAACTTCTCTCATTTTTTCTTTACTTACCACTTAAACGTCCAAATTAATTTTATTACATAATTTTTACAATTCTCATTAGAAATATTTAAACATTTTTCTGGTAATATGTAATACCTTATTAGTACACTGATTTATTAAATTTGCGTCAATTAGTCACTAAAAGAGATTTACCTAAATAAAATTTTAAATGAGATAAAATCACATGATTAATCTGAAGTAATTTGATTTCCATAAATATTAATTAACAGCACGGAGAACTAAATGTAAATGCATAATTACAGTTAATAATGATCATAATTTTATGATTTGTTCATGTTAATTAGTTCTGCAAAGCGAATATATTTTTAATGATTTTCACAATAGAATAATTTATTAGTACAAAGTAGCGTCTCATTACGAATTTGCATCATTAGTAATTAATCAATAAATAATACAATAATCATTCTTTCAATGTCCAATTTCATTTATGTAAACTAAAGATTCTCAGAAATATTTTTCTGAAAATATGTAAACATATAAAAAAATAAAAAATGTCTCAGTAAAATATGATAATTACCTTTAATAAATATTATTATCTTCATACTGAAAATGTTCACCAATAGAGTTATACTTACAAATAATGGCAGACGATGAAATTTCTTAAATAATTACAAATTTAAAAACTTTATTAAACATAGCAATTATTTCATTCCAAGTAATCTTGTCAAATTTGAATTACCCTTAGCTTTTTGGTTGGTATTAACAAAATAAAATCACATTATAATAGCCATGCAATGACTAACTTAATTTCATGAAGTAATGTAAAATAAAAACGAGTTTTATTAGCAATAATATTATTTATTGCTTCTATTATTGTAGGCAATTATGGATGATTTAAGTTTAATTTTGCGTATCTCTAATTTAATTCTATGTACGTACTATTCAATTATACCCCAGAAGTCGATTATTGAAGCGACTTCTAAGTATTTTCCATCAGATTTTTTTAAATTTGCTTACTTTTGAATCATTTAAAAATTTTAACAGCAAAAAATATTATGATTATCTTATTTAAAAATTCTGTTTAAAAAAATGTGTCTCTTTTTACGATGTTATTCTTATGATAGTTTTAAAAAAATAGTTACTTAAGATTTTGTAAAAATAAGTTATATTGAAACTGTATTTATTTTTGATATTAAAAAATACTAAATCTTGGTCTATTTATGTAAATGTATCGAAAGGAATATTCTAACTCAAAAGTTTTAGTTTAAATTTAACAGAAAATAAATGAGAGATTGGGGGTTACGCGTACTTCAAAATACTTCATATAAGTTATTTATTACCATTAAAATATTGGTACACTTTCCTGTTATAATTGCTTATTATGTCTTCTAAGCATGATTTGTAATGGCAGATATTTTTATTTTCATTAAACTACTACATCTAAAAGAAATTAGTTTTACAAAATCGAAATGTTGTAGGGATAATTCTCTATGTTACTTTTGTTCTGAGAATTTCACAATTCTGAAGAATCTGAGAAAATCTGGTAACAAAGAATCTTTTCAGAGGAAAACTAAAGTTCTACTAAAATTATGTATAATTGTGTGTGATAAAATTGAAATTAATTTTCAGAACATAAATTATACATCATATCATTTGATTAACAGTTATAAATAGAATGTGCTTATCAAATAATGAAAATTCTACAACTATATTTTAGACATTTGTTAGTTTCTTATTATGTGGCATTTTTTAAAATTCTAATTCTGTTTTTAATCTGAGTGCTGAACTTACAAATTGATTCAAATAATAAAATTTGGTGTTGAATCAGAGATTTGATACTTCTAATTCATCACAACAATAAATATTGAGATAAGTACTTTCAAATTTCTTTTATAAGAAATCAAAATAAAATTCTAATAATGAGTAGAACGTTATCTTAATTTATAACTTTATTTTTTTTAATATATGATTTTTTATAACTTTATTTCTAATTTTTTTATTGCAAAATCAAAATTTATCATAATTTATCACACTCCAATCTACACTAAGCGTGTATGCAATATTTATATATGCATTTTATTTTATCTTGAATAAATAATTTGTTTAATTAAGTTCTTTAATTTTCTCTACATATAATTTTCATATTCTATACAACAGCTTAATCCACATTTAGCTTTCCCTTGATATATCTACAAATTATATTAAAGCCGAACATACATCTTGGTGCAGAAGAACTTTCCAATGAAACCATTCCAGAAGGCAGTAACTTCAAAAAGACATATAATTATAAAAATATTTCCTTATCATGTTGAAAAAAATAGAACCAATGAGAACGCAAAAAATATTATTGCTTTTATTTTTCAAATTAAAGAAGCAAAAACGAAATTTTAAAAGATTTGACAAACACTTGGGTTTTTTTTTTCTCTTATTTTTTTTAAATTTTGAAGTTTAGTACTGAATTCTTCATATTTTTTTAATAAATAACGGATATTTTTAAATTTTAGACCCAAATAATATTAACAAAAAAATAATATATACTTTTGTTTTCACTCAATTAATAATCTTATACAAAATCAATATACTTCACTATTTTACATTTTATAATGAAAAAACAATGCAAATATGCAGCTATAGTAAGCAAAATGTATAATTTAGCTTGATTATGTTAAAAAATAATGTTTATAATTAATACTTTTGTGAATGATTTTCTTAAGAATGCATGTTTTCATTTCACTTTAACTGTAAATTTATTTATGAGCATTATATTTTATAGTTTTAAAGAAGACAGTAGCAAAGCCCTTCGTTGAAATAAAAATTGGAAAAACTGAAATATTGCGAAGAAATCTTTCGTAATGATTTTTTAAAATCACACTTTTCTTTGCGTATTCAAGAGATTTCTCCATTCAGATCAACCTACCGTTTCTTTAAAAAGTAATAATCGTAAAATGAAAACCGGAGATATTTGAATGGGCATGAGATATGCGGGAAGCATGTTCGTCTTTAATGTCTTAAAAATATTTTTTGACTCAAGTTAGTTCGAGAAGAAAAATTCAAATAAATAGCATTGTTTCAAAATTTCCATATGAAATAGATTTTAAAATTTTAAAGTATCTACGTCATTTTAAAACAGTGGAGGAGCATTTCCATTGCAGTTTTTTTTCAGTATCCACTACACATAAATTATTATAATGCGTAATATTTTCGTATTTGGTTTAAAACGTATACGTAATTGCATGCAAATATTATGATTTTTTCAACGTATGTTTTAATCCACAGAATCGTAAAATAAAAATATAATTTCTTTCCATTTAATGCTTAATTTTTTCTATTTTATTAAATATTTATATCATTGTTTCTAAATTAATGTAATACATTTAAGATTGAATTAATTTTCCTTAAAAATTTCTCATGATCATGATAGTGATTAAGTTATAAGAAATTTCCCTTTATTTATCCGACACTAACTAATGCGTTATTAAAATGTTAATATTAAATGTATATTATATTCATTTCAACGCTATAATGAAAAGAAAATTTTCAAAAGAAAACTATGGCAAATCTAGAATTTGAACATTTATTTACATATAAACTAATTACTGATTTATGAATTATTTACAATTTATATCTATACGATATTTATTCAATCGTATAGATATTACTGAACAAACACAAAATATTTTTAATGAGTTATTTATTTTATATAAAAAATATTTTAAAGCAATTTTCGGAACTTTTTTTAAGTAAAATACTGAAAAACTCAATAGATTCCATTACTTCCTTACGAAAATTAAATAATTCCATTTTTTGTCATATGTTATACAAATCATTTTTTGTAGCTCAGAATTTTAGAATTGTTTCCTGGGCAAAGTTTGTGTTAATGGTTTATAAGAAAAGTTTCTGCGGACTTGATAAATTACTGTATAACTTAAATTCCACGTACATGTTATCCAATTTCTTCTTGACTCAAAATCAAGGTGTATAAAAACTGTTATTTCTGCCAGAAGTGGTGGTTTTTGTTATTAAATTTTTTCAATATCTATCCCTCCAAATATATTGAAAATTTAAGTATTTACTAGTTCTAGTACATTATATTTGCTTAATAAATACCATTTTATTATTCGCATTGTTTTCCAGTAAAATAATCTTAATGGTCAGTGGTCTATTTTCTACAATTAGTTTTTTTTATAATTTTAGTACAAAAATTTATTTGTAAAATTAATTATTAATTATGTTACAATAAAATTACGAATAGATTAAAATGCATTTTTTTACTGAAGAATATGATGCCATGGAGATATAAAGGGAATACATTGATGTGTCAACTGTTTTAACAATTACAACTCTAATTATAAAACTGTAAAAGCATTTTCAATACGATATCTACCTCTAATTCTGAAAATCCTGAAGAGATTGTACTAAATAAGACTTATTTTTCATATATAAAGTTGGACTTCGTACTTTAGAGCTCAATATTGCATTTTTTCTATTTGAATGTGTCATAATGAGTTATTACATTTTGTGTTATATAAAAGATAGTTCACTGAACAATACTCCCACAAACACTTGATGCCTCACCAATGAAATCTGCATAAATTTGAGAAAGAAATTTTTGAAGATCCTGTCCTTTCAAAGTCTTTTTCCAGCCCCACCACAGTTTGAGATATGATGTTTTCCGGAATAGTCGATACCATAGTGCATTTGCGAAATGATCTTACGCGAAAAATCATACATCAAATTTAAATCTTCCGAACCATCATTAATACGAAAATTCAAATTAACGATGGCTCACTTAATGGCTCACTTGCTGACAGCGATTGCGTTCTAATAACTTTATCAAACTTTTACTGTCAGACACCAAATACAGGATTGCATCTTTGACTGCTTGCGTATCTCCATTATTTGCATATTCACATCAAAACCAATTATTTTTTACACTTGAGTGAAGCCATTCAAGAGGAGAGATAAATTTTGAGTTTTAGCCCCTAAAAAAATAAGCCCATTGTGTTGAAGTCATTGTGAATTGAATATACAATAAGTGCTGATTAATATATTGTTTTTATGAAGATATAGTCTTTTTTACGTGTTAAGAAAACTTTCAAAAACTTTAAAAAACAACAACATTGTAGAAAAATTTTATCACTTAAAAGTGCTACATACTCTTAATATAATAGGTATATTAAAATTATTAGCAAAGAAATTTCTCCTTTAGAATTTTATCAAATAAAGTTTTGTTAAGCATTAATAAATATGTAAAATAAACAGAATAGAAAATAACAGAAGTTTCTGTACTTTTCATATATCTTATATGAACATACAAAGGAAAATAATATAAAATCTGGATTTTTTAAAATTATAGCTTCAAACAACGCTTTTCAACACTGAAGTTACAATGCCAGAAAAATGTGAAAATTTATTTGTATGTTAGAATTGTAAATAAATCATTACCACTTCATTGTAATCATTAAATTCAGTGGAATTAAAATTTCAAACTTATTATTAAAACTTCAAATAAGTAGAATGAATTGCCTAAATATTCCACTAGAATGGTAGTTTATTTGCTTCCTGTGATGATTTTTATTCACGAGGGCTGATCGGAATAATGTTGAATATAAAAGTTGAGCATAATACGATTGCACATCAGCCAAGTGAGCAGGATATTAAGCTTAATCCTTAGGCAATTTCATAAATACTTAATTAAGAGAGAATTACTTTATACATAAATACTTAATTAATTAGAAACTATGCTGGATATCAAACCACAATTTCTTTCATTCCTTTTTTATACCAACTTCCTTAGCTAAAGTAAGCATGCTCTTGTCTGAAAATAGCTTCGGAAGATCATCTTCTTAAAGCTGCGTCTGCAAGTACCTCGGGTATCTGGACCATTACATCTTCGACTTCACATTAACTTCAAAATGGCATGTTAGAAAACCAGAATCAATAATCAACACTGTGCCACTCCATCACCATATCATCAGTTCACCACACTTAATGCACAGAATCATTTGCATCATTAGCTTCTTGAATCAAATTGGCCTGGATCTGTACAAGGCTTCAGCTCCAGCACAGTAACATCCAACTTCTTGAGGATACTCTACACCTCTCAGAACTGCATGCTGTTCTTTTCCTGCTTCGTCCCCAACTCTGAAACTCTTCGACTCATATAGACTTTGAGAGACACGTTTTTCGTTGCCCAATACACTTTAATGAACAATTCAAGTTGTGATTAAAAACTCTTATACACTTTATTTCTTAAGTTAATTTTTAAATTTTTGTGAAACGTCTCACTATTTGTACATACATTTGGTCAAGCATTTCATTTGTTTTTTTGAAAATAGCACCATTGACTGCTCCATTACTTTGTAATTTCATCTTGTAACTTTTTCTACGATTTTCAATTAAGTCCTCTGCGCTGCAGTGAACGAGCAACTTTTGTAAGGTGCTGTCTTGGCTTTGCTGGAGTTACACGAAGGAAGGCGATACCTGTTAAACTGTGTACCGATCAAGTGCCTTCCTTAGTATTTCCTTGTCCTTGTCGGAAAATAACTTTTTAGCGTTTCTATGATGTCTTAGTTGTCATTTGATGCCACAAATGAACATAGAATGTTATGGCCACTTATTAATGCCTAAGATCATTACAAATTGTTAAAAAAATCTCTCATTATTCTAAAATTTGTGAAATCATTTGCAATTCTAAGTCTAAAAATATTTTATTTGGAGGAAAACCCTTCTATAAAACACTAAAGTAATTACAATTGCATTCTCACACATGCATTCTATTAATCAGTAAGTTTTTAAATAAGGAATTGATTGCACGAAAAATGCACTGTTGTTCTTCTATAAACAGGAAATTTTACGTTTTGAAAACAGAGAGGATGATTGTACTGAAGGAATATATTGTTGGGTAGCAAAATGGAAGTTGACAGGTAGTAAAGCAAATAATTCAACTGAAAGTATAGAACTGTATGTATTTTTAATTGCTTTACATATTTCTAAAATTATTACTTTTTTATATTTTCTTCTATATACTATTTTTTAAGCATGTCTTTGAACAAAAAAAAGTAAACACGAAGAGTTAAAGACTATTGAGAAATAAAATCTCAAAATAATCTATCAATGAAATAAATTAATATTGATACTTTTCTAAATAAATAGCAAAGATGCTGCTGCTAATAAACATACAATAAGCTAATTTCTATGAACTTAGACATTATATTTTATCATTGTACTTAATTTAAAAATTTAATAAAAGTGTATTTTTGGAATATAAACTGTACTTTATTTCAGTGAGAAATCAAATGTAATAAGATTAAATGAGGTAAATGCTAAGTCACTGATTATGTAATAATACATATATCTCCTCTATTAATTACTATCTTTATTGGTAATAAAATTGAATTGCTAGAGGAAATTATTTAAAAATTATTTAATTATAATGTGCATCAAATAAAATTCCAATTACTTTTAAAATAACTGACTACAAGTTGTTTTTTTTATTTAGGTAATGATATTTTTATTTTATATAAAAACACAAAAGATTATATTTTAATCATTGTTGTTGACATTTATATAAAGAAGGGATATTATATATCTCCTTCGAAAAACATAAGTGGATTTTTTCAACTTTATAAATTCATTATTTTATAATATACTTATAAATATACTTAAACTTTTTATTAAATTATGACTTAATTTAGATATTTTATTTGGAAATTATTTCTATGATAAAAGAGATGCTTAGCATTATAAAAATTAATTCAGTATTATGATTCTTATAGCATAACCAAAGATGTTTAGCTTTTATAAGGATTTTTCCTGCTTTTTAACAACTTGTGTGTGTATGGTTGTATTATATTATTTTACTTTCTAGTTAAATGAAACTATAAATATTATTAAATAAAAAAATGAATCACATTTAAGAGAATTTCTAATCCAGATACTTCAGTTTTTAAGCACATATAAATGCGAAATAAATTTTGGCATCATTTTATTTCTATTTAAGTTATTTAATCACGTATTTAAATGTTCACAATCCCATTGCTTTATTTAAATTCTTCTTAAAATAAAATTAAAGTTATCAAATTTTAATTTGTACCAAAGAAAAACTTAATAAAATGATAAAAACTGAACAAAATAGGATGATAAAATATTTGGATATTTATACTAATTAAAAAAACCTTTTATTTATTAGTTTATTTGCTTATCATTTTTCTAACTTTTTTTATAAAATAGTTTTCATCGATTCTATTTTGTTTGTCTGTGACATTATAACTAAGAGACCTCTGTATATCTAAAATATTGATACTATTTATTTCCTTTACATTTATAGTGAATTACAATAAACAAAAACGAAAGGAAAAAATTACTTTAGTGTTTATTCTAGTAAATACCCTTGAATATAAATGACAGATTTAGAAACAATTCTTTGCAGAATCTCTTATTCTTTTAAGAATTTATTCCGAACAATATTAAGCATCTTAAAGACACAATGGAGAAAAGCGCGAGTATGTTCTTCACTTAAAAACCATTCATCATTTCACTCACAAACATGGAATTACAAGAAAAAAATTATCAAGAATTAATCTCTCTTAAACCATTTTTCTTCTCGTTAACATTCGTTACATTTTTTTAAAATGACTTTATCACCTAAAGAAATCGTTATGTATAGAGAATAGGCTTTTCTAAAAATTTAACATTCTTTAGAAATTAAATCAGGGGAATCCATATGCTACATAAGTAAATAAAATTGGTTAAATTTTGTTTATTTAGTAGAAAAAGAGTTATTTTAAAATTAGACACATTATAATTAAGAAAAATATCCTTCTGAGGATAATTTATTACTTTTTTTACTCTAATCATAAACATATATAAAATATTGTTTCCTGAAAAATAATATTAACATTCATTTACTTCAGTAACTCTCTATTCATTTACTCTGTGTTAATATTAACATTCATTTACTTCAGTAACTCTCTATTCATTTACTCTGTGTTAATATTAACATTCATTTACTTCAGTAACTCTCTATTCATTTACTCTGTGTTAATATTAACATTCATTTACTTCCGTAACTCTTTATTCATTTTCCCTGTGTGAATATTAACATTCATTTACTTCAGTAACTCTCTATTCATTTACTCTGTATGAATATTAATATTCATTTACTTCAGTAACTTTCTATTCATTTACTCTGTGCGAATATTAACATTCATTTACTTCAGTAACTTTCTATTCACTTACTCTGTGTGAATATTAACATTCATTTACTTCAGTAACTCTCTATTCATTTACTCTGTGTTAATATTAACATTCATTTACTTCAGTAACTCTCTATTCATTTACTTTGTGTGAATATTAATATTCATTTACTTCAGTAACTCTGAATTCATAGACTAAGAGTGGGAATAAACACTCACTTCAAAATTAGAAAAATCAAAAAACTGATATAAAAGTTCATATCTCGTTTTAATGTATAAAATGTATATTTCTAATTTATGAATTTTGTGTTTTATTTGAGCTTGATAAAGAGTTTAAAAAAAGTAATAGTGATAATGATGTTTTACTTTAATGAAAAAAAATGGTAGCACGTACACTGCTTGCCATCAAAGTACAGCAAAAATATCGAAATAATTTCATAAACTTAAAAAATAAACAACGAGTAAAATAATTATAAAGGAAGAATGTGTAGTTAATAAATCACACATTTTGTCGAATTCAGTAACATCTTTAGATTCTGATAGATTATATAATCTGATAGATTAAATTACAGCAGATTAAAGCTATCACTTTTTTTCAAAAATATGAAGTAGATAATAAAAATAATAAAAAAACAACAGATAATATAGTTTAAAAAAAGTTTCTGACATTTTCATTTCTCAGATGCGAGTTACTTAGTTTACTTCTCAGCTGACTTGAAAGCACACGCGCCTTCTTTTACTATTCCGAGCAATCTCATCTAAAGTATTTGTGCTCTTTTTGATTAAAATCGTGTGTTTCTACATCATTCGTGAATTCCGAGCAGAGACATATTGGTGCTTTCTCTGCCGATTCTTAATATCAAATATTAATGAAACGCATGTGTGGTAGTCGCCAGCCACTGTAGCACGACATACTGCAGTGTTTAATTATTATTGTTAATGAGATATTTCATAACGCACAACTGCGTATTTTGTTATTTTTGTTTCGTTATTGATAAAGGTGAATATATAGATTCCACAGGGTTTTTAAATATTTCAGTAGAAAATTTAATATCGAATTAATCTGTTCTTTCTCTTTTAGAAAATTAGCTATAAAAACCCAATAGTATTTTAAAATTTTATTGATAATTCTATTGACCTTTTTTATTTGTTATATATATATATATATATATATATATATATATATATATATATATATATATATATATACGAGCTGATAACACTAGCATTGAAAATATATACATGAGACATCCAACTAATTTACCCGAAGATAAGATTTATTCGAATTTTTTGATTTACTGAAAGATTGTTAAGAAATTAATGATTAAAAAGTGTGATTTAATTCACATATATAACTAAAATTCAAGTTTTATTTATAACTGCTGTATTAAATAAATGCATTACTACCGCTCTGAAATCCGAAGCATTTTTGTTCTAAAATGTCAATTTGTATTTTAGACGTGTTTATTAGTTTATACTTTAATGCATATTGATTTATTTTTCAGAGAAAATGTTATTATAAATGTCGTGCAGATAGGAAAGCATTTTTTTTCATTTTAACAACTTTTTAAAAAGTTTTTGAAAACCCAGTTTTTATTTTATTCTTCTTAGAGTCCGAGATTTTAAATACATAGCTTGACATTCAAAATACAACACTAAAAAGGAGTTGCCAGAAAGTAACGAAACTCGGCAAAAACACAGAGAGAGAGCAACGAACAACAAGCGATCTGTATTTCGAAATGATATGCATAGTACATAGTGGGAACAGGATATGGTTAGCACGTTGTAGAACCACCGTAGTTGGCGATACGCGTGGCAACGCGTCTAGGACAGAGTCAATGCGAATACGGGTGTCGTCCTGAGGAATGTCTCTCAATTCCCTGTCAGCCACTTGCCAAAGTACGTCTTCAGAAGGAGGCAGTGGTAAGCCTTACAAATGGCGGCTAATCATATCTCAAATGTACTCGATTGGTGAGAGAAAGGGCGAGCATGGTGGCCCTGGAAACAGTTATACACCTTGCAGGGCATGTTGGCTGATACGAGCAGTGTGGAGTCGGGCGTTATCCTGCATTAGCAACCAATCAAGAGCAAATGAATCATCTCGATATGGGAGCTTCCACGTTATCCTACGCATGCTGCAGAATTTTGTTAGAGGTGCTTTGTGTGATGCCAGCACAGCCTCCCATCGGACGCGTCGATCCAAGCTTGCTGATGTCACTCTGGCTGCACCGGCACCACGCAAACGTTCCTCAGTTTCTTGTTCCCTCCATGATCGCTCTATTAGAGGTTTTATAATTTCATTTGTTGTATTATCCTCTTTTCATTTATATATTATTCCTTTTTACTTAATTTTTATATTATTCCACTAATGTGCTGTTTTGAAAATTACCTTCGTAATTTACAAAAATACTGGAAAAATTCTCCTACTTAAATATTATGATGGCATTTGACAACTTGACTTAATCTGCAACACAACGTTAGGGCAAATTTTATTCTGCGCTCTAATTGATTAGTTTGATATAATCGACTGCATTTTTTTTTCTGCTTTTGCAAAAAAAAGGAAATTTTTGAAGTGTAGGCGAACCCTGGACAATACTCTAAGGTTAACGAGTTTGGAATACTCGCCTATCACCAACAGCTCGTATTATCGAATCATGGTTAGGTGACGAGGTCACACCTAAGCTATCATTCTCCTCTGCACAACGACACCACGCTAGAGGAAAGACTTTCCACGTCTGAGATTTACGTGGTTACGTCTCAAAAAGACGGAGCTCCGGCAACCCATTGAAGGGAAATGTGTGGTCACCCTTCCAATCATCGTCTTCTTAAAGATATACATATACAGCGGTGCAGAAGAGCCCCGAGCTGTACCTTTAGGTTAACACGTTTTGAATATTCGCCCATCACCAAGCACCTTGCAATTTTGAACCACGGTCAGTTGACGGGGTCTCACCTGAGCTAGCTCCTTCTCTTCACATCCACACCACACCGGCGGAAAGACTTTGGATGTCACATATTAGCACATCTCCAACTCACAGAGCTCTAGCAATGTGAGGGTACGTGGCCACCCTCCCAATCACTGCCGGCGGCAAATAATGCTTCACTTTGTTGATCATTACGGGAAGCGGAGTGAAGCTACTAAATTACTGGAGTTCCTTCTTAGAGACCAAGGGGCTATGAGATTTTTACAAGATACACACTTAAATATTATTATCATTTGTATGTGATAAATTATTGCTCTTTTGTGTAAGGCGTTTTTGTACACATATAAAAAGTTATGAAAGACTCCTCACGTAAAATACCAACGAATGGCATGTTTAATTGAACGGAATAGAAATGTTCACTGTGGATTGAATTTTTACTTTCATGTCACCATTCTTATCTAATTGTTTTTAATGTAAACATTATAATGAAATATTCTATAAGCTTAAATCTAGGAATATTCAGAATAAGTGGAGTATATGACATAAGGGGCCGAACGTAAAAACATACAAAATTTAAGCTCGAATTAACCGGAGTTTTAAATAAACTGACAAAATTGAAAAAATTGAAATAACTAAATAAACAGTAAAATTCAATGTTTAATTTATTTTTTCATTAAGGCTGAAAAAATAAGGAGTGAGTGTAATTCAGTATGATTAATGCAAAATGCGTTTATTGACATTATAATATTTTTTTATATAACAATATGTAATCATTCTGAAAATAAACAGTTTAATGAATGCAATTTTTTACCACACGCTTTTCTAAAAATAATAGGCTCTAATACTGTGCAATACTCTTAAATATTAACTCAAAAAAGGATTATTAACAATTGAAGAATATGCCGTATGTGATATTATGTTTATTTTCCAAATTAATATTTATCGTTATAGTTGAGAGACATATATTTATCATTTAAATTTAAACAATAATCCTATTTCAAATATACTTCACTGAAAGTTTTAAATGGAAAAAACATATATTTGACCGGTTTTCTAGTTTTGTTGTGGCTATTCTTGGGATTATCTAGCAAAGCTAGACAATCCTCTTGAATCTGAATATATCCAAAAGAAAAAGATGAAAGTCCCGCAAAACCTCGTCCTTTCTAAAATTTAGACACACCAAAATATTCGCAGAGGAAGCCATGTCACCAATGCACAGCAGACATGACTACCTTCCTGCCATGGTTTTCTTGTTTTAAAACGCATATCTTCTGAGGCAAAAATTAAGCTTGAGTTGTTAATGAAATAAACTGGTCCATTTGCCAAAATCAAATATTAACTTTTTCACGAAGAAATAACAAGCATTGAAAATATATGCATCCCGTGCAATCAATTAACTGAATAATTTCACAATTACACGATCATTATAAATATCTATATAAATACTGAATGTTGCTTAGCTCCATAGTTTTATGATAAGCAATTCGAAATGTATTTTCTTTCTAAATTAATGCAGTAAAAGTGCTGAATTTTTGAAAAGTTTTTAATACTATCCCTTCCCTCAATTTATTCATTTTGCCATAAAAAGATTTTTTCACTCATTTATAGTATCTAAATTTAAATTACATATAACAGCTTGAAAATTTACCATGTATAATAAAAATATATAGTTACAATCCAAATTATTTTACTGATTTCTCATATGTAAAATTTTATCTCTCAGCAGTTTTACAGAGTTTTCACAAAACGTTTGAGTGATACATCTTAAAGACAAAGATTTCATCGCCACTGCCTAACTATGGTGGTTATATTATTTGATGGAACAAAAAATATCAATAGCTTAAAAATCTTTTTTACATCCAGTCTGGAAATTTGCCACTAACAGATTCACAAGAATAACACATATCAGCAAAACAACCAAACCTTGAAAAAAAAGAAACGAATAAAATTCAATATTGAGCTGTTCTTTTCTTGCAGCACACCCGGAAAGTAATTACTTGTTCCCACCCCTTGATGTCTCGCACCTATCAAGTGATGTGGCCTTCCAAAGAACTTGTCGATGCATAAAACACAATTAGAAGCGAGTGCATTCCGCAGAATAGGGAGACCTTCCCCTCGTGGGGGATTAAGTGGGCTTAAAATGACACGAAAACTACGGATCGGGGACTCTGTTTTTAAGACTCTCTTTTCTAATGGGTAGAGTCAGGGTGGGGGTGGACGAAGGGTTTTAATTCCCCAGAATTAAAATTTCGAAGTCACCCTCGCCATGTAAAGTGACATCTGGGAGAGGAAGGATAAGTGTGGAAGGCGATTTCCTAATTCGAGATGGGTATGGATACCTTGTTTTCCTGTTTCAAAGATTTAACGGCTAAATATAGCTATTTATCAATCGGGGAATACAACTTAAATATTTGATTGGCAAAGCTCTTAAAACTGATTAATGACGATAAACCATTTTATTAAACATGATTAGCTTTTAATTTAAGTAGTACCTTTACATGAACTTTTCCAAACTTCATGATGTGATTGAAATTTACTTGATTATTTATCTAAAAGGGAAGTGCACTCTTTCAAAATTGCGAAAGCTGAAAACATTTTAACTCTAGATTACTTTTATGCGAAAAGATAACTTTTTAAACAAAAAAAAAAAAAAAAAAAAAAAACGTTATGACAGATAAGCAAAATTTTATAGATATTGCACAATGCTTTTTTTAATTTTAGCAAGAATCGAGTATTTTTTGTTTTAACGAGCATATTTTGATCATACTCTAATATAATACATTAAATTCATGAATAAACACTTTTAAAATATGTAATGTAGATAAATGTAATGTAAATATATAATGATATAAATGCAGATAGAAATTCACGGAATACTAAGAAAAATTGTCTTGGGGCTAGATTGTGCTTAAGAAAATGCTTCAGGACAAGTATAGTTTTTTTTTTTTTTTTTTACCAAAATCTGCGAAATCATTATTACACTACTTCAAGAAAATTTAAAAGCGATTTCTTAAATATTTCAGGTATAGGCATTAAAATAGCCGTGATCTTTTGGTACACGTTAAGAGATCTTGGGGTGATTGCCAACTCTAATTTTTCTGATCCCCACACTTAAAAATATACTAACTTAACCACAAATCTTCAATGAATGTGACTGTGAGACAAATGATAAGCCAGAAAAGATTCTGAGCTATATGAATGTCAACTAAAAATAACCCTTACCATTTTACAAATAAACTATTTATATACTAAAATCAAAGAAAGAAAATTCATCAAATATATCATTATAAATGATCTTAGATTCGTTGATATTTTGTACAAAAATTCAATGCAAAAACATTATTTTCAAATAATGCGTCATAAATAAAAATTAATGGAAATGTTTTGTACGAAATATAATGTTCAACCATGAAAAAAAACATAAAGAATTCATGTTTAATTTAAAATATATTGTCTATGTTGAAAATAAAAATATTTTTATACCTTAAATATAAATAAATTTGAAATTTAATATGATATCAAAAATTATTTATTTTCCAAAAACATGTTAAGATTTATTTCTCATTTTCAAAGAAAGAATATACACACATTTAATCTATTATAATATCTAATCATTTAATCTAAAATAATATAATTTTATTGTTTATTTATTAATAAAATATTATTTTTATATTAGGGAATACATAAAAATACAAATAATGTAAACATTCCGTTAGCTGAAAAGTTTATTTGTTTAGATACCTCAGCTTAATTCCAAACTTATTTTTTTCATCAATTTCTTTAAATAAAACAAAATTTGAATAAACGCAGATTTATTTTAGAAAAGAGTTTAGAATACGTGGATTGTAAGTAAAGGTGGTGAATAAGAATTTAATGACGCCTTTAAGAAAAGTTCTTAATGATGAAAGTAATTTGTGTTATTTTTCCCGTTTACATGAGCGTTTTTTTTTAATAAAATATAACTCAGCAGCTGCACTTTTATTTCCAGTTCATCATAGTGGGTTAATTATTTTTACATTTGCATTTTTTATTCATTACTGAATATTGCTACAGAAAAGTAATCAATATTTTTTTATATTTTTACAGCAAGTAAAAAAAATCTGGTAAATAATATTTTTTTTAATATCAATGTTCTCATTCATCTGTAAAGAACTCTCAGATATAATATAAAAGTTTACAATTTTACCTTCCAGTGTTAAAATGTTATTACATACAAAATGAAATTTAGTTAGTTGAATTTTAAAAAAAATTAACATCAATTTTTTATAAAGATTTCTTATACATAAAAGATTAACGAATCATTATTGAAATAACACGTCCAGTTTTGGACCTTGCGCCATAAAACCCAACCAACCATTTAATAAACAATAATGATATACATTAAATTTGTGTGTTCGATTTTTATTGAAATAAGATATTGTAGCTGAACACAATTCAAAGCACTGTTGCATTTAAAAAAAATTACGACATTATTAAGAATAATACAGGGTTATTACAAACAAATCGTCGTGTATATTTCCAAGACAACGCAAACGAGGAAACATTAACTACAGCTTCACGCTGCGTGAGACATTGACAGTGGTACATATATATTGACAGAAGAACTTCGACAGTGGTACACTGCGTCAATGTGTTTATTTTGTCGGCACACTGAATTGTAGAATCGCATTGAGTGAATTGTGGTCTGCTTTCCACCATCGACGCGATCCAGCTGAGTAATGTCTGGAGCGAACTGAGCAATCACTTTGACAGCTTCCGTATTACTGAAGAAGCACATGTTGACCATCGATGCTATGAACGACAATTTTGGATACTTTTGGTTTCTTTTCATGCATAAATCACTTCAGTATCCCACTTATGTTCCAAAATAAGTTCTTCAAAAATCCGATTATTCTTTTGTAATAACAGTGCAATTTAATTTCAACAGTATAGAATATAGAATTTTTAAAATAAATTCTTATAACAGAATCTTATTTATAACAAGTGAAGTTGCTTCAGATTTTTTGGTATAAAATATTGGAACTTTGAAAGAATTTTTTCAGTAATCTAACAAAAATTAAACATAAAATCATGTAGGCAAAAAAGTTATCAGAAAATTAAATGACCAATATAGAAAACACGTGTATTAAATTGATTTTATTATTAATTTAAAAATACCACTCAATTGCTTACAGTATTTTAGTATATCAAAAATGTTCTCCTATTTCTACAAGGACAAATTTAATATATTAAAATTTTAGTAGTAAATTTATTTAAATTAATTTTGAACTTGTTATTTTGAATCTTTCTTTTTTTGTAACTAATTATAGTGTTTTTAAAATCTTGTGTTAATTTTATGTTAGTAAAGTATTTCCGTAAGAAATGTTAAATAAAAATTCTGAAAGCGATATTAATTTCTTTCCATCACTTAAAGTAAGAAGTTATACTAAAATTTATGACAATAAGTTTGTTACATAATAGTATAAAATATAATATAAAACGAAGAAAGATAAGGCAATTTATTAATATTCAAATTATGTATTTGAATATTTATTCAAATTTTTATGATTAGAAAAGGAATCCAATCTTGTTTGTCTTACTATGAAATGTTAAAGATATCGTTGCATTTGGTGTGATAGGAAAATAAGTCAGCTTTTAACACAGGATTTTTTTTTAATATTGAGCTTCGTTTATATCGTTTATTATTTATCATATGAATGAAATGTCCATAAATGTAATGAATTTATATTTTTATAAATAATCGCGTAAATAAACAAAATTGTAGCATTCTATGTAATATATACTTCAAATATATACTTGTAAATTTTTCTACACTGATTTACAAAACTGTTATACTGTATGTATTCCTTATCCTTAATATTATTGTTAATATACTGTCTTATACATAATAAATTACCAAATTTATGAAAATGTAATACAAGTTTTTTTTCCACTGTAATATCCTATTCTCTATTAGAATGATAAGTATAGCACAGACACAATATGTGATATAAATATAAAGCGATAGAGATTAACACAATTTATCTTTCCCAATAAATATTTAATATTATTGTTGCTGGTCATGTTCACGTATGCCAAACGTGACTGTAAAGTAACAAGTAAAACAGTAAGCCAGTTCCAGAAACATCAACATCTAGCTATTTGTCTCATTCAGTCATCCCAGCTAAAGCTTCCGATTAATATTGTTATTTAACGGTATGATCTCAAAATTTCAATTATTTCACAGTGAAAATGTTTCAAAAATTACTTACGTGACAACATTCATTTATTTCTTGCACAGGTTGATTTAATGTAATACTTGACCATTCATACTGCTGATGAAATGATACACATTTAACAAAAACTGGTGACGAAAAACATTAAGTTAAAACTATAGATGTTTAAACACACCTTATATATAATTTTAAATTTTATGTCAACTAGAAGTGTTAACCATGAAACGTATCATATAAAAATCATTGCTTGCGAAAAATTTTTAATAATCAATATGAAAAGCGTTTTTTTTTTTTTTGTGATAAAGGTTTAAAGGTGTTGACAAGAGACACAATTTAAAGGAAAACAATGAAATAAACCGATAAACTTATTTATTTAAGCGGAGGGAAATCTATACAAGCAATGAAAATCTATACAAGCAATGAAAATCTATAGCCAAATTATAGGTTAAAATATTCAAGCAGATGTTGCTCATTTCACTTTGATTGGAAAGTTAAAAGGTTTGAGAGAGTTCTCTGAACTAACGAAATTAATTATGATGTAAAATGCATTTAGGCCAAGTCAAAGTAACTTCGTGCTGCAGTATCGCATTCACTTTCGCTTCGGCATATATTTCTTTGAAAATGTCATTCTCACAGGTAAGAAAACGGGAAAAAATCGGTAGTATGAATATGTCATTCATACCACATGTTTAAGAAGAAAACATATTAAGTTTTCACACATACCATCGGTGTGTAACAAAGCTGTAAGACTGTGTAATTTTTAAGTTGCAGTTGTAAAGAGGTGTTAATTTAACAATATATAGAATAAAGACCTTGATTTTCTATATATCATGTGTTCGCGACTGCTACGATAGAATTTTCTCTTGGGATTTTCAGATTATGTCATCTCTGTGCTCAAAACTTCAATTTTTGAGATAACTTAAAAATTAAATTCTGCATATCAAATCCACTAAAAATATCGAATTGAAAGATGTTTTAAAGTTGTATATCATATAAATATCATTCATATTGTTACATTCTTGATAAAATGGCTTAAGGGAGATTTTTGGAAAAAAAAAATTACAAGAATAATTTTTACCGAAAGTCTTCCAGGTATATTACGTTATCATTTGCAATAATAAAAATGTTGGAATATTTTTTTAATTTGATCTGTTATGTTCTAATATTCCGATATTTTGCGTCATTAGATTTTTTCTTAAACCCATTAAGTCTATAATTTCTGTACCATTTATTGTTTTTCAATGAACACGAAAATTGGGAGTTGCCATTCGAGAAAATCATAATATTTTCATTATAACGAAACCATTAAAGCTATACTGTTTCCCACCACCTCAGTTCTGAAAGCATTCCTGTCAGGTAAATTTCGATATCTAGAATTTCTTCCCGATTCTTTAAGTGAGGTCTCTAAAGGTCAATAAATATTTTTTTCATGATTTTTTTTCCTCTCTATATAAAAACATTTCACTATTTATATTAATGTAGAAAAGGAATTAGTTATTTTACAAAACTGGTACATTTTTGTGAAATTAAACTATATATCTAACAAAATGTTAACATTCATTCAAAATATATTTTAAATTAATAAATTGAGTAATTCTAAACGAGATAAAATAGAATTTTCTGTCATACATGTAAAAAGTTACCAAATCTTCGACATTTATACGAATTTTAAATATTTTAATACAAATAGATTCATTATATTAATTTTATAATATCAATATGATTCAAAGAGTGCTTATTGAAAAATTTAGATATTGCTGTACTTTGCTTATAACAACAGTATGAGCAAAGATATATTTTTTGCTCCAGACTGATATTAATATTGTATTTAAACAATACCTCAGCATAATATCTTCTACCTCTTAAAATTGGTGAGTGAAATCCTTAATTATGTCAGATATAATTTATTCAGTTGTTCATGCAATTATAAATTATTATACAAATATACAAGTTTCAACTTCTAAATTTTAAAAGAAAGATGAAAATCATACATAATTTTTCCAATACTTCTAACAAATTTCGTAAGGTTTAAGCTTGTAGATCTACATGACCATTTCACTCAATTGTATAAAATTTAAGTCCTCTGAGTAAAAATTCATTGGTGCATCATCAGTGAGATCTTTGTTGCTCATAATTCAACTTGAACTAGTTATGGCAAATTTCTTTTTAAAGCTTCTTGTAGTTAAATTTTTAAATGACAGTTTTTCAATAAATGTAAAATAAATTTGCACAAACTAACGAATAAGCAGAATTTAAAGAGCATTTAGTGTTTTTAATATCTCCAAACAGAAAAAATTTAAGTCAGTTAATATATTATATAAGTAAGCAATTCCAGTTCAATGATCTCGAAGAAATTTTAAGTTCTCAATCAAAGAACAAATAATGTAGACATGCACACAAATTGATTGAAATTATAAAAAATGTTTCGAATTATTTTAGAAACTTTTAATTAAATAAAGAAGATTATTAATAAAATATAAAGAAGTTTAAAGAAGAATTAATTTGACATACATAGAACAGGTAATGCATTTTTACTCTGAAAGAGCCTCCCAATCTAAATACATTGAATCACTTAGAGTCTACCATAACGCAGATAACCTAAAAATAGTTAAAAATCATTGTAAGATTATCCCTTGATTATTGGTTTCTAAAAATTTAAACTCAATGACACTGCAGCCCATATGGGGCTAAGGCCTACAGTGTCCATATCTGCTTTCAAGACCGAGGTACCTAGGGTGCGAAGTTTGTATCCTGACTAAGTAGTCAACCAAACCGAAATCCACAGTGTTTATTTCCTAAGCATCCTTGGTAGTTTTATCGACCCACTGATGGGGTGAAAGACTGAGTCTACCTTTCCCAACCCGAGGATCGGACCTCAGATCTGTGTTTTGGAAGCGCTACAACTATGTCACCTATTATTATCTCGGGGAGAGTTTCTATGTTAATGGGCTGTTTTTACAGTGGCCTGTAATGCGACGAAGGAAACTTGAGGAACAACCAGGTATATCCCGACAGATGTACACACTGCATGCTGACTGCATTAAATGACAGGAGTAATATGTGCATCTTCTATTGTTCCAAAACTGTTAAAATTAAAAACGCCGTATTTGATTATTTACTTTTACTTAAGTCCTATAATTATTCTAATTGCAGCTCATAATAAAGGCTGATAGAAAGAACTTTTCTAACAATACACGGTTTTTATCGAAACAATTGAGGCATTTTAAAACGTAAAAATCTACAAAGGTTAATTTATGAAAATATTTTACAGCATAACTTCCTTCAATAATGGACATAAAATAAGAGCTTCTGTGAATGAAACAGTTCAAAATGCAGCATGACATAAATTTCTCAGAACATAAGTCAATAAATTTATGCTTAATTGATTCTTCATAGCAATGGAGCCCAAAGAGCAATATTAACAAAGCTTGATTTATGGAAATTTTAGTCTCTTCTATGCAACATTTGATCCCTGAGATAGTAAAAACACATTCATTGCACATAAAATCAATCTCCTTAACTGGTTCGAGAAGGTTGAAAGTAGTTTGTCAAAAATTAATTAGACTAATATCGAATCTGGAATTATAAGTAAATTCATGATTATTGGTAACTAAAGCTTTAACATTAAAGTTCAATCCAAAATTACCACGTTGAAAATGAGTGTAACCATCTATACTGACAGTGGGATTGGAGAACTTGAAATTACACAAAATATAATCGAAAACGAACTTCGATCCATATTTGTATCGAGAAATGTGTAAACTAAAGGAAAATATAAACTGTTAAGTTTATGCTCTATAATTCATAATAAAAATTAATAAAATGATTAAGTGATATCTGTGGATATATTTGCCTATTCGATCATCGTAACTGCAAAAGCTAAAGCTATATGGGGGAGAAATGAGTGGCAATGTAGTCTCAATAATTTTAAAAACAAAGAGAAAATTTAAAATATATATTTATCTCACAAACATTCATTTGACGAATTCAACATCTAAATTTAAAAGATTATCACTTCCAGAAATTAGGAAATTCGGCTCTTTTTTATTTATTCACCTGAGTGAAGCTGAGAATTGGCAATGTAACTATTACTTTTCTTTCGAATGAAATCAAGAGTAATTTATTACAGAAGCTAATTTGGGAAACATTAGCCTTTGAATAAATTCAGATTGTCTTTCCAAAATCTGACATTAAAATCACTTTTTCTCAATATGATATGATTGTATTCTATTTTTTTATTAAAATAATATTGCCAAAAATAAATATTAATGTAATTTTAAATAACTGAATTAGATATATATATATATATATATATATATATATATATATATATATATATATATATATATATATATATATATATATATATATATATATATATATATATATATATATATATATATATATATATATATATATATAAACTTTGATTCACCACATAAAATTAATTTTCATAAATATTTCAGCGAAATATCTCATTAATAATTGTTCCGGCTATTTTATTCCACAATTTCTTAGAATTAGAAGTAAAAATCTTTTTCATAGATTTCCAATATGCATTTAATATAAATATTAGTTCAAATTGAAAAATAATTATTCTTTTAAAAAAAGAAATTTTTTTAATTCTACAAAATCATAACCATTGGAAAATAAGTTTATTGCTTTATGGATAATGCTTAAATATAATTGCTTATTTCTTCAGGCATTTACTTAAATTATATTACTCATACATAAATGGATAGGTTAATAAATGAACGTTAATGGTACAAAGAATATTTTTCCATTTTATTCAAAATGGATTGGCAGTATATGATGGAGAAAAATAATTTCAATCGTGAAGTGAACTACTTTTATGCTTAAGTTTTAGGCAAAATAATAATAGAAAGATAAAATATTCAAGCCACTATTCTCACAAGTTTTAAAAAGGAATCAATCTGGAAGAAAAATATTAATTAAATATATATGAAACATAAATTAAATTTTCAGATCCTTTTAGAATTTAAAAGCCATTCTCAATTTAGTAGTGACTCAACTTCATTAAATTTAATAACCCTTAAGGAAAAACATTATTTTTCTAAATAATATTATATTTAACTTTTTTTAAAGGAAAATAAACATAAAATCTTATTTTAAATGTCAAGCTTTAATGTTAAAAATAATAGGAAATAAATGTGTCTAAGAGATTTATATAAATGAAATCTCTCTCAGGAATTTAAAATTGATAATATTACTAAGTAACAAAAACCTTCAGGTTCTTAAAGAAAATTAGCTCATTAATATTTAATACATAAAAACTATACACATAAATATTTAATCTTTTATTTTCTGTTGGAAATTTTAAAAGTGTGAAAAACTATCGTATCTATAAAGTAACGAAAAAACTTGAAAAATGTTAAATTTCTTATGCAATCAGCTAAATATATTTTATAAATTTTTATTACATTATATCAAAATCTTATGAACATGTTGAAAGTAAAATTAATAGGTGCTATCAGTTTAATATTATATAATTATATACTCATTTTACATACCAATAAAAAAAGAAAATAGTATCGTTATCCAATATATATTTAGCATATTACTTTATTTATAACACTAAATAGAGCAAAATATTTGTGTCGTAAAAAATAAGTTTTTTTAATGGAATCAATTTAATAAACAAAAATTAAAAACAAATATTAGGGATTATATTCTTTAATACAGTTTAGAAAGTAAAAAAGTAATTAATTATATTAATAACTTAATTACAGAGACAAAAATATATCATAATGAAATTTGCGCGACAATATTTTTTCACTTATTAAAATTGTAGAGGAATAATTTCAACAATGTAATATTTTTATATTTTCTTTTTTTAACTTAAAATATTTAGTTTGATCTTTTAGACAATTATTAGCAAGGAGCTCAGAGAATTTTTCATGGTAGCACAATAATAATATTTTAATATAGAAGCTTATAAATTTCAGTAATAACAATATATTTAGAGGATATAGAAAGATCTACTTTCAAAATTTTAAAAAAAATGCAAGTTGATTTATCTGCATATTTTTATAGGAAATATTATAATATTAAAGAAAATATATTTTAAGCATTTTTTTTATTTACATGTATTTTATGTGTAAATAATATAAGATTAATCTTTCATTTTTTATGATGTTCATTAAAATTATCTTTCAGCTTACAATCTTTTACATATTTTTTAAGCTAATTGCGTGTGTTTACATTTACTTATTCAAAAATATAATTCCCTAACAATTTAGTAAAATTTGTATCTTGAAAGATTTGTTAAAATTAAAATTGTTAAAGTCCTTTAATAAATAAATTAATGATAAACATCTCCTAGTAATTTAATACTAAATTTTTTATTGCAATATAGACTTCCAGTTGTTTTTGAATATCCATTTTCATAAAACATACGAAAATTCATTTTTATAAATATAATCCCGCATTCAAGTATTTATTTTTTGAAATTTTGAAACTTGTTATGTAAATTTAATATAAATGACATGATATTCAAAATTTAATCATTTTTTTAAGTATATGCAAATTTTTCATCTAAAATAGCATAAATTATAAGTCAAATAAATAATTTTTCAACTACCATTGTTTCTTTCAGATCAATTTACTTCGCTAATTAAATAGTTTTCACCAAAAAAAGAAGTCACATTAAGAAACATTCATTTCAAATAAGATGAAAGTTAGTCAAAATACTTTTTCGATTATTTAAAAATCTAAAATAAAAGAAGTTATTTAGCAAGAATACAGTTAATATTGAATTTTAAATACAGTTTAAATATTTAAATGAAATAACTCTTTGCGATAAATGCAGTTAGGTTTTAAAATAATAATTTTTCTTGTAAAAATGTATGAATTTCAAATTAAACATTTTACATTATTTTATACATATAACGTTCATTATTAGAAGAACATAGCCTGAAATTACAATAAATTAATTTTTATCTCATATGGAAGTAAATTTATATAAACGATGCACATAAAATATATTTTAAAATATGCCTATTATTATATGAATGCAATATTTTTTGTCACTGAAGTTAATGAAATATTTTGTTATAAAACAAAGTTGAGAAAATTGTCTTCTGGTTTAAATAAAATAAAATTCTTTGAAGTGTAAATTGTCATTAAATACAAAATACTTTTCTCAAAACTTTCATGCACAGTAATATATTCTTTGTTAAATATGTTAAATAAAGATTAGATATATAAATTAACATTCAAACATTTTATTATTATCTTAGGAAAGTTTAAATTAAAAATACTTTTAAATTACATGTAAGATAAATACAATATATTTCTTCTATATATACAAATTTTTTCTTCGACATTTAAACTATTCTTCATGAACATAAGCAAATATTCAATTAGAATTTTCCTCAAGAAGAAATCTTAATATAAAATTTCGATAACTTCATACTGACTTTTTCTTAAGAGTAGTTACAGATAATTTTCAGTCTAAAAATATCGAAAAATAACTTATAGGCATGGTCCTTTGTACATCTACCAATCAAGGTAAATAGCTTTAAGTTGTCAAGTTAGAAAATTAAAATAAAAAAATGGAAAAATATCATACCAGAGAAACTTTTTTCCCAGCCAACATCGAGTGTGAAATATGTTTAGTACTCATAACATTTTAGTATTATTTTTAAGAGCAGTTTAAATAAAATGGAAACTATAATTCTGCTGAAAAAGATATAAAATTAAATAAAAAAATTAGAAATGGATAACCATAAAAAACATGGGAACGGGAGTAATTGAAACTTAACTTCCAACTTTTTTATGAACAGGCAAGGAAATTTCATATGTATTTTATCTTTCTCCATTATTTCGAATAATTATTTGAAATGTTGACTATGATATAGACATCAAATAAAAAATGTATAATCATAATCATAAGTTTAAGCAATATGATTGGAATAGTGAAATTGCAGAATTTTATTAAAATAAATAATAAATTATAAACAAAACTCTTATAAAAATATTTCATACAATATAAATGTTATATTTTTCATTAATTTCATTCAATAAAGGTAGCTTTTGAAACATTAAAAAAATCAATTTTCAGATATATCGACTTATTCTCAGTTTGCCAATGTAAGCAGTTTTCTTTTCCCAATTTAATTAAAAATGATTAAAAATAATCCAATAAAATTTTAACTTATCCTGAGTGTTCGTTAAAACAGTTTTAAAATAACACCTATTCTTCATGTTCTTGTGATATAAATTAAAACTTTTGACCGTATTTCCAGCTAATATTTTAATAAGTTTCTAAACAAGTGTTGTCACTACTTCGATTAAGATTAGACCTCAGCTCATATCGTAAATATCGGCTAAATATATATTAAAAACTCTTGAATGAAATTATACTTTGCCCCAGATTAATTTCAAAATAAAAATTTACATTGCAACTTTAATTTATTATTTCTCTTAAGAATTTAAGTGAGGCTTACATCTAAGAAATTCAAATATTTTCTCTCAGTCAATATTATAATCTTACATATTTGTTCTTAATGTGTGTAGGAAAATTATACTACTCTTCAAACTCACCATAACAAATATTTAGGAATTTCTACGAATATATCATGTAAATATTTCAATTCTTTTAAGATTCTAATAAAAGTTAAACCCATTTTTAAGGAGATAACCGTATAAAAAAAAATCCTTTTAACTTTAAATGTAAAGTTCGCCACATTGAAAAATATTATTAATACATTATCTGCATTAAAGTTTCGATACTAGTGCTTATCAATAATAAAATGTCGATAAAAATTTTATTTTGTAGGAAATTCAGTCAAAACTTAAATAGAGCAGAGCTATAAGAAGATGTAGTATAAAACATCTGAAACTGGACATTTCGTTTTATGGCCACACAATAAACCGAGTGAAGAGTGGACAAAAATTTTCATTTCAAAGGAATATTTTATTTCATATATCAGTAGTCATTAAAAAACATGCTAAAAATGCATGGAACACAACATATCGCTTATTTGTAAATTTGATAAAAACAATAAATTTATTTTAAATTTTTATAATAAATTTATCTATATACTTTGAAAATCCTATATATGTTACTAAAATTTAACATAAAATTTCACGTAGAATACCATTTGAAATTTTTGTGAGAGTATGTCATTTAATAATTACAAATGAAATATAACTTGGAACAAATTTATTTCATGTCTTTATAATTTCGAAATCTTTGAGCGGTGAACAATGTGAATATTCTTGGTTAATGATTATGAAAACACATAAAAGTATTAAAAATATTTTTAAGCAAAATTCAAATATGATAAATATTCGAATTAAAATTTAAAATGATTCAAATTAGACTAAAAATGACCAATACTTCCAATAAAGTCTAATGGTAAAAAATAAACAACAATGATTTTTTATTAGCATATTTTATATGAAATATATGAAAAAAAAGAGCCTGTAAAAAACATGGATCATTTGATAATATGTTCAAATTGTACAATAAAAATGTACAGAAAACAATATGAATATTTTAATCAAGAAAATATCCCGATAAAAGGAATTAAAAAGGCATAGCCATGGTGATGTTTCAGATTCTTAAGTAACTTAAAAAATGTCTATTCATATTCTTTATTTTTTTATAGATTTTCTACAATTTAGAAAATATCAGTAAATACATTTGAATTTATTATAGTTAATATGATCCCCTTTCATATTGTATAAAAATTACAAACATATTTTAAATTCAGTATAAAAAACCATATTTTCAAAGACTTGATTTTTTGAGAAATTGCTCAAAAGTTCAATTGAATTTAAATAGTAACTTTCCAAAGCATAAAATTCTGAGTAATCTATTTCAATACTTTATAGGAAACTTATTTCTTCCAATCGATTTAAGCAAAAATTTACTTCAAATACAAACCAAAACGTGTATAATAAAGTATTTACTGCAGACTTTTCAGCCAGATTTAGAATTCTTTTTAGTTTCTAAACCTTATAAGTTCTGAATTGTTGCTTTTTTCCCTTTAACATAATATTTCAAGAACATAAAGTAAATTTAATATAAAAATCTGTCACAAAATACCTGAGAAATGATTATGTTACTATTTTATAATATATTATATTGATGGATGTTTTATATAGAATAAAATGTCTGTTAATATATCTTTAACTTAAAAACCAATAAAAAAAACTTCGTTTCCCAAGAATTTCCTTTAAAAGAAAAATACAAACATATTTTAATACAAATATATAATTATCATAATAAAAAATAATTCTCAACTATTTTTGCTGATCTTTCAAAATTTCTTAATACATTTAAAACACATTAGGCGTTTTAAGTATTTGATTATTTAATGTACTAAAACTTTTATTTCAACCACAAAATCTACATGTAAAAAGGAATGAAAAGTTCACATGAAAATTCTTTCCACTTCAAAAATAATTCGAATCTATTTACTTCTAGTAATTTAGTTTTCTATTTTTTTCCGGAACATTTAAAATATTTTTAATTTTTTATATTGTACTATTAACACATTCTACTACACATCATTGTATCTAAAATCAAATGAATAATGAAATTCATTGATTAATTTTTACTAAGATTTGATGTTTCTGTCGGCTACTAGATTCAAAAGACATAGCTAGAAAATAAAAATGTGATAAACTTAATAACAAGCTTAGATATTGATATAAAATTGTTTATACCACACACATTTGACCTTAAAGCAAAATTTAAAAGTTTTAAAACGGATTTATAATTTAGTTATCCCAAAGAATGTATACAACTTGAAAAAAAAATTGCTTTAAACATTCTTTCTAATCTAAAATACAAATGGACAGTAGAGCCCGAGACTATGTGCTAAAAAGTATGTTGGTTATTATAAATTGCGACAATTTAAATGGAATCTCTTATCACCTAATTTCAGATCACATATATTTTTATTTTCACGTGATAACTGTATAATGCAGCTCCTTCTGGATTCTCTATTAGCAGATATACAAATTGAAAGTCAGAGAGGGAAATTGTCTCGAAGATCATCCAGAAAGTAATGACCGTCGAGTTATAAGGAATAAAAGGCACAATATTTATTGAAAAAAAAAATAAACATGTTATCTATGCATAATGCTTCTTCTATTTTTTTTTACCTAATAACTTCCTCCATTTATGAATTTATGGTATCCTGTCAAGAATTTTGAAAACCCCATAGAATAATGAAAAATTAATTATAGTAGAGGTAAATCTTTTAAATTTTAAAAAACTACGGTGAAGCCGTCTAAAATATTATGTATGATTCACGTCCCCTTGATGAAGTAGTTAAACTCTTGCATTCATAATGGTAAATTGGTTATTGTAATCACAGTACTAAATTGGCAAAATCACCTGAAGAATTTATTTTTATACAGTTAATATTTTTAAAGAAATAATTCTTATTCTGTTAAATTATTCCTGAAAAACTACAATGAGTTGATCTTAATAGTACCGTTTAAATACATCCTTTGACTATTACTTTACATTTTTCTGTATTACTTTACATTTTTATGACATAATATCAAAAGTCGTCTTTGGGTGCATTTTCAGATCTGGAATCCAGATCATTGTGTCTCTAGTCAACAACAGAACTTTAATATAAATCAATAAAAAACGCATTAGTTTTTCCTAATTACTATTTCAAAACTTAACATATTGAAATTAATATTAGCTGATAAATTAATATTGAATTTAATATAAGAACGCATGGTGTTCCGATTCCTCCGGAACACAACTACAAGAAACCTGGCGCAGCTAAAAGAAAAAATCACTCACTCACACGCAGGACTACCATAAACACACGGCAGCTAGATTGCTGTATGGATTCCGCGATTTTGTTCTGTTGAATGTACGAATTTTTGAAATGTCATTTCTTGTATACACTGCATAATAATGTATGTAGCACATATTGCGTACAGCTGCATACGTTTTTGTGTAAGATTGTCACTCACTTAAATTCACACTACATTGCAATAAATGGAAATAATTTTTTTCCCTATTAGAAAATCAAAACTTTTACACTGATACGTTTTCTGCGTAATTAATATATAATTAAGTACTTTTCCTGAAAAAGTTTTCATATTCTTTCAGTTGTTATCTGCAATGAAAATTCACATAAAATTTTTGATTAACTACCAATTATGATTGAATGTATGAAAAAATTTAAAAAAGAAGTAATTACAAAAAGGATAGAACTTAATTTTTCAACTAATTTAATAAGTTAATTTAGTTCTAATATAAACAACCTGAGCATTAAGAAAAATAATATTTATGTATAAAAGAATAAAGTAATATGGATATTACCACAAAAACTTATCATATAAACTTATGTCAGGATTGGTCACAAATGAAAAGGCATCTTTGATTAAAACTGCTTTAACAGGATAAGTAAATAAATACTGCTTAAATACTTTCTACAAAATCATATTAAAGTTTTTGAAAGTCAAAACTTCATTTCATTTAAAAGTGTAATAGATACAATAATAACTGCTTGTCAGGTATAAATCAATCTGTAAAATTATATATTTTAAAAAAAAATTATCGAATTTGTTCCAGGATAATGCATTAAATCAAATAAAAAAGTATTTTCCAATGATACTGATATTAGTTATTTATTTCATCGTAAAATCAAAAAAAAAAGATTTCAAACTTTAATAACATTTAATGAAAAATTCATTTTTCTTAACAAAAGATATTTTAAACTGTGTTATCACTTAATAAAATACACCTTTTAAAATTACATTTAAATGAGAGTGTCCAAATTAGGATGTTTAAGGGGGAATATTGACTATATATAGAAAAATACATATAAAGTTATAAAAAATTATCACCACCAAGCATACATCACTTAATTAGAAGATTACGGTGTCACATCACTGTGGCATTAAAAATGGTGGATTCCTATACCAGCGAGTTACTTAAAATGAGTACTTTTCTGAAAATGACGAAAAATCGACGCTCTAACGACTAAGTGTCCATAAAAAACTGATATCAGTATCTTTGGCTATTACTGTTTGTTATTTAATTCTTTGTATTATGATAGTTTGAATTTTTTTAAAAATGTGCAATTTTGCAGATAGATTTATAGTTGATTAAGCAATGTAACAAGGCATCAGCTTAAATGGACTTAATTTTTGTTTTCCAAAAAATTTTATTATGATTTTGTAAAGTATATTCCAGCAAGGTATTTAATTTACTGATCTAGTGTGTTTAAACAGTGTCAACCAATTTTTTTTATTTATGATTGATTCTGACAGCCAACGTCGTTGTGTCACAGAGAAATTAAATATACTTTATTCATTGTCTGAATTTCATAAGCATTTTCATTACAGATATAGGTTGAAATTGTATTATTAATAAATATATTTTTTAAGATTCAAAAAAAAAATTTAAAACATTATATTAAGTTACTGAGAAAGAATTATACACAAAATCCAATGAACTTTGAATCCAATGAATTGAAGATATATTTTTATGTTTACAGCTCAGTTACTCGATTTAAATGTGAATCATTGCAAACCTTAAAAATTTAATCGTAGTTTAGTTAACCTTCATGTATATATATAAAAAAAGTTGTAAAATGTTTTTTTTTCTTTCGTATTTAACGGTAATATTTTTTTATATAAAGAGCAAATAATTCCTTTTTTTGTCACTAAATAGTTCTAATTTTCAATTTTCCATTTCATTTATTTTTTTCGATTATCTTATTTTTGAAAATATCTTTATCATTATTGCAACTCTTGTCAATATACACAAAACTTTCATTGTCGTATCTTATCTTAAATGAATACAATAAGGACATTTGGATAAATATTGCAAAATATTGGATTTGCTTTGGAACTGATAAAATCTGTGCATAATTTGTAAGGATTTAAATATTATCTAATAAAATAAGAAAGTATATCAAGTATTATCGAATTCGATTTTTATTTTAATAACTAATGTTTATTTCTCTTAAATATTTTCATATTAAAAATCCTTTTAGAGACTAATGATTTTTTAATATATGGTGTTTTATAATATTTTACATTAAATTGCTCCATCAAAAACTCTTCTTGACTCACAAATTTAATGTTATTGTCGTAAATTTAATTATATCTATCTATCTACTTATCTATATGTGTATGCACGCGCGTATATTTACCTTTTAGGGAAAAAAAATTAATCTTCAGTAAGTCATAATTAATACCATAAAGAAAAATAAATTTTGGTATCATCCTGATGGCTATATTGAAGTTCAGTACACGTTTTTTGTTGTTCAATATATCCATTTATAAATATTTAATCTGACGAAAATTTTAGTGTAATTCAAATTTACATTTCCTCATAACTTTTCTAAATTAAGGCTTGAACTAACATTTTATATTTACAAATTAAAATGGGCATGGCTCACTGTGACCTAGAGATCGAACAATTTTCTCCTCGGAACATAAGCTCCCTTTTCATTGATTCCAACCAAAGTTGAATAACTTTTGGTGGATGTTGCGTTTTTGCCTTCTACATGCACGTCTCTTAAGAGTTTTTTTTTTTTAGTCTAGTACTCGGTAACTGTCCAGATTTCCTCTCTTGAAACATGTGAATTTGCTCCACTATTAATGGAAAGTTTTTATGGAGGGCAAAATTGCACAGTGAATGCACATAAAATGTTTTAGAAGTTTTTCAGCCTTTAAGCTGTTCACTATGTTGTGTCAAGTAAAGATAGTTCTTCCGAAAATAAATATTCTCGGAAGAACTGTCTTTAAATGTATAAGTCCTTTGCATCAACATTTTCCATTTCTAATGAATTATACTTCTAACATACAATCATATATGTTCAGAGTTGACTGGTTGGTCAGGGGTTTCATTCACGTCATCGGAAAGTATTGAGGTCGAATCCAAACCCAACCGAAGTTCTATCGAGTTTGTTAATGGTAGCCGGGGCACTTTATATAAATTATGGTTGCAACGTTTTCCATGTGAAATTATACCTCCTGGTATATCAGGCTAGGCCTGTTAATTGACTTCTGCTTTGTCCCTGCTTCTAAATTTATGAAAACCCACCCACTTTCGGGGCAACGATAGCTAACTATATCAGTTGCCATCACTTCTGCCACTTGTTGTGCTGAAAGGAGGAAATCCTTGTAGCAGTCGAACGATAGAAATAAAAAAAATTTAAAAAAGCATATTAACATTAAACCTATAAAATGTTAGCATTTTAGTTAATAAAACGTAATTTTACTCTTTATTGACATTTAATGATTAAATTTCTTGCAAGTTATATTTTATCTTGCAGTTTTAGTTTCGATATACTTTCTATTATACACATATGCTCTTTCGTCCTCTTATAGTTCAATTATATGTTTACATTTTTCTCCATCCTCAAGCATTTTTAATGCGTGAAAACTAAAGATCTATAATCAAATGTTTTTTGTTGTATGAAAACTTTTATTCAGATGTTTTTACTTTTTAATAAATATAAGTATAAAATTTTAATAAACCACACTCTAATATTTATTTTTTACTAAATGCATTTTTAAAGCTTTACTTCAATTAATAAAATTGATCATAAAACAATGTTAGACTATATTCACACTAATTGTAAAAGCAAATTCAAGAGATTCATCAAATTCAACATTCTTTAAAATTTTGAGTTTGGATGACAAAAAAAAAGAGCTTAAAATTTATATTCTATTCAATCACTTACTGTTATATTATTTGTAATAATCATATGTGAAATTATGTTAATTGAATTTCAATTCATTTTAATTTGAAATGGAGAATATTGTTATAAAATAACTATCTTGATACAAAAAGAGTTTTTTAATAATCTGTGAAAGTACACTAATTTTTTATGCATTAATAAACGAAAACAGGCTTTTTTTAATTTCAAGTAACTTAAATATTTAAAAATATCTTTTATCATTTACAAGAATAAACATCTTCAGTTTCCATTTACGTATCACACTCGCAACATATAAAACATTGTAAAAGCATTTTGCTAGAAGCACTTGAAAAGCAATACCCGTAACTGTAACTATGTAGAAAATGCTTCTAGGTAATATGGCTACTGTGGCACAGATATTAGAAAATAAACTCTTTGAAACTCTCTACTCTCATTTAATTTAAATTTGTCCCTTCATTTGAGATTTTGAATACTGAAATGAGATGAACTGGAAAATTCAAAACTGCTCTCAGATTTGAAGATATATTGATTTTTGAAGATATTTTTTATTCCTTTATGCTTTCCAGAATAATAATTTATTTCGGTTAATAATTTAGATACAGCAATATCAGACCAATCCTGTTAAACATATGTCGCTCTTAAAAAGTGTCGTGTTCTAATAAGAGAGATATCAATTATAATTTAACTAAAATAACTTTATACTTTGCTGAATAAATATTCAAATGATTTAGGGAAATTTATAGTATTATCTTAAATATCATTCTTATCATTTTTTCTTAAATAATAATCATCTTTTAAATAGGGTTAACATGAATACGAAAAATATATAGCACATAATATTTAACCCTTAAACACATTTAAGGAAAATATTCTGAAGGACTAAAATTTTTATATATCAGCTTGAACTTGTCAACTATACCATTTTATTTGAAAAGAAGTATTACTTTACTAAGGGAAAGATATCAATACCAAATTTTCATAAGCTCTAAGCTATATCTTAATATATTCTGAATTCAATATAAATATGATATCTCCTTTGTGCCTTTTCTACCTTCTAACAGTAAGATGTATGTTTGAATGCAGTAATTGTTCACACATTAGAGTAGTGCTATGAAAACGAAGCTTACAGCCAAATCAAAACATGAAACCTAAGATATGATTAGCCACATTGGAATATTAATTTTCATGAAACGAAATAGCTCTCTTAGTTATCATCCACATATTTCTATTTCCATAACAAGGCGTAATTTACCTGTGATATCAATCCACCATTTTGATTATTGAAATCCAAATTTTTTTTTTATTATTTCTTCTTTTATTTGAAACAAAAACAACCGCATAACATGTAGGGTCTTTTAGAATACCTTACATAAATCCAGTTGTTTCATATGCTGAGTATTTTAGACGAAATTTCATGAGAAACGCAATATAATTAAGCAGTAGGAAATCGCATAGAAATGAATGATCGTAAATTATTTGCCGGTGAGGTCGTGACGATAGCAAATGAAGGACAAATAAGAGCAAGAAATAGAAAATATGTTTATTATTACAAAAAGCAAAATAATATATATACTAATAACAAATGTTTATAACCTCCCATGATTATATTCTTATTTGTCTAGATTTTACAGTTTTTGAGATTTTAAGGGATCTGATTTTATTTTAGGACCTTCTGCGCATTTTTGGTTTTATGAAGATGGTGTAGCTTAGCCACATCATCTGGGATTAGAAACAACAACGTAACAGAAATATTAATGAAAACAAAAAGTGCCAATTGGAATCGTTTTCATTGGAGCAACTTCATATCAGATACGACATGTAAAAGATACGAAGTTCTTGAAAATACTAGGCATTTTTCGAACTTTCCATGCTGATACCCTGATGCATTCATCAAAGTTCCTCAGCATTGTTAACCCTTTCGTGGGACATTTATTTTTCTCTCTCTTTTGAATTCCTCCTAGTTTTTTTTTATGTTTTATTAACAATTAAGCCATTTTAGTAGGATTTAAGAAAACAGTATATAAGAAAACATTAGTATTTAAGAAAACACATTTTATTTTCCAGAATTTTGTTTTTACGTTTAAATTTCATGGGTGGAAAATATCCTTCCCACGGAACCATTTAGAATCATGAAGAAAATTAAATTTAATGGTGATTATTTGCCATGAAAAGATGAGATGTATGTTCCAATGCACAAGGGTACATCACATTCTGCACAGATGTAGCGGCTTTTATTTTATTTTCCTCTTGTGCTACATTTCCTATTATGTCTATAGTTTAGCATATGATTTCTCTCATTGGCTAAGCGTACATCATCCGGAACTGCACACTTCTTTGGAAGCTAGAAGGACGTCCTTTCCTTTTTCTTGAGGATTATCCATCCATTAGTTGACCAGCTAATGCTATATGGAATGTTAGCTGGTCAAAATTTTTGTTTCTTTTGTTCACAATATAAGATAACTATAGGCACAAAATGTATAGAAATATACGGAATAAGAAAGTGTTATCACAATAAAAACTACATTTTACTCACGTTTGCAGCAGAATCGTTCAGTGGTACACATGTCATATCAAAACAGATGTAGTAGGACAAATCTCACATAAGTCTTTCAGACATTCAAAACCGAAATTGCCGCCAATTCCATTCAGTCGATTGAACACTAGATGGCAGCACAAAACTAAAGCGGGAAATTGTGTTCCGTTCTAATAGCAGCGTCAATACTTTATAATGGTAATTGTGCTTCCCGCAGGTGCATTTTCTAGGATCTTGTAGGTGGGAAGCAATTTTCCCACGAAAGGGTTAACAGAGGTTGTTTACACAAGTGTCTTGATAGATGAAAATATATTGAAAAGATTTAAAGAAAATATATATAGCAATGTTACTTTAAGGTTTTTATCAAAATATTCAAAAATCCTAACTTTTTTTTAACTGCACATGATCCGAAGTATATAAAATTTTGGAAATTTTCACCAAGAAGCAATTTTCTAAATCCACATACTTTATATACAAGCTATTGTTGTGTAGGTTTGGATCAACATATATTTGTGCCCAACCATTTTATATCATGAACTTAATAAAATAATATTCATGTTTAGCTGATTTTCACTTAAAATATGTTTAACTTTTTATATTTAAGAACTAATTCTAATATAAAGTTATTTGGTAAAATTAACTGCAAATTTGAAAATCATACATAAATTAAGTTCTAATATTTTACTAATTATTTAAATGCAAATATTATTTAAACACGAACCAACTGAATAATTTTTTTGAAAATATTTACTAACAATTTAAACTAACCTTGTACTTCCGTTCTAAATATATTATTTAAGTCTCCATTACTAAAAACTTACATAAGAAAAAATGATCTATTTGAGTAAATATTTTGTAATAAGACGATATATTTTTTACTTAATGATAATTTTTTTACTTTTAATTTTTTAATATGTAAAAAATTTTGGTAGTGGCATGTATAATTTTTTATTTACGTTGTGCCATTCTTCGCATAAATCTTGACCTCTCTTGGTTTTGATATAATCTCAGAGAAAACTGTCCAGTCAAGTGAGCCTGGTGATCGAGCATACTACCCTACTCGACTTACTGTTCTCCATAACATTGCTATAATGGGAGTGGGCCCCCATCAAGCTAAAATTAATAACTGGATATGAATGTGTCTAACTGGTGAGGGATTTATCTAATATCTAGTGAAAAAAAAAAAACAAATAGTTCACACTTGTTAAATTTGAAATAATTAGTACAGACCTACAAGTTGGTCCCTTAGAATACTGGCAAATATATTTATCGAATACCAGATCAGGATGTGTAAATTGTACATTCTATCCTATATGAAAGTTGCCTTATAGGTGAATAAAGAAGTGGCTGAAATACTGGAGTCTTCTATATGCATCTGTAAGTGCAAAGACCAATCCTGAAGCAAAATTATATTCTTTAAGTCACTGCAAACACAATGTATCATATGTACGCATGTCATTGGTAAGCAGTATCCTTCAAAAGTGACGAGGAAGTACAAATGGACAGGCAAAATACCATATAGCACTGGGAATGGTATATTCAAAGTCTTGCACAAAATCCTCGTTGGCTGGCGTTATTATAGTTAGTTCCTTCTAGTTGAGAAGTGAATCCTGTTCGATAATCTCCGGTGTAAGCATGAAAAGTAGTTGTGTAAAAAGAACTTACTTAATAGGATAACATTTTCTATGGAATCACTATGCTGCTCTTCCTCTGCAGTAGTTGGAAACTTAGGTTTGTTCGTATAACGTGCGATCCTATAACCACAGTAAGCGTAATAAGGATTTTCAGAGAGTGTGGTGGCAAAAACAATCCCTCACGTTAAATGTCAAAAGATATTTTTGTTTACTAGCACTATATTTTATGTACACTGGCCAGATTTGTCCCAGCATTTTTGCTATACTAAAAGTAACAAGCATATTTTTTTACCCTGTTTATGTACTTACTTTCCTTATGCATTGTTTCTTCATTACTGCGCCAGGAAACTTTTCTCACTATCCAATGATATGTGATTTCACATCCTCTAAAATTATTATTTTGCTCCTCTAAGAATTTGTTACCACAATGATGAAACATCATGTAGGGATATCTAAGTTGCACAGAAATGGGTGATTCGAGATTTATTTATCCTATTAGGGTTATTTTCATTCTGAAAATTTATTTTTAATTTGAAATTAATTTTGAAACAAGAGTAACCTTTATAAAGGACTGTCTCTTTCTTATCAAGAATTTCTTATTACAGCCCTTTAATTCTAATAACATTCTTTTTGAAAAAAGGAAAGAAATTTTGTATATTTTTTCACACATAATAAAATAATTTTTAATTAATAAGAATATTAATCATTTTTTTTCCATTACAACTCGAAGGCATTTATTCCACTATATTCATATATTATACTCTTAAGCACCAAGCTTTATAAAAAATTATTGATATAATTTTATCATGATAGTAAATAATATTGTTTTAAACAAAAGAAACTGCAAAAAAAATTTAGATACAGTTTGCGGGAAATGGTAAAATTGACAACTAAATATCATTTCTTAGATATACATGAGTATATTGTTCTTCATTTACTTTATACACTATTTAAAAGCGTTTCATTCATAAATATTGACTACAGGAGAGAAATTTCTGATCTTGTTTACGCCATTGCTTAGGATAAGATTCATCCTTGGACTCCTTTACCTCAAAAAAAAAAATGTATCTCTCTGAATTTTCTTATATCATAGAATATTCTGCGAGGGAGTATAATCTAATCCATTCATTTTGAAAAGAACTCTGCAAATGAGAATTATTCGAAGCTTTTATATACCTTCTTATACATAAAGGTAAACTTCAAGCTTAAATCTTTTTAACGTGCTCCTAAAAATTCACTTATGCACCACATTTAGTCCACTAATAAGTTTAACTAATTTATACATGTTCTGATTAAAGTTTCATTATAATTTTTATCACATAAAATGTTGCATGCCTTATAAATTTTTAATGTAGTTTTAATCAATGGAACTTAAATTATGAATCACTAACTTTTTTCTGACAAATAATCAATTTGGAAATTGACAATTAAGTGATATTTTTTAAAATTTAAAGAAATTGTTCACATTTTCTGCCCAGAAAATGAAAATTGTAAGCTTATTCAATTATATTGTACTCTTATTTAATTAATAATTATACATTACATTTAATTAATAAATACCATATTTGCTATTTAAGCAAAATTTTTAAGAATTAACTTTCTAAAATATAACCTGAAAGACTTATTTAAGTCCCTTCAATTTTTTTCCTGTTTTCCTATAATGATCTTTTAGAAATAAATTTAACTTAATGCAGTGTCTTAAAACCTTTTTGATCAACATGGTCGCCTTAAAAATGAAAGTAAACCAATCATTATATGTGCATTTTTCAAATACTTCATTGTAATTTTTTTCATTTGGTTTAAGTGTCATTTACTAAGACCGCTACCAACAAGAGACCTTTGTCGCCATCTTTTTGTTGGCCACCTTATCACTTTCCTGCCATGGAACTCAACATGTTCCTTTGTCATTTTAATGTATTTGTTTGCTCTCGAATAAAGATTAGCAGGACCCTAGAGGAAGAGTCACCAAAGCAAATACCTTTAATAGCTATTAAGTGGTGACAAGTGATACGCAGAGCAATGAAAAATTCGATAAGTTAATTTACAAAAGGCGCGCGGAGCATTATTTGGTCTCTACAAGGCATGTGTATGCACACGTAGGGACTGATACGAGAAATATTTGCATTGTGCTCCACGACAGACACGCTATTGATTTTCGATGAAGTAATAATTTGCCAAGATTGCTGCGCCTTACTGTATCACGCTTCAATTGAATGAAATAGTCATTTCAACCGGAAGGAAAATCGAGTCATTTCTGCCTGGTTCCTTTTGTGGTTGATAATATAAACAAAGCGATTTTAAGTGCATTATAACTTTTGGCAGTTCCGATTAGAATATATATTATTCAGTTGAAGAGAACTTTTCAATTCATCTACTTAAGTAAACATATAATTACAATATAATTTAACATTTCTAATACATTTAATTTCTGTATAGTAAAGCAATATTTATATTATAAATTTTGATCAACTTAATTTATGATCTTTTAATGTATTTCCAAAATAATATTTATAGTAGGCATATATTAAATAAAGTAAATTTTAACTATTGGGGGAAAAATTATTGGGTTATATTTTTAGATTTTGAATTTTCTTATGAGAACATTTAATTTTTTAAATTTTCTTCAACAAACAAACCAGCCTTAATAAAAACTATTTAATGACACAAACAAAATAGGTGGTTAAATATCTTGTACATTTAACTCTGTAGAAAAAAAAAAGTTTTCCAATTATACAGCCTTAAAATATACTCAAGGGAGTTTCAAAATCCATTATAAAAATATAAATTTAATATTTTTTGACATTTAACTTTGGATAAAATGGTTATTAAAATAATAAAAAAAACATAAATCCGGATATTTATTAAAAAATTTAAATATTAGTCAATAAATAGTAGTTTCATATAGATGTTAAAAACTAATAGTCATTCAAAACGTTTTAAAATTCAATAACACAGCCTAATAAGGATTATTATAGCAAGTTACTTATGCTTGAGATTTTTACAATACTTTATTAGACAAAATCGTCTATAACTTTTCTACATTTTGCTTAAAAATTATCTTAAGGCTTTCCTCTTTGAAGCTCTATAACAGTGTTGATCAGCTAAAATAAATTAAAGAATTCTACAAACATATATATCTTAAATATAAAAACTTACAAAAATTCAAATATGAAGAAGATAATTTGAAGGTTATTTAAAATAAACATATTCTTTAATTTTAGAAGCCTTTTTAAGATGAAATTTGAAATTGTACAACGAGTTTAAAGAATTCAAAAATAAAAGATATCGATAATAATCTTTTATCTAAATAATCTTTTATTCTTGCGACACACACCAGTGGATCGAGTTCTACAGCTACTGTTGTATCTCTAATAGTCAGTAACAGTGACTTGCAACTGCCAGCAACGACTGAAAGGCAATCATTCTTCAAATGTCAATAAGAAAATAGGAAAGAGTTCTACATAATGCTTTTAAATGATAAAACTTAACAATTATTTTTTGTTAATTTGTACGGAATGAATATTTATATATCCTGAAATTATAATTTCTTACACGGACAAAATTTTTACCATTTTATAGAACAAAAGTAAATTGCACCAAGTTGGTCTTCATAAAATAACCATATATTTGTAAATGCTTATTTTTAAAAAGTTGAATTAATAAATATGGATAATACAAATGATGAAAACAAAATTTCTCATTTTAAATTTATAATGACTTAAAAATATTCCGAAAGAATTTTAGTGTTATTTTCGAAGCTGCAATAATGATAATTATAACACTGACTGTCTTTTCGGAACCTGGTGGCTTAGCGGTAGCGTTTCATACCCCCAAGGCACAGGTCCGAAGTTCAATCCTCGGGTTGGGGAAGGTTAACTCATCCCTTCAGTGGGTCGATAAACTAAGTACCAAGCATACTTGGGATTGAAACACTGGGGGTTTTACATTATACTGACCACCTAATCGGAACATATGTTTTGCACCCCAGAGCCTCTCGGTCAAGAAAACAGATATGGGTACTGTAGGTCTTGATTTACATGGGCTGTCGTGCCGCAGAGTTTCGTTTAGACTGTGGGGGAAAAGAGGAATCTTCTTTCAAACGCTTCTAATATTTTTTACATCTGAATTCAAGCCTTTATTTATACATAATAATATCCAATATTTCAGACCAAAAGGTCCTGCGTTTGATCCTAGCCAATGTTTAAAAACAGCGATGGATACTTCATTTCTTTCTGCGTTCACCTCTGCCATGGTGGATACAAGAGAGATTTTCTGATTTCCACCCTCGTGGTACAAAAGCAAAAACCTATGAAAAGTTCTTCAGAAATCATTGCATGTTAAAAGTGTATTTATTGAAGCCTTAACAATTAATCTATCCATTGCACGATGTCAAAAATTTAATACCTTTTATTTTATTTTCAAGCTTAAAAATTATACTTTATTATGAATTTAGCTCCAGAAATTTTAGTGTTGAGTGATTTTATTTAAGGATTGATATTGTTGATTATTATGCTATTCTGGTAATTTTGGTTTGTTACATTCAGAAGTAAATTTGTGGTACAACGGCATTTAAATAATTTTTTTACAGACTAGGCTAACAGAAAATTTAAAGTAAATTGTGATGGTGACTTTACACAGTTGGGGTAATTTTACTTACACTTTGTGCGTGCGTGCGTGCGTGCGTGCGTGCGTGTGTGTGTGTGTGTGTGTGTGTGTGTGTGTGTGTGTGTGTGTGTGTGTGTGTGTGTGTGTGTGTGTGTGTGTGTGCGTGTGTGTGTGTGTGTGTGTGCGCGTGTGTGTGTGTGTGTGTGTGTGTGTGTGTGCGTGCGTGCGTGTGTGTGTGCGTGCGTGTGTGTGTGTGTGTGTGTGTGTGTGTGTGTGTGTGTGTGTGTGTGTGTGTGTGTGTGTGTGTGTGTGTGTGTGTGTGTGTGTGTGTGTGTGTGTGAATAAAAAGATATCCTACGATGGTGTTTATTGTGCATTGTAGAGATTATATTTTCGGTCATCCTTATGGAATAAATATGCACAGACAAACAATATTGATTGTTTGATAAATTTAATTATATATATATATATATATATATATATATATATATTCATATACCTGGATTCCGTTTCCTTTCTTCTGGTTGGATTTTTCATTTCCATTTCCATGAATCAACTTTTTTTTTTCTGCTTAAAAACAGAATTATTTCAGCAAATTTTCATTTTGGCTATGATTTTAAGCTGTGATTTTAAATTATACAAATTTGATTAATCTAAAATAAAGAAAATAGTCTTAGCTCTCGATAAATTTAAAATGATGCTTCGCGATTGATAAATTTTATAATATAAACATCAATAAGTGCGTAAAAAATGAGTGCATTTTAATGCATTTCAAGTAAAGTAAAATGGCTAATTTCTGTAACATTTATAAGATTTCCAAAACATTACTATATAACATGTAATATTCTTTTTTTAACATATTCTCATTCTATTACCCAACTTTATATTCATACTGTAACTGTAATTAAACATCTGATGTTAAATTTGTAAATGAAACATCCAAAGTCTCAAACTAAAGTTAACTCCAGAAATTAGCATAAAATTAAATTGTATTTTATTTCAAAATCAAATTAAGATATTAGACACGTTATCCCCAAGAAGGCGATACGAGTTTTAAACTGTCAAAATATCTTAGCAATCTTAACTTCTGGTAATTTTAACTGAATTACCTCGATTATGTGCTTCAGTCTGCCTGGTAATGTGTGATCTTCCATCCTCATAATATAACAGGTGGCATTACATGTAAGAAGGAATAAGTCTTTCGTAACTGGCAGAGAAATCCATCATTGAATTAAGATTCGGTTGGAACAAAATGGTTCACCGATAAAATACGTCATGACTCTGCTCATTAAATTATGTATTTTCAATAATCTCGGTTAGTACTTGAAATTAGAGTTGCTTTTATCAAATCAAAAGTCAAGAAATTGAGGTGTGTTTAATTAATGACGTCATTGTACAGAGACTTAATCATAATAAAATTAGTTCCTAAGCAAAATTCTTCAGAGTAATTTAAAGTACATAGGGAAAGTTATATTATTTATTATAATTTTTAAAAATATATGATGATGAAGTTTGAATAATAATTTAATTATGAAGCTCAACTGAATTGACGTAATAAAATGTTTTTTATCGTAAAAATAAAATACGATTGAAAAAAATTTTAATTTCTTATGATTCAATGTATTGAAAATAATTAATTACAATATGATTGAAAGTAATTTGAAGGTTTTATTTCCAATAAAGATCGTATTAAGTAAACTTTGATATTCTGCAGAGTTAGGTGGCGTGGCTATAGTGAATAAATGAATTTCCCAATTAATCCAAAAGATTAGGAAAGCAATATAAATATGCATTTGTACATTCATACACACAATAGCTAACATGAGCATATTTATTATTTGTTTATGATAACATTAATCTTTTACAAATATGCAGATTTAGTTTTTAGAAAAATATTCCAACGTACTGACTACTTAGCTTTAAAATGCTTCTTTATTAGGAACTGAAAAATGTTTGCAATTTCAACAAACATCCTGAAAAAGTCGCTTGAGTACTTACAGATTATATTATACGCCCTTAAAATTTTAATCTTTTACATTAATCATAATACCAATAGATCAATATGCTCTCTACAATATTGATATCTATAATGAACCTGGCATAAGTTGTCTTTAAAAATAATCGAGACGAGAAAGAATTACGTGCTATGAAGGTAATACCACAATATAAAATTATAGTTTCGCTTCTTAAAAAAGATCTTGAAAAACTCCATATTCAGAGAATCATGAGTCTTTCTGTAACTCTAAAATGTAAAGTTCAAATTTTGTTCATATTTCAGTATTAAATATAGTAATCAATTCATGTGAAATATAATTTGGTGCTTATATATTTAAAGATATATGAGTCTATTTACATAAATTGATTTAGTTTGCAATATTATTAATAGGAAATAATAATTAACCTCTTAAAAAAACTATTTGAAAGGTTAACATTTCTACAAAAGAAGACTATTATGCATGCTAAATTTACTTGGAATATTACAGTGTTGTCACCTCATGAGAAAAACCCCTACTTTTTCGATGCAATGAAGGAATTAGATTTTCTCCCTCCATCACTACAAAATTTTATAATGAATATAACAAAGTGGGTGGAATTCTTTCTTCTGGAATCCTTTTTCTAGGGAGTGCAAGCCCTACTACGGCTACCGCCAGTCATAATATACATCATGTGACAATTCAGAGAATTATCATGTTTGTTCATCGATTAGTGTTAGTATGAAAACTGCGCATTAATCTTTTTTTTATATAAAATAATTTTTTGAATTTAAGATGACACTATATTATTAACATGATATCAATAACACGAAATATACTAAAATATTTACTTTCAACTTTTGAGAAAGTTCCTAAAATATTTCGCAAAGATTATCTTCTCAAATGAAGTTTTGTGACCTAAGGTTAATATATATAATCTCTCTTAAAAAGTTTACAAATCATTTCTAAGAAACTAATTAAAAAACACAGTTCGAAGTGATTTATTAATGTGGTTATCTTAAAAATCAGAGAAGTTGGTGTGAATATATATATGTATATACAAACACACACGAATGAAAAATCTCTCGAATACCTGCGACAGTTACAACTTTGAAGATGGATTTTAGGCTGTACTTTTATGCCATTAAATAATGTCTCCCTACATGGTATTAAATATGATTTAATTTAATTTCTTAGTCTCGTAAAACTATTTTCTTACGTTCACTAATTTAAATACAATGACCTTCGGTATTAATGTCTTTCAAAACGATAACAAGCATTCTCACTAAAAGTTAAAATAGAAAGGCTATGTTAGAACTAAGTTGTGCTATACTAAATAATTAGGTTTTATAATTATACCTCATAATTAGCTATATTATAAATTGAATGAACTGGCCAAAATCTAAAAAAGCCGAAGTAATACAAATTAAGAAATATAAGAAAGGAACATATTAAAAATGCATACATTAAATACAATATAATTAAAATTTTAAATCAGAATAGTAATTTGGCAAATAAGATCTTAAATGTATCATTCGACATCATTTTCACGACAGGCTTCAAAGGGAGAAATGACTCTTACTTTGCAGTCCTTATAAAAACAGTACGTGCAAATAAAGTAAACAAACAGCACTAATTGTAGACATAAAATTAGGAATGTGATGGATATACAGCTTTCCATTATAATTTTAGGGGCCATATCGACATATTTCTTTATCCTGATGAATTAGAACTTTACGAAATTGTATTACATTAAGTAGTCCAAAAATAGTTTTAATCAAAGGAATTGGTCTTCTAATAATTTTTTTATCTCATCTAATAATCAAAATTTCCTGAACTTATTAAAATATTTCATATTCCTCTTAAGTAAGGCTTTTTTGTTGAAATAATATGCTTAATTACATTGGCCACCAAAAGTTAAGGAGTAAACAGTTTCTTGCTCTTAATTAAATAGACGAATTATTCAAATGATGTTGAAACACATCATTTGAATAATTAGTTCTATGACCCTTCAGTTGACGTTTGTAGTTTTATAATGATTGTTAACTAGTTTGTAATATATGCATATCTATCATTTATCTGAATATATACAACATAAATACGAATCCACAGTTATATGAATGAATTACTTACAAATCAAATCCATTCTTATCGAAGAGGAAAGCTAAATACAATACATTATACCTCTTAAGAAATAATGAAAAATAAATAGAATATAAAAAAAGAATTTTATTTCAATAATATAATATATATTTAATAAATCTTTATAATATATTAAACAACTTAATATCTATTTATAATATATTAAAGGACGTTATTCATTCATAGAACTATTTATCGGATTCCAAATTTATTAAAATGTAAAAATATAAAAAAAAATTTCTTTGAGCAAATTTTCAAATTCTTTCAGAAGTTAAGTTTATATTTTTAATCCTTTCTATCAAGTTTATATATGGAGAAGAACAGATTCACACATTTATTAGCTTTATATTGAAACTCAGAGATATGTATAAATAGATTTACTCTCACCGCCATTTTAATTTCACTTAAGGTTAGTTACTTTGAATTGTAGAAATGCTGAAACTTCAAAAAGTCGTTTTCAATTAGTATTTTTCCCTAAAATATAATAAAATATTCATTTTCAACTTTTGAGAAACTTCCTAAAATATTTCGCAAAGACAATCTTCTCAAATGAAGTTTTGTGACCTAAGGTTAGTATATATAATCTCTCTTAAAAAGTTTACAATTCATTTTTAAGAGACTAATTGAAAAGCACAGTTTGTAGTGATTTATTAATGTGGTTATTTTAAAAATCAGAGAAGTTTGTCAGAATTAATTATTATAATACATACATATATATACATACATACAGTGTCTCACAAAAGTTATGGGGCACTTGTGCTTTATTAAAGGAAACTGTAATAAAATTAATTAAAAATGCATGGAAAAATTTTTTGCGTGGGTGTATTTCATATTTAAAGTTAGTAACAATTATTACATACTATACATTTTGACAAAATATTAAAATATTAATTACATAAAAATACAATTGTTTAGAATGGAGTAAAAAAAAACTCACATAAGTGATGGGACACTTACTTTTCCATCAAATATTTATCCAAAAATTTTATTTTTTAAAAGGTTTTAATGTATTACTGGATTTACTTTTACTTTTAAAACATGATTTAATCTTTAAGGATGGATTTGACTAATTTTTTTGTGATTTCTGGAGTAATGTTACTCCATTCTTCTTGAACCACCTGAAGATTTTGCGAATTCTTGATTACAATTCTTGTCAAATTCTCTGTGGTATTTAAGTCGGGAGATTATGGGGGTGTTTCTATTATTTCAGGACAGTTATACAGCAGCCAAAGTCTAACGTTCAAAACAATGTGTTGGGGTCATTGTCCAAGTAGAATTTAAAATCGTTATGAAGGTTCAATTTTCGTACTGAAGTTTTTAAATTTTGCTTTAGAATGTTAATATACTTGTACTGATCTATTTTACTCTTAATAAAAACAAGATTGCCAATTCCATCGAACGATATACCATAGCTCCGCCTCCATCATGTTTTACTGTTTGCACCAAGTACTATTTACGAAATTCTTCCCTCGGTTTTCTCCACACCAAGATTCTACCGGTAGAATCAAATATATTGAATTTACTCTCGTCAGTAAATATAACTTTATTCTAGTAAACAGAATTTTTATTTATGTTGGATTTTTAGAAAGCCAATCTGAGTTTTCTATTCTTTTCACTAACGAAGAATTTTTCCTGTCTACCGTGATATCCAGAACAGATCGAATTACTCTTCTAATATTCTCAGGATTAATAATTACTCTATATAATGCTTGTGAATCAGCAGCAACTTTAGGAACACTCACTCTTGGATTTTTTTAATAGTTCGAACGACAGTTCGCTTTAATCCATTGGATATCTTTGATGGTCAGCCATGTCTTCTTTTATTCTGTATCATATGATTCTTTTTATATCGTTTAATGATATTGAAAACTGTTGAATGACTGTTTCAGCAGTTTCTTGAATAGATTTTCCACTTTCAACATACAAATTAATAACCAATTTTTAAATTTCAGGCGAAGTTTCTTTTCGTTTAGCATTCATGGCGGCACACAGCTAAAAAACGCAAAAATTATGTATAGTAAAAAACAATCTGGAGAGAAATAATGCAGATGATTTTATAAATTATTGCCAATTGCTTTTGAGTGAAAATAAAACATACAAAAAAATATTTTAATGTTTTATTTCAGACAATTTTTGTTGCACATCGAATAGAGTCCCATCACTTATGTGAGCAATTTTTTTCTCCGTTCTAAACAACTATATTTTTATTAAATTACTATTTTAATATTTTGACCAAATCTATGTTATGTAAAAATTATTACTAAATTTAAGTATGAAACACACCCACAAAAAATTTGTATTTGTATTTTTAATTAATTTTATTACAGTTTCCTTTTGTGAAGCACAAGTGTCTTATATCTTTCCTTTCTATTAAAATAATTTTCAATTTCACTATTATATATAGTAAAAAACTTTATTGACTATTGATAAGAAAAATTTTTATAACTACTGATGATCTCTTATAAATCTCTTGTTTATTCTTTGGACTATCATCATATTAAATTAATTTCTATTGTATATAATTTGAAATTGTGAATTTGAGACATAAATTTTAAATTCTAAATCACAGCAGCTGTTTATCACCAATAAAAAGAAATCATGTTATTATATTGTAAACATTAATAAAAGCAGACGAATATTAAGAACAATCTTTTCTTAAACATCCAAATTTCAAATTTTCGTTAAGACAACTATTATATATTGATATTTCCTCCACAATAATTCCATCATTAAGCCTCTCTTTTGAGGTAATAATTAGATGCTCCAGAAGAATAAAATTACTGAAAGCTTAACAAAAATACTTTCTTTTTCTTCGTGTTTCATAACAAATTCTGCATCCTTATTGATAGTTAAGTTTTTGAAAATCAATCAGTTCAACAATACCTTAATTAAGCATGAATAATTTACAACGTAATGCAATATATTACAACTTGAGTCGTTGTATTCCATCTTATCAACATTTTTCATCAAATAAATGAGGACAATGTTAGTTTAAAACTATATCCATCCAACATTCGACATTAGAATTTTCAACATCAGACAACTTTCTGACCACCTTTAAAAGATATAAAATATTGTAAATTCATAGTATAAAACAAAATTGTGAAATCTGCGTATCGATTATAGAACCTTTTTTTATCTGCACTTTTTCTAGTTACTTTAATTTACATAAATAAATAAACAAATAACAGTATTGTTCTCATTCTACAAAACTTCCATACTAATAATATTTGAATGCCAATATTTACCAATAACAAAGGACTTCTCTACAGCGTACTTGAGTAGTAGCAAAAATTAAATGACTATGATGATCTATAGCAATGCAAAAATTATCTCGGAAAATATCACAATTAATATTAATTGAAAAATGTTTATTTTGAGATGAAAATGAAGAAATATTATACTCTCTGAACTCCTTTGTCGTAGACTGTCTAATATACACTTGTTACATACTCTGTAGAAATAAATTAACAAAAAAAGAAGGAAAATTGCTTCAAATCAGACAAACTTAATCAGAAAAATTTAGAATGATTTCAATGAATAATTTAAAAGTAATTATTATTATTATTTAAACCAATCATTGAGAATGTATTACCAAATTTATTATTTTCTTATGTTTTTTTAATACGAAGTAAAATGTACTGTACAAGAAAATTCTTTACTTTAGTTTTCATCAAAAAATGATCACTTTATTAAACGTAAATTTTCATTTAAGTACAAAAAAAAAAAAATGGATATAATTCCAGAAATAATTGAGCAATAGTCATGAAACTTGGCATATACATATTGTTTACATAGATCATTACAAATTTAGAACAAAAGATATTTTACCAACTCTGTCAGAGATACAAGATAATACTTTTATAACGAATGAAATAGCTATGTTATCGATATTTCACGAAAGTAAATTCATAAATATTTCAATTGGTTATCGAGTGCGAAAATATTACAAGAGGATTGAGGTTATACTTTCTTACTATTCTGATCATTCTTAAATAGAACATGACCTGGTGACGTGGCAGCCCAAAGAAAGATAACATATGTTAGCAGATATTAATGCATGAATCGTAGAATTTAGAAATCAGTATAACTTTGCTGATTAACTATATCTAAGCATCTTGATAGCAAAGATTGTACCCCGAATTGTAATATTTTACAATATACCCGCAAGACTTTTAATTATTTTGCAACAGAGCTAAAAAAGATTAGCAATCTCAGTAGATTACCTCCTAAACTGTAACCAAGATATTATATCAATTTACTACCTAGTTACAAGCACAGGATCAGATAACAAACCTTTATCCAACTAGAAACGCATATCAATGTCGCCATTAAAGAAAAAACAGGTGGAAAACCAAAATCGTATTCCTTCAATAAACATCCTACGGTTATTAAGATTGAGATATAGATCTTAATTAACACTGATTTACACTCGTATCCATAAATTAGGGATAATGCAAGTTCAGGCAAAGAAAGAGACAAAAGCAAAACAAATGTGATTTATTTGTAAAATCTATTTATTAAACAACAGGTAAAGAGCAAAAAATATGCTATGTTTGACATCATTAATAAAAATTGCGATTTTTACTCCCAGGAGAAAATTTCAAAAAAGAACCTTTTTACAAAATCCAAGATAACATGGTTGGTATGATGGTTAATACATAGTATGCCCCCCAGACAATGCAATCTCTATAATGTTATGTTTCTTTGGGACTACCACATCAAATTCAAATCTTATAAAATGAATATCGAATTATTTTCTCTCTCAAAAAATATTATTTTAGTCTTTTCAAATAATTTCTCAGGAAGTTGGACAATTTCTAATAAATTATTCCTCATTTGTTACATTATATGAATGGTAACTACAATTGTAACATCACTTAAGAGCGAATTGCAGATTCCGTCAGTTGAATGTATCCATAAACGAAAATTAAATTTCAAATCTATTTTAAAGTAGAAATTTAATTGCATGTCTCTCAAGATTAAACTTTAATCTACATTTTGCTACCCAAAAAATTTTCAAGTTTATGTTATCCAGAAATATTATTTCGAATGAAAGCTTCATCACTTCCTCAACATTATATTAAATTTCATTTCTTTAAGAAATTAAAGGATTCATTCTTGAAGTTTCTCATACTAACTTCTATGTAAAATAATTTCCATTGTCCGCCTAGCTAATTTTTTTACAAAATTTTTACATATATTATATTGGACTCCAAAAATTACGAAATAAACACCTTTTTGCGACTAATTTGCATATGATTGAATGCAAAAATACCAAATTTGGATACATGCTCATAAAATAAATATGTATTTATTGCAACATAAAAGTTTAAAAAAAAAAAAAAAAAAAAAAAAAAAAAACGCAAAAATGAATAACAACCAAAAAAAAAAAAAAAAAAAAAGCAATATTGCTGGAAAAGCCCATTTTTGGAAAAAGAACACAGTTTTATATGTTAAAATGTAATAGAAACTTAACAAGCAGTTTTTTTTTAAAAAAAAAAGATGCTATTTTCCATGCTGTCAATAAATTGTTGGTTACCGAAATGGGGGCAAGAATAGACATGGAGATTTCCAGCTCTAATATAAATCAGGGAGATAAAGACTTCAAAGAGCAACAACCTGCTTACTAAGATAGTCTCACATATGGCTATGGGATTGAAGTCTGAAAATAGAGCTGGCCATTTTATTCACTCCAAACAAGGACTTTCAAGTTATTTCTCAACAAATACAGCACGATGAGGTCATGCTTTATCATCCATCAAAATGAAAGCATTGCCAACTGTGATAGCAACTGGACGGACATATGGATCAAGAATATCCCGATATCTCATACCCTCCAATCAGAGTTCCTTCCTAGAACATATATAAGTCAATGTGATTACTGAGTGTGATCCCTGTCCAAACCATTATTCCACCACCGCGGCAACTGTGTCTTTGCACGGTGTTGGATTCATGGTATCTGGTGTTTTGTTCTCTCCAGATCAGCACACATCCTGAGCAGCAACCTGCTGAATCGCTCTCCCGTGTGAGGCTGGACTCATCTGTAAAATGTATAGATACCCATCGCTGTCTGGTCCAAGAAACGTGCGCTCTTACCCAAGATTAGCTTGTATTTCGCTGTTGTTCCGGTGACCTGGGGGGGGGGTGCACACAAAACTGGTCGCGTTGCACAGAAAACTGACTGAGGAAGACTCCACTTCACCATATTAGCAGATATTCTTCTTGATGTTACAGAGAGGTCTGAAACGAAATGCTTTTCTCCTTCTGGCGAAATAGCTATAAAATGTTCTTCTGCAGATGTTGTAACTCGTTGTCGGCTTGGAATAAGTCGTCTAGTCACAGAATCTTTGCTTTGACATTGATTCCAGAGACGATGAGCCACACTGCGAGACACATTAAAATGCCAGGAAATATAAGCCTGTGACAACCCCATTTGTATTCATCCAACACCTTAACGAATCAGGCAAACGGCTTCTCTGACATTACGGGAGCCCACTAATAATTGTCCAAGTAATCTACTTACAAATGTTGAAAATCAACACAAATAACACGCGTAATTATGAAAGTCTGATACTTGAATATTTTTTCACTTGTGTGTGTGTGTGTATATATATATATATATATATATATATATATATATATATATATATATATATATATATATATATATATATATATATATATTCATTACCTGTTCTTTTCTATACCTAGAGTTTTTAAATAAATTAAGAAATTCGTTTTTTATCATTTATATAAATACAAATTTTATTATTAGAGTCATTTTTTATAAATAAGATATTAAAATATTTAAAATGTTTTCACCAATTTCTTTTTTATATGAACTCAAAATTTTTTTATTAAAAAAACGAGGTATTATTTGCTTCTATCTTCTTAGATATCTTTTCCTCATTAAAATAGCATATTTACGAAGCTCTGACTTCCCATATTTAGACACAGACAAGTTTAAAATCTGGATTTGATCCCTAAATTGAAGTCAAATGACTAATTTTAAATTGGAAAAAAAAATCACAAAAATATAATGGACTTTTATCATATAGCTTTTTTGTAGTAGGATAACGACCCGATTCTTTGTAAATAAATCCACCAAGTAAATTGGGAAAAACAAGCAATTTTAATTGCTTGTTTTTCCCAATCTAACCAAATGATTAGAAAATAGTGATAGATGGTAGAATTCTCGAACAACTAATTATAAAAAAATTAAATTGTTGAACTCTATCATTAACTGCCAATTTATAAATCAAGCATGTATAAACATTTAAGAGAATTATGAGCTTGACTCCTTAATATCCAATAACTTATGTTGCAACTAATTCTCTAAATGTATGCCTTGTCAGATCAGCTCCAGAAAGTGGTTGACTGCCACAAAGAATCTATAAGGGAACTGGATGTAATGTCCATCTTAGAAAATCAATTCACACAACCAGAATATGATCCAGTGAAGGTAGTTCCCATTTTTCCCAAATTGGGCAATTTTTCTGCCACTATCAAAGGAAAAGGCATCTAAGGTATTTCCTTCAGTCTTTACTTATTAGTCTAGCTAGAGCAGTTGATCTACAGTCACATCTGATATCCAGCACAGTGCCAAGGGATATCATTGAGTGTTAATGGCAGGAAGGTGGAATACGCCATTTCTGAAATCAGATCTTTCATTTCAATATAGTACTTGATGAGTAAAGAAAGAACTAGCGGACATTTTCTCAGTACTCTCTATAGCCAGTCTATCAGCGACCTCATTATCACTGATATGAACACTGAGGAAGAGCCTATCAAAACCATCGGCTGAGCCATAATTTATGCTCCTGGTCGGCGAGAGGGAGTACTTGGGCGGAACATAAAGTACGTCGGAAAAATAATCTCATGGAGGGAACACTCAAGGGTTTCATTGTGCTCGACTGAGGGGAAAGGAGCAAAGATGAATACATTGGACTATGTCCAGGTTGCTTGACTTTTTCACAAACAGAAGCTGCTGCCTCTTTGTAGTTATGTAAACAGCTTATTGAATGCCTTGCCAGAAATTTGATAAGACCAAATCTAAAAACATCTCAAACTATTGCTTTATCTACTACAAGAATGCTTTAAAACTGGTTAGTGATCTTTTACAATTTGCTGAAATACACTTAATCAAATTTTAATGCTAACAAGAGTTTAGTGGAATCATTTTGATTTGTTTAATAACTTTTATAAAGAAAAACTTAACTACAATCACAGGCATACTATGGAAAATATCAAAAAATCATGTCAAATAATTTTGAATCAAATTGCAATTAGAGAAAATGTCAGGGTATGATCAATGCACACATTAACAACAACCTTTGAATATTAGACCACATGAATTTAACATAGTAGGTTGACAGTTTTTTATAAATTAAAAATAGAAAAATAATGTATTCCAGTCAACGAATGATATTTTTATAGCTGGGCTATTAATTTATCGAATATAATTATAAAAATAGCTGGGCTATTTTTATTATCGAACCTCATTTTCATGGGATCATGAATAGGAATAAGCTGTGTCTTGTTCAAAGGAAATAAGAGGCGTTACATTGAATTTAAAGACTATTTTATCTACTGGGAAAGTTTTTTTAAGAAACATGTGTAAGAATTGATGTATAAACTTTAATGCTCAGATTTAATTTTCAAAAATATTAATATACGTATACATTTTTTAGCTCAATACATCATCCTATTATGGATTAAAATTTATGGTTATCAGTCTTGGGATTATGAAACTGGGAATAAATGGATGGTACTATTTCCCATAAAAATACTTAATTTTTTTAATTATTGTATATTTAAAGCAATATTTTAACTCCGCAACTTTGGCCACTGGAATCATTCATATTATGGCAGTTTTAGAACAAATACTTAGAGGAAGAAACTCACTCTTCATAATTTTAACAATTACAGCAAAATTTAGTGAAAATAGTACTTTTTTACTTTGATTATATTATATATTGCATTAAAAAAATGATTATAATCAATTGTATAAGAGGAAATGTTATACCAACCCGATTCACTTTTTCAATCATGAAAATTTTAAAAGATAAATGTTTCACTGCAATAAAATTGAAATTTAAAAATTTTAACAATATAAGGAAAAAATATTATCTTATTTTTTTTTTACATACATAAAACTAGAAGATTCAGAATCTTTTAAATTATTTATGTCACCATGAGATTGTTTTAAAAAGTGATTCAAAATTGTTAAAGATTTAAAAAAAAATTATAAATAAATCAGTAAACCAAAAATAAAGATATTCTAGGGTAAATTATCAAATGAAATTATTTATCTTGCCTTTATAGTAAATGCAAAAAGTGAACTTCATTTTTATAATTTCATGGTTAATAAAGGCCTCCTTAGGAAAAAAAAAAAAATTAATATTTGCAGAATTTTTACACAACTTATTTTATTAAGTCGCATTTAAGTTCAACATTTTCTTCTAATTTATTTTTTTAGGTTAAATTACTTTAGTAACAAATGTAATACACAATAATTTTTCAAGTTTTCTACATGATTTATAATCTGCCAAGAAAATGAATTAATAATGCCCACACTAATTTTAAAAATCAATAATTCTATATATTGATTAATATAGCTTAAAATATTTCAATAAATCAGTAAACATAACAAATTAGCCATTTTAATAAAGAAAATACCCATTTATTAGTCATACAAAGTTTCATAGCATTTATATTGTACAAAAATTTGCTAAGCATAATTTAACAATTTTTGAACTTTCAAAATACATTTTACTTGATAGTTATACAATAAGTCCAATTGTGGTAAAAGAATCCTTTTAATGTATAAAACATTCACTTATTGAATTACATATAAAATTTACATTTTAAAAAATAAACTACACAAAATATTTTTAACTGTACCACCAACTTGAAGTAAAGTAGGAACATAGCAACACACATTCCTCTGCAAAACTTCACTTTAATATTCTCAGATCACACTAGAATGATAGAAAATGTTCATGCATATATAAAAACTTTTTGATTACTTAATAAAAAAAAACTTGACAAAACAATTTTTCTACATGATTGAAGCTAAAGAAAAAAATTAACATTATCAAAACATACTTTGAATAATTTTTTTCATCACTTAATTTGCAAACACTAATTTATATTACAAGAAAATGCAAAGCACCAAACCCACAAAAATTTACCACTGTGAAATTTTATACAAAATAAAATATTCATTTGCAATAATAACCAAATATAATTAAACATACAATTAAGCTCCAATTTATTCATAGTTTGACACTTGTAGTTATTAAATACATTACAATTTCATTCATTTCACAAAATAAGTAGAAATAAAAAAAAAAGCAGATCTACACGAGTAAAAAATTATAAAATATTTTAATACAATAAATATTGAGAAAATACAATATATAGCACACAAGTGAAACAGATCTAAAATAAAGCTCTTTTACTGTTATTATGACATCAAAACATGTACAAACAAAATCTCAATTTATTACATTTCCAGACAATTCTGAACTATAAAAGTCACTCAATTATCACATTTTTAAAAATTAAATACGAAAACTTTCAAATTTTCCGTCAATATGACGTAAGCGTAAATAAGCATCAGTGCCAATGCCTTGCATTGTTTCCAAACTTAAAGAACCCCCCAGATATTCAGCATAGGCCCGAGATGTTGGTAACCCAAAACCAAACCTGGAAGAGAAAAACCAAAATATAAAATACAAATTGTTATTTATAACATACTTTATAATAATAAAATTACCTAAAAATAATTATTATTCAACTATATGCTGCAATATGCATAATATAACAGAAATTACTCAAATAAGTTTAAATCTTATTAAAGACATTCCATCATTAATGATTTCCAAATATTCTACACATTTTTAAGATGCTTATTTTATAATTTGTATATTATTTTAATTTTTAAGATAAAAATGATAATTAGAATTTTTAATACAAATATATATTTCTAAAAAAATATTAAAAAAACTATCTTAAATTTTATTACAGAATTAAGTTAGTATTGTTTTTTAACTTTATAAATATAAATCCATTTTCATGATGAAGATATGCAAATGTTTCAAACAGTATTACTTTAAAAGACTGATTTATTGCAAATATACAAATTAGAAAACTAGATACAACACTTGAAATCAGAATTTAATGAATAAGCAGAATAATTAACAAATTTACTGTGTAAATAAGGTTTTTAAAGAAAATTTTAATCAAACAAATTAAAACAATTCAAAATGAATACATCTATATTACACTAAAATTTTGTAGTAAATACAAACATTACACTCATGTCCTGAAGAAATAATATTCTACATAATCAAAGCAAAAACAAATCTAATTACACTTATTAAAAAAGTTTTTTTTGAACTCTTTGATAAGTCACTTTTGAACAAGTGGAAAAACATAACCAACATCTATAATTTAGAATTTGAACCATTACAAACATCGATAAAAGTGGGAGGAGCTTTGTAGCTTGTTTGTCGCTCAACAGTTATTTTTTCACATGAGAGCTAATTAGACCAGGACCTACAGTTTAAAATGGATTCCAAACCACTACAAACATCCATGCCCAAGGTGGGATTCGAACCCACAAACTGTTGAATCGAAGGCAAGAGTGCTAACCATTCGGGCGCCAGCTCGGCTAAAAGTGGTAGGAATCATATTTACACATTATAAAAATTAAGTTCAGAGTGTCTACTACTAAACAACCAGCCTGGTTTAAAAAGATGAAGAAATTTCTATTTAAACAAGTAACGTTGAAATGCAAGTAAGGGAAAAAATAACAAAATTTTAACAGAGAAGTAAGAATAAGAGAAATTTGATATTTATAAAAAAAAAATGAAATTACATTCTTTTTCATTATAGAACAAAAGACCACAAAATAATTTTATAATTGTAAAAATCTTACATCATTTTAAAAAAAATCAATTTCACATAAAATTTTAAGATTCCAAATAGTTACAATAATAAAATAATAGAAAATATAAAAGTAAATCTTAAATTGCATAAGTTCTTTTTATTTGATTATGGTTTTATACAGTCATACTCTGCAAATAAGAACTAATTAAAATGAAAAAGAGTAATAAAGTACACTCAAACCCCTGCAAACACCCAAGCCTTATATGGGAATTTAGTTTAGAGAGCTATTAAATGGAACAATGCCTTTCAACAAGGAAATTTTGCACTCAGCTTTGAGGTTTGTGTTGATTGAGAGTGAATGAAATAAATTCTTAACAATCACAGGACTTATTCGTAGAAACTTCTAAAAAATGCTGGCAAAAAAAACCCAGCAGTTACAGCATTTACAAATCACAATTATACTTTACCATTTCAGCTTATATAAACAGAGGTCTTCAAATACATCAAACAATTTATATCCACTAGGCTATCACTGTTGCTGGAAACTAAAAACTGACTCACTCGGTCAACAGAGTGTATTCATAATTTACTTGGTGTGAAAGCCAAGGTCTTTTTCCAAGGTTTTGGAAGATTCAAGGCTATCTCACTTAATAATGGCCCTAGAGTTTAGGTGGAAGTTACCAAAACAATCTATTTCTCACAAAGTGGTCGCCAAGAATCTTACCAAAAGGTAACCAAGTTGCCAAATCATTGGAAAAATTCGTTCTTAATGTAAAATATGCCTATATAGTGCGATTTTAGTCCCAGAATCTGAGTACTTCGGATCTGTCTGAGATATTTCAAGACAAATACAAGAAATATTTACACAAATTTTGTAACAATATATTTATAAATAGAATTTGTATTTTATTAAAGATGTCACTTGCAATCACTCACTTTTCTATATTTACAAGAAGATCATGAAAATCTAAAAAGAAAATACACAATAACTAAACAGTAATGCATCATTAACTAAATAAAATTTGATGGTAAAATGACTTTTTGCATTCTTTCTCATGAAAATTCAACTGCATAATAGTATCATTCAATAAACTTGGTTCTGTGCTTTGATCCCTATCTTAATTTTTTGGAAGAAGCCACTATTTTAATCGGAAACTAATCTTCTAAACTACAAATGTTCTTTGCTCAAAGGAGAATCAAATTCATGAAAAAAATTGGAAGTAAAGTAATGAATCATTTAGCTATCATATCTTACACTGGCTTTGAGGCAAGGTATTTGCAACATCTTTCGCCATATTCTTGCTATTTGCACAGAAAATGCAAATAATGTGAGCAGAAGGACTGATTACGAGATTAGAGCAAGGTCGTTTAAAGGAACATATGCTAAAACCTGAGAATCTTGAGTTTAACTAGGAACATTCTTTAGTCAATTTGGTCACTAATAGCCTAATTTTTCATTAGACTAATGCTGAATAACAAAAATTTGAATATCTACACGTATTCAGCTATTGAATGGACATCAGTTACAATTACAGAATTTACAATACAAATGTATAAAATTATGAACCTTTGCCTTTGCTGCCTATTAGAATATCTTTGCTATCATAAACAATTTTGTAATTTCAATGTGATTTAAATGAACAAAATATAATATTTTCTCAAGTGATACAATTAATATATCTCAATGAATGCCAATAACAATCCAGAAATTTAAAGATGCATAGAAGAAAATGATGGGCAACTAAATGCAAAAACACTTGCATGGTTGCTTTTATGCATAAAAGATGCATGATGTTGGAACATAGAAATCATTAAAGTGTATTCACAAAAAGAAAAAATTATAAAGACAATAATTAACTTCATAAAAATAGTCATATCAAAATTAATATAATAGAAAATACAAAAACAATGATACTTATATTTCATAGCATGCACTGTTGTCATTAATGATCATAATACTGTGATTAAATTCTGAACATTTATTCTCAAGGTATAAAATAAGCAGACATATGTTTTTACAACATTATATGTGTTTATTACATTAGTGGTTAGAACTGCTCCCCCTTGCCCTTTCAATAATAATGGATTTTTCTAGATTTACTACCGTAACATAAAATTGTCCATATTTTTATTTAAACAGATATTAGGTAAAAATTTTATAGAAATCAATTATCTTTGAAACAAATTAATAAATCTTATGATATGTGAAGTTTTAACATTAACTTAAATATCTGCAAAAACCACAAAAAATATTATTTACCCATGCATGGGTCCAGATCCAGGTCCATCAGCTGGTTCATTCATGATTTGACCAAATAATCCTCCATCTAATCTGTGATCTGTGCTAGATCCAGCAGTAGTGAAGTGATATTCCATAATCTGAGGAAGTAGTTGGTGGGGTATACCACAACCTCTATCTGATATTCTATTATACACAATACAATAGTTATACAACAGTAATGGAAATATTTTTACACACATTTAAGAAATGAAAAGTATGAGTTGCTAAAAATTTTAGTTCTAAAGTAGATACTGTACAGTTCAGAAATATTGGAAGGATAGAGAAAAAAAATGGCATAATAGCCAAGTTTCTGGGCATTTGTAATAAATAAGTTCTAAAGTAGAGGCATTTTAATATAACATTCTAACACTGTGGATTTAAAAAATATATTTGAAATTTAGAAAAATTAAATATCTGAACAACTAATCAAAATATTTTCTAATCAGTATTTAAACCTACCTAATGATAAAATCAACATCATTGTTTGCAATAGTTATAGTAACCGGGGGTAAACTGTCCTCACAGGTATCAAGATGACTTTCAATTGTAGCTCTAAAATATAAATTTATACAATTTAGAAATGATACAACTATTATAAAAATGTTAAAATTCATCACATTACTCAAATTCCTAAACTAAGAAAACAATCTGCCAAAATGTCTTAAAAATATTACAAGTCTATAATTGTATTTCAAATCACTTTCAATATTGATTTAAAAAATGAATGGATAAGTAAAATTTTACAATCCATTATTTTTATGCTCTCTCTCTATATATATATTACTATTTACGCACATACAAAAACTATATTATCCATTAATTTTAGAAGATTAAGACATTGAACACATGTCTGCATACTTTTGCCACAATTATTTTTGATTGCAGTCGAAACTTTATAATTATTATTTACTTTGAATATATATACAAAAAACTAACATTGCAATTAATGAAATCACTATAATAATTTTAAGAGATTTTGGCAATTTTAATAAATCTAATGATTGTGAAATCTAATTTCATTTCGCTTATGTTATACAATATTCAACTAGAGCTTGAAAAATCAAATATATATTCAGAAACATTTTTTATTATTAAATTGTTAAATTTATAAGGTAACTATGATTATGATTAAAGAGCAAAATCTTAAGTGCATAAAGATAAAGATTTAAGAATTATAATATTGTAAAATAAGAATAGTAACAGATATTTCATTACAAATTAATTCTTTCTCAAAATACTGAATATATTAAGTAAAGGCAATTTTGCAATTTTTAAATTTTACACCAGAAAATTAAAAATAATTGACCAAGACATTATAACAAAAAGTATTTTAGTCAATCAATCTGTTGTAAAATGGAAAATTAGTAAAATAATAAAAGCTAGCTCATCATAAAAATATTGAAAGCAATAAAAACTAGTGAAAATAAAATAATGTATATAAAAGAAAACTTAAGTAATATAACAAAATAAATCTAGGGTATCATTTTAGATAGTAAGAGCAAAATTCATTAGCAGTATATACTTGAATGTAAAAATTTTCACTGTTCACATTTAATTAAATTAAATAAAAAAAAAACGAAATTTGTAATAGATGTAAATACCTATGAGCAATTCAAGATTATCTATAATATTAAGTTCTGCTTCAATACAGAAGATAATTCATGAACTATTATATAAAAGTGAGAATAATTCTATCGATGTGAAGACAAATATTAAGCATCAATTGGCAATAAAAATAAGTTATATAAAATGTAAACTATTTGAAAAAGAAAGATTTTATTACTCAAAAATTAAAGAAGAATAACTTAAAACTTATATTTTAACAACTTACCGAACTGCATTTTTTAAAAGCTCTGGAATGATGTAATCAAGTGGCGCTTGAATATATGGGAAAACAGCATTAATATGTCCATTCAATTTAATTGCTGGTGACTTTCCATATTTATGCAATGCTGTTTGTCTATAGTTAAAATGAATCATTCATAAGATTTCTAAGTTTTAATCAGAGAACAAAGGATTCAACATCAAGATAAATGATTAAAAAAATAAATATAAATATTTTCCATAAAATTAAGATTAATAAGATATGCTTAATAATACTTTAATATTTTAACAAGTGATTAAAAAATCTGAAGTCAAGGAAATTAAAAGTATTTTGTAGTGAATTTTACAAAATATATATAGTTCAGAATTTAATAAATTATCTTCTTCATTATTTAATATTCAAATCCCTTGCTAAATGCAATTACAAGAATAGATTATTATTTTACAGAGTTAAATTACTTTTTAAAACTAGTTAAATGTGATAACATTGATTTTTATAACTACAAAAATAAAACAAAATAATCACAAAAATAAAACTGAAGTCAAGAAAACACAATTTATGATTATTTAATATTTAACAATGTGTTATAAAAGTTTAATACATATTTGGTTAAATTGTTTAGTACTTAAATAAATTTCACTCTATGAAACGACTTCAGAGATTAACATGATATCTAATAATTTAAATTGTAAATTTTACATTTTTTATAAAATAACTTACCGAACAAAATCAGCCCATTTTTCAATGACATCCTTCAATTTCATAGAGACATTAATGATTCCTACATAATTACCCTAAAAATAATTATACTATTATGCAAAAATATAAAACTTTTCTCTTTGGCATGCTATTAATAAATTCACAGAAAAAATAATCAAATTTAGTTATTTTGTTACTCCATAATCACTTTTTGTTCACAAGACTTAATCGGATCAAAATTTAAAGCTGTAAATTAATTTCAAAGCACTAATATTAACTCAAAAGTTGAGTATTATATACATAAATTGCTAAACTGACAGTTAGGACATTAACTGCCCTGGTATTAATTTGTCCTAACATAAGCTAAGAAATGAGCCAACAAACTCCTGAATTGAATTCCAAAACATTCCAAAATGTAGGAGATTAGCAAATTGTTTTAGCCAAAAACAAAAAACATATCCCTATCATCAGGATTATAAAAATACTAATGAATAGAATATTAAATTAAGCAAAATATATTAGATAAAGTATAGAAATTTTTAATGATAATTATATTTAAATTAAAATATAATTTAATTATAATAAATTTTTCAATAATAATTATATTTAAATTTAAATATCTAATTTAAATTGTTGGAAAAATTTGCATAACATTCATGGTTATTTTAAACTGAAGGAACAGTTTCAGTAAATGCTATTGAATATTTTGAAACTGCTGAATGATTGTTACATTTAGATTTGAAAGCTATACAAAGTGCAACACAAATTCAAATTATAATACTAAATGCCCATTTAACAAACTTTTCTATCATTGTATATCATTATTTTACAATTTCCAAAACAAATTTATTGTTGAAGTTGTTTGAACTGAAGTTGTTTTTCAAAAATTTGCAGTTTAACTTAATTTTCTTAGTGGGATATAAAAAAATACTTTTTATGAGAGCTCATCAAACAGTGATTCTTCAAAGCAATTATTAATATTAGAAATATAAATTTTACCAATGAAATTTATGGTTTCCTTAAAAACAAATGTAAATATAAGGCACTAATATTCAGCACCATAAACACAAGAGAAATATTTGTAAATAAAAACCAAATTTAAGGAACAATACTATAAATTTTGAAATATAATGTAAGAATAAGGAATTATTATGAGACATATTTATGTTTGGTACCAAACAAAATACAACATTGATTATCTTAAGCCAATTTTACTATTATCCACCAATAACCTTACTGATTTCAATTGTTCAGTTAATAACATATATTGGTTTCCAAAAAAAATTATGAATAGCTTTAATGTAAGCCTTTTACTCATATTTTACAAAACTGAACATCAAATTTTTCATAAAATATTATGGAATTTTAAGTGATTCATTTCTCCATAAAGTATGTTTTTTCCATTATCATCTTAACATAAATTATTCTGTAAACTAAAGTATAGAAAATTCTTTAATTTAAATAAAACAAAAATAAAATAGGGCAGAAATGGAATAAATATATTCAGAAATTAATTTTTAATCTATTATTTAAATTTTTAATTTAAAAAAAAGACAGCAAACCTATTAAATGTATTAGATGACAATTTTATAACCATGAAAATCCTACATTAAAAAATTGCTTACATGTCCATTGGAATTATCATTGTGCAGTCCAAGATGATGTTCTGCTAACATTCTTTGCCCAAGACGAGAAGTTAAAGTTCTATCTAAGAAGTTTCGCACAAGCTCTTCATTCTAAACACAAGAAAATTTTTTTAAATTAAATATATAATATGTATATATATATTCAATTTGAATGCCAAACTAAACATAGATACAAAATAAGAATAAAAAAGTATTTATGAGGAAATGTACCTTTATGTGTTTGCGACACTCTCTAAAACCAGCAGCCAGTTGAGTAACGACATCTTTATGATCATCTAACAAACCTTGCAAAAGTTCACAATAGCCTTTCTCGGTTTCAAAATCTGTTATCTAGTTACAACAAAAATATTGATAATCAAATTCTACTTCATGTTAACAAATTTAAACATGTACTCAATGTCATAACAAATCAGTTAACAGCTTTAATCAATTAAATCATAAAATACATATTGTACACAAAGTTTTAGTAAAAATTATGAATCTGAAATGATTTCTCAAATATCTATATATACAAAAATCTGAATTTTCCCAAATGATTTAAGAAGTTTCTTTTTAGAATTTGTAGTGTTTGTAATTCCTATAGGAATACATCTTGTAATTTCAAATTAAACTCTAGAATTTTGTATAATATTCAATAATTATACATTTTAAACAATCCTATATAAATGTTACATCAATGTACTTATACAGGATTAAAAAATTGACACATAATGAAAATTATTTAACTTTCCAAAGTTTAAGCTTTTATATAAAGATTTAAAGTATTTGTGTCTAGAAACAAATAGTAAGTTATTTAAAACTGGAACTACCTAAAGATGGTTTGTTTGTTGCTCAATGATAATTTTTTGCACACAAGGGCAAATTAGACCGGGACCTACGGCTTAAAGTGGATTCCGAACCACTACAAACATCCATGCCCAAGGTGGGATTCGAACCCACAAACTGTTGAACTGAAGGCAAGAGCGCTAACTATTCAAATGGCAGCTTGTCGAACTAACTAAAGAATTATTACTAAAAAACTAGAGTATCTGAAATATAAGTCATTTTAAAAAATACTTCATTAAATACATTATAAACAAGATTGGTTGAAAATATAATAGCCCTTTGTTTTGCACATAAAGTGCTGCTTGCAATTCACTAAAAAAATTTTGGGCAATACAATGAAGTTTCAATAGTTAATTAACATTTAAGATAGGCTATATTCAAAAATTTTTCATTAGAAAGTATAGTTATTTCTAAATTAGTTCAACAAAATTATAATTTTTAGTTTCTCAGTCAGAATTTTAATTTGCCAAATGTATAATTGGTTATTACATTTGACTTTCACAAATGAGTATTCTGTGTTCAAAGTATATTTTGAGCTATTACTACTTAAAAACAAGCTTCTTAGACAAAATCTCACATGTATGACCAACAGATGTGTTGGAAAATATTTACCGTTTGCTATGCTTAAAAAAAATCCACAACACTGTAAAATTTCAGGAAATCGCAAACACTTTTAAAATAAAATTATTAAGAAATAATTAAATATAAAATAATGAAATGTTTTAAAATAAATTATAATTTATGAAGCATTTTTAATTTTATAACTTTGTTTCATAAATCATATTTCAACTTTACTTTTTAACATAACATTACAATAATTTTTGAAATATTAATGGTTAAATTATTTCACACACAAATCTTTATCTATAAAAAGAAACTATTATAAACTATTTCCTACATTGAAATTGTAATTGGGGAAACTAGTCGTTGGATAGATTTGTTTGTCTTTCAAAACTTATTTTCTACGCATGAGCTACTGTGACCTGTGGTTTAAAATGAATTTCAAATCACAAAAATGATCCACATCTGTGGCAGGAACTAAACCCACAAGTTGTGGATTGAAGGCCAGAGACTTAACCATTCAGCTGCCAGCTTACACAAAGAGTATTTTTTAAAGATATTTTAAAGAACTTTTTTGAATTTATCATGACACAACTTAATTATTAATAAATGTCTTATTTTAATTAGAAAAGACACCCATTTAATTTTTTTAAATTTCATAACTATGATTTGTAAAAAAAATGTTTTTAAAGTCAATCTCTGGTATATTCATTCAGCCCATGTACTGTAATAATTACTTGGATAAAGTTGAGAACAAATAAGAAAAAGCAAAAATCCTGGTGTTTCATTTATTTTACAGAAATTGATATCAATTTGTGGAAGAATCATATTGTAAAATATTTAACTTATGGCTGAAATAGAAATTTTTTTCTTTAATATTTGTCAGTTATAATAATAAATGCATAAAACATTAAAAAATTCCCACAAAGTATTATATCTTTACAAGTAATCTTAAGCTATCTCTAACCTTTTTTTACCATCTTTTTTATTTTACTATCATATATTATAAAGAGAATAACAGCTCCACAAGATCAATTGTTAGAAGTATTTTAAGATAGCCAGAGAAGCTGTTAAAAAACAATTCAAATTTTGTTTGTAAATTTTTTAAATAGATTTAGTTTACTTGGAAGAATTGCGTAAAAAAATTTTTTTTATTTAATGAAACTAATTCATATCAGATTTTTTAAAGTCCAAGTATATCAAATAGAAAAATAATAATTCAAGTTCATGATAAAAAAAATAGTTTAGAAATTACTACAACACCTATAATAGAAAAGGATAGTTTAACGAAAAAATTAGATTGAGAATTTATTAAACATCGAGTATAGAATACTTGGGTATTTTCAAACCCTTATACCTGTAAGATAAATTGATAAATATACAGGATAAAAAGTTTATCCAAATATTTTAAATTCTATTGAAATTATATAAATATTTGATGTATTCAAATTCAACACACCTAAAATTTATAGCCAACATTACAATTTGAGTTTGACCTACCTTTCTAATGTTGACTAAAAAAATTTTTAATCAGAATATTAAACAGATTTATAGAAGAAACTGAAATCACTTTTTCTTTGTTTACAACAAAATTTGTCTCTTTTAATGAAGTGATATTAAAATAACCATTTAACATCCAAATACTTATCATAATGAATACATTTTCTAGCTTTTCAAACTTTGCTCAAAAAACTAAAATAAACTGATCAATAAAAAAATATGATAAAAAAATTTCATAATTCTAAAATAAAATAAAATTTTGCTTAGAAATTATCTTTCTAAACTACAAATACTACTTCTAATGCTACAAATCTAAAGGCTTTACAAATCAGATTATAAAACTTACAGCAAACTAAGTTCTATCACAAATGTCAATATCATAAAATATGAGACTCCCTGCTATTCCTGTTATAATAAATCTTTCAGCATTATAAGGAGTGAAAATAATGGCCTATTATGGCCTTTCACAGTGAGACACCCAGCGAGTCTGACTGTGCAAACAATAGTTAGATTCTTTTTATTTAAGAACAAACATCAAGGAAACTTAAACTTCCCTGGAATTAGTCTATCAACCTCAGAGGTCATTCCACTAGGAAGGCATGACTACAACCTTTATTTTATTCAGCCATTATTAGTAAACATGAACCTTTGGTTTGATCAGTTATAAAACTCATCACCATAATGAAAATGGCACCTTTCCCAAATGGGTCTCTGCAGTCACATTGTAATATTTATTCAAATATTTTTTCAATATAACAGAAGTCAATTTGAATAAATATTTTATTTTAATACACACACATTATGTGTGATAAATTAAATAATCTTCTTTAATCTTTAGTATTTTTACCAATGTTTTACATTATCATTTTATGCTATGGAGAAAATAAAAGGATATATAAGCATATTCAAATAACATATCTTATAAGTATTTATTTCAAAAGAAGAAATTTTATATACATTAAATTTTAAAATACAAAAAATAATATACTTACTGGAGGATACTCGTGCAACATATAAAAGGCACGAATATAAAGTTCATGCTGAAAAAGAAATGAAAGTAAAAATCAATTATAATTGCCAGAATTATTACAAAAAAAGGGGTTATTCAAAAATGTAAACAATTTGAAATAATGTTGAATTTTAATAAGCAGTATTAGACTTTTGGCTAACATTTGTAAATTCAAGACATGCACTTCTAAGAAAAGGTAAAATTTGTGTTTTAAGTATTTATTTACAATTTTAGATAAATCCAGAATAAATTTTAAAACTGACAGACTGTCTTTCTTTAAAAAATACAGATGTCATTATTTTAAAGCATAAAAATAGCATTTGATCTTATATTATAAGCAATTATAACAATGATTTATGTGTAAAACCAAACTGAGCAATTTTAAAACAAAGTAAATTAAAAAAATATATTACATTTTTCTTATTGAATTTAAATAGTTAGTCTTACAGAAATAGTGATTTAGTACAAAACGTTTCACATAAAATAACAAAAAAACAACAAATTATTTCATCATTTTTTCCTTAAGATAATTATCTAAATTTAATTTAAATAATTCCATTTTAAACAATTTTTTTTTGAATTTTAATAAATCATAATTAATATCACTAAAACACCATAAAAAATTAAATCAAACTAAAACAGTTACTTTTTACTGAAATTCTATTCTGAACTTTAAATGAGCTTGGAATTTATTATAGCACTAATAAGTCTCAAATCTCCCTATACATGCATATTATGAAATATTAATGTAGAATTCTTTAAGATATCAATAAATACTATAAAGATGAGCTTTGATCTGAGAATAGTAAACTATCAACTTTAATTTTCCTATTGAATTAATTTAATCAAAGTTTAACCATTTAAGTGTTTTAATAAATTCAATATTGAATTATTTTAAAAAATAATAAATTAATATAAAAACTTTTAAAATTTAAATTGCTTTATCTTCTCATATCTTTTCACTAGTCATATTTATTCAAAAATTTAACAAAGAATAAATATCAATATCACTTTCTTATAAAACAGTAATTTCTTTAAAAATTCCATTATATATAGCAGATTTCATTTATCACCATGGATTAAAAAATTTGCATTTATTCCACTTTAAATTTTTTGTCTTTGTTTAATCACATTTATTCAATGAATTTTAACAATGTACACAAGCATCTAAATAAGTATATAACATTTAATTAAAATTTCCTATGAAACCTGTACTTTCAAAAACACAAATCATATAATAAAACCTATAATATTCTAAAAACTATAAAAAGACAAATATTTATCAAAACCACATAGAATCACAAACATATTCACTTACAACTGATAGAATAGTTGGATTACATCCCACTATGAAAGGAAGGCTACGAAATCCAGCAACTCTATGAGCAATACGAACAGGAAGTTCCTTATGTAAATACTGGGCACTTCTCTAAAATAAAAATTTTGAAGTAATATTATAAAAAAATTAAAAATAATTAAAATTTCTTGATAAATGCAATATACAAAAAACTAAACAAGGTATTTTCACTAAATTTAATTTTATAAGAATTTTTAATAAATACGGAATTTAACTTGTCTTAATTAAATGATTATTAAAGAAATAAGAATACTTAAAACAGAAATTGTAAAAAAAAAAATATTTTATAAATATATCAGTTTATTTTGAAATAGCAATGTAGTGAAATAGTATTTCTAGGTAAGAAGTTAAAAACACAATGGAAAACATTTTTAACACACTTTTATCTTCACAGACTTTTAATTCTTTACATTAATGAAATGTTTTCTTTTGTTAAAATGACACAGGTAGTATTGACACAGGTACATAACAATTTTTAGAAGAAATATTTTTCAACATTCAAACTATTTGAGAAAAAAATATTTCAAAGCTTCTTATTTGTAAGATAATTGTAATTTTTAATGCTATGTAGTTTAAACTGTCAAAGTTGAAGTTATCAACAAATCCACCCAACTAATTACATAAAAATAAGAATTGTGTAGATGAAACTCTGCTAGATGGATTTTAGCCAAAAAGAACAGAGAATTCCAAACAGATAAAGAAAAGATTAATCTTATTACAAGGGCAAACAGTTTTGTAATGTCTCTAAGTATTCAAGTTCTTTTTGTGTTTATCAAAATAATAATTTGTGAAAGAAAAAAGTTTCTGCAAAATAAAAGAATATCTAAAAGGCATAAAAAGCAAGAAAAATCATTTATTCTCTGCCTATAAAGAATATGAGAGGAAAATAATAAACTTGTATCTAAAATATTTCAGCATAATATTATAAAATATATAAATATAGAAAACCAATTTTAAATTAAAAATCATAACCAAAATGTTTATGTTACAAAAGCATGGAAAATGAAAGATATTAGATTTAATACTGTTATGTATGGAAAATAATTTTAATAATGCAATAAAAATTTTAAATGAGAGTTAAAGTTTTATTAATTTACTTTTAAAAATTATCTACTAATTTTACATGGTAAAATGTAAACAAACCAAGATATACTGATTCACAAAACTGAATTTTAAATATTTACTTACAAGTATATGGCTACCGTCAGGACTTTTACCAGAATAGAGTATTGTTGCAGGAGTTAAGCGCACAGAAGGCTAAAAAAATATTAAATTAATAGAAGTTAAAAACTAAATTGCAAAACTTTCATATCAACATACAATATCCCTATAAGAATACACTAGCATTAAAATAAAAATTAAAGAAAGTGATAAACATTTCATCATTATAAAAGAAGCTAAAAAAATTTATTAGCTAAAGATCATTAATAATGCCAAAGACAAAATAGATTCCATTAAAAGACTGTATAAAATAGATAAAAAAAAATTTAAAAAAAGCATTTTAGAGAAAAATTTATTATTTTTGATACTAACCTATCACCAGACTTCATATTTCATATCAAGATAGCATCCTTAAAATTGTGATAAGGTTGCTGAGGTAAGGTTACCAGTAAGATTTAAAAATTATTCTTAAAATATAGAAACTAAACAAATTACAACATGCTATAGTAAAGGTAAGAAACTTTTACCCAGATTCATTCCACAGAATTTAAAAACTTATTTCATTGCTATTACAATCTACAATAAACTGGCAGTAAAATAATCCTATAAGTCCTGAATTAAAACTAATAGTTTTTCTCTCATTGAGTTGATTTTGTAAGTAAGAAATTAACACAAACAGCCATTAAGTGAAGGATTTGTAAAATAAGCTAAACCTGTATTTTGGGCAGAGTTAAAAACTTTTGATAACAAAATATTTAACTTTACTACACAATGCTTTCATATTATCACAAATTAAAAGCATATAATTATATTAACACAATAAGATTCTACAATTAATATAATTACTAAATTTCACAAATCAATATACCTTATTTTAGAAATTTTAATCTTCAAATTTAACAATGTTCAAAATTTGAGCATCTGTATTTTAAAATACTTATCTAATTTAAAATATCCCTACACAATTTTATTAAATTATTTAATAATTTATAAAAGTTTAACTTTAACATGAGTAAGATTTTTAAAAATTTTTAATTTTTTCCTCATTTATTTTTAAGACTTAAAGTTTTTATTTTAAAATTTTTGTTTATATTATACACATAATTTCTAGAAAAATAACTTAAATTTTATCAAAAGAATTCTAAATAGCTAGTTAAAAATTGCATATGAAAAATTAAATATACAATCAATAGAAATACAATTTATCACATAAAGCATTACCAGAAATAAAATTAAAGAAAAATAATGAAAATTAAATATAAGTAAATTCTTCATTTATGATAAAATATATTATCATTTATGACAAAATTAGAGAAATATGAAAATATAAATTTACATCAAATTCAAATGAAATTTTTTTTTAGTTTTAAAACAATTCTCATATTTTAATTAAGAATAGAACAAATAAATTCTGTGACAACAATTTTTAAAATATTAAATAATGTAAGGTAAAAAAAAAATTGAGTTATCAAAGGTTAATCATGTTCTTAAAGAGGTTTTAGAAAAAACAGATTAGCCCTCATAAAAACTTAACTAGTTTGTTTTTATTCTTTTATTATGCCTCAACAATAACAGCTTAAAATTAAATCAAATTTAAAATAATTATATTTGTTTCTTTTAAATAAAACAGCAAAATGCAATTAAAAATATTTTATCCTAAATTATTACCAAAAACTATAACTTGCATATTTAACAGTAAAAGATTATTCACATTTTGTTGCATATTTTAATACTGCACATGTGAAAACTAATTTTAATTAACAATATACAGTTTCCTACATAAATCCAAAAATATTTTTCTATAAGAAAAATGTTACTTTCATTAAAATATTTAAAAAATACCAGAAAAATCTGCCTATAACAAATGGCTGCCTAATTTAAATGCCATTTTTATACATGATATAACAATACATATCTATTATTCTGCTTTCATAAAATAATTGTATTTTGATAAAATATTTAAAACATTAAAATCTTACTATAATAGGATTAACATATTAAAATATGAAAAATATTTAGCATTAAATATTTAGTATTATAATATTTAGCATAAAAGATCAAAATATTGACAACAATAAAAGCGAAATATTACAATAATTTTAGGAAATAATGAAAAACTCTTATAATATAAGTATTGAATACTTATCTATATGATAACATAAAATACAAACATAATTTTAGACTAAAAATATTAAACTGTGAAAAGGTAAAACAACTTAAAATATAAAAACAAGCATTTAAAAATCATTAAGACCTGTAATTTTCAAGTTTTCACTATAATAAGAAATGATATTACAGAAAAAACTATTTTTATGTATAAGGTATTGTTTCAGATTGAAAATCAAGGCATATCTATCTAAGAAAATCTGGCTTTGACTATGAAACCCATAGATCAAATGATATCAAGATATTTAAAAAAAAATGAAACTTTAGTTGATAATTAAAAAAAAATACTGAGATTTTTTTATTTAAGAAGCTAGTTTACACTAGAAGAAACTATTTGGTTTGCCTAGCAGAAATTACACAATAAACCAGGTTCAATACTAAGAAATCAATCCACAGCCTATCTTTATAACATTTAAACTGAAAGAAATTATAAGAAGGAAGATTCTTTCAAATGTTGAAAATAATGAAAAAAAAGTTATTGTGATACAAACTTATAAAAAATAATTTTAAACCAAAATAGAAATATAACCTAAATTAAAGACATTAAAGTTTTAATACAATAAGAATTTAAAAAATTATTAAAATAAATTCCCTTTTTGCATGAGCCAATTTGAATTTACAATAAAACTCAAGTAATTATAAGCAAAAATATTCAAAAGAAAAAAATAATTCAAAAATACATTAAATATCTCAGCATATTTATTCTACAATTGAGAATATTTTCATGCAATAAACATTGACTAAATCAAAAGTAAAAAATAAAAAGAATTGCAACATAATTTGATTTAAAATATAATGCAAAAAAGATAAGTGTCAAAAATGAATGTAATATAGAAAAAGTGATCATTAATAAATTCTGATATTAAGTACAGTAAAAATTTTGTAATATTTTCAAAAATTAATTTTGTAATCTCACACACAGAATGCTAAGGAAAACTTAAGTCATCACACATGTTAAAGTACATTATAAAATAGGGCTGTTTATCAAAATAAAATTTCCTAAACTGAAAATTTTAAAACTAATATGACAAATAACAATTTATTATCCTTGTGTCTAACATAAAAACAAATATTTGTGTAGTTAAATTTTGCACCACAAAGAAAATTTACATTTTTGAATAGTCACAAAAATAATATAATTATTATTAATGAAAAACTTTTTTTTTTTAATTTTTATAGATAAAACTCTATTTTTTTAATTAAAATTTTCATATTTCCTCTAAGAAATTTCAATTTATTCCAAAATTTTTAAATAAAATGAAATATTCTGTGAAAATTCGGGAATAAAAAATAGATATATCAAATTTAAACAAAGAAAGAATTTTTTACCTTTGCAGCTGCCATGTCAATTGCTGATTGGTTATAAAAAGATTGCACAGTTCTAGCTTTAATTCTAGGAGCAGTATGAAACTCTGGTCCTTGATGAACATAGCACCTATTTCTTTCATCTTGCCTACAACTCTCCGAAATGCAATATGGATTGATTTTAACTTTGCCTGCACGACTACCAAAAATACGAACACTAAAACAGCCAACAAGGTTCACTTTTTCAAATAAAGTTGATGCCATGATTTCTAAGTTTATGGTAAATGAAATGATAGTAACAAAATAATTGCGTAATGCAGATATAGTAATTAAGGAATAAAAATCGGTAAGCTTCACAAAGTGTGAAATGGTAAGATATCACAGAATGAAAAATTGAGAATATAAATGTACATAAATTAGAACTTTGATAACTGTCAAGTAATAGAAATATTTTCAAACATTAAATTTTAAAACAGTGAAATTTTATGCCGAGAACTGAAATCCAAGAGTTTTATTTTATTAGGTTCGGCCTTACATCTATAAGAGAGCCAAAAATTAAATAAATGCTCCCGAATTAGGGCAATCCCCATCACACGCAAAGCTTGTAGTGTCTGAAAATCCACGCCGAAATGTATTGAAATTTCACAAAATTATAAGAGGAATAAAATATTTTACTCGAAAAGATTTGCTAGGTCTATAAAACTGATACATTTAACTCGAGCAATGCTACGGCAGAAAAAGAGCTTATTTTGGGTTTACTTTGAAATGGAAGTGATTTCATCTCGCCAAGAGCTTTTGCATTCGCCAAATCCAATTCAGAATAAAATTCCTCTTATAATTAGATCTACTCCGTAAAGGTTTTAAATTCTTTTAACTACATTACCTTAAAAAAAATTTTTTTTTTTGTTTAATATTTTACACTAGAGAAATTTGAATCTTTTCTATTAAAAAGTTATTCAATTTTGAAAAACTATTATCACACATTTGAGAAGAAAGTTGCCAAAATAGTCGATTACTGTGCCAAAAAGTTTTATAAACATAAGTCCCTTTATACACGTGATTGTCAGCTGGTATCAGTTCAGCGCTCTAGAATTTAAAGGAACTAATTTCTAGAATTTTTTAAAGATATAAAAATAAAGAGATAAAAAATATCAAGGAATAAAAAAATTAAAAATGTATAAAGGAATAATTCTTGAAAAGAAATATTATTTTACAATTTTCCTAAAAAGTATTTTAAAGCTTCTTATATCTTAATTACGCTATGCTACTATTAAAAAAAGTTATTTTATATAGAACTTCGAGATAGAGTCTTGAAAATTAGAGATTTGTAAAAGATACTATAAAGAAATAAATGTAACCTTAGAAATCTTTCGTTTCGTTAAATATCAAAAGTTTTAAAGTGATTTTTTATATTATTTTATTTTTTTTATTATTAATTAAATTCATTTTTTTAATAAGATGGCTTATTTATTCCTAATTAATTCTGAAATAAATGTATGATCGCAATACTCTGTTTCTTTTAACTCCTCAAGAAAAAAGTTAATCAATATTTAAAAAATATTTTTATTTATGTACACTAACTTAAAACATGATTTTGACTTTAAATGCTAGCTGAATAATAACGTATATTTGCAGACAAGTGAAATGAAAAAGTTATACAAAAAATTAAATGCATTTTAGATAAATATGGTAATTTATTTATTGCTTCATTCGATATTTTCCCCCTTACTCACAAAATAGGACACTCCCTAACTTGGGCCCCCTTTAAAAATGCGATCTTATTCTGATAAGGTTATTTGTTTTCAAAGTAGAACCGTAATAGCTAAAACAGTTAGGAAGATTTTCATCAAAGAAATAATCTTTCACCTGACAAAATATCGATAATGAAAAACTTTTGGGAGACACGAAGGAAACGTTATTTTTAAATAATCTTAAGCACACATTTTTGTTTGATCAATTTACATATTTCATTACTATGTCTAATAGCAATTAATTAATAATTTCTGGCAAACTAATTATAATCATTGTATTAGCAAATTTAAAAATTTTTTACATTATTACAAAGTAATTCATATGGTCTGTGACAAAAAAGGAAATCTTTAACTTAATTAACATCAATCTCTTAAAACAAAAACAACCTTATTAATATATATCCGAAACAAATATTTTTTAACCAATTGGAATCAAGTGATTGATACCTATATGTATGTGTGGGTTAAGAAACATTGAAATAAATATCATGCCACAAATTTGCATGAGTCAAAAATATTATAATTTAGAATCACAATGGTAGTTGAAGATGAGAAACCTATGTATAGAATAAATTTATGCGTAAACTTTTTTACTTGCTCTTAACTAAAAAATAATTGAACGTTTCCTGACTTTTATCAATAATAGATTTTTTTTTTCATAACACTTAAACTATTGCATAATCTCTTATAATTAAAAGCTAAATCTAATGTGCTATGAAAAATAAAATAATTGGATAAAATATTTTGTTCTTCAAATATTTTAAAAACCTTTTTAACACGTAATATTTTATTAATTAATGGCAGAATTAAATAAAACTGGAGAATTTGTTTTGCTTATACTAGAGTTAATTAATCAAACATCTGTTAAAATGTCAAAAATAGTGCTATTGGAAATTGACTGCTTCTTTCTAATGTTGAAAACTTTAATAACTTTCCTATAAATATTTTAAAATATACTATCAGTTTATAAAAAGGGATCTGACAAAACTAATTTGTTCTATGTTAGCAAACTATATGTAGAGGAATTGCAATTTCATGAATTCAATGCATAAATAATGTTATAATTTCAATTCAATTCCTTTAGAAAATCAATATTTGTTTTGAAATAACAGCATTATATTATTTGAAAAATAGTTTTTGCAACACAGTTTATTATTCCGTCCGGAACTTACAAAGTTAACAGTAAAATTTCTGTTTACATAATTTAACATCTTTTGCGAAATTTTCATATTGCTCATATTTCTTATGAGATATTTATCATTGCGGAAGTTTTGAACAGTATATTTCTTCGGACATTGAAAGTCACCTTCATTTAAGTGTTATTATTCGCTTAATAATAATTTTGCTGTCAAACAATGAATTCCTTAAACTCATTTTATCAGAAATGAAAGCAAGCAGAAGAAGCAGCTGTTTATATTAACAATATTTTATATTTTTGATGTATATTTTATAGCATTTATAATGCTCAGGTTTTATGAAATGTTTTTGGTGATTTATACATAAACATAAATTATACTATTCATATTCACTAAATTTTCCTGATCGTGGAAAATGTCTTTTTAATGATCGAAATAATTTTTTTTTTCATATTCTTAAATTCTTTCCGAAAATTTTAACTACTGCATAAGCAGATTCATTAAATGTGGTTAATTATTATTAAAGCAAAAACTATCTTGATACTTCTATTAACATTTTTAAAGTAATTAAAGACAAATAAATTAAAATCCAATTTGTATTGTGAAAAATTCTTTTAATAAATATACTATGTAAACATTTTATGTAATAGATGTTACAGAGAAGTACTTATTGTAAACCAACAATGATTTATTGTAAACCAGCATCCTAACAGCCAATGAATTAATTATATCTATTTATGCCCCTTTAAATTGATTTAGTTTGAGAGTAAATGAAATTAATGCTTTAATACTTATATATATATATATATATATATATCGTATTGGTTACTTAAGAATAAGACAGAGAAATTGATTTTCCATTTAACTTTTGAGAGGTCTAGTACCATGTAATTAATCACAACTGTATTCGTTGTTAGTATGGCGAAGAAGTTTGTTTGAAAAGTTATAATTCAACACAGATATATCCATTTCTTCATAAATATGCGACTCAAAATTTCGAGGCTAATTTATACCCTTAAACAGCGTAATTAAACAATTAAAAGCGTCCAGTTATATGATTGTGCATATAGTTTCTCGTTTACTGATTAATTATGTTACAACAAGAGTGCTTAGAAATGTCATGAGTCACTTATCATTTTGCAACTATTCGTCAAATATAAAGCTACAAGTGTGTGGGTGGGTGTGCCTACATGTACACATTATATTAGATATATATTGGGTAAAATAACTTCATCAGAAGGCTATTAATTATAATTTTTCATCATTTTTTTCATTAGATAATTATGAAATGAGACCTAGTTCTAAAATCATTATGTAATGACGTTTTATAAAAATATAAGATAAAAAAAAGTATATAAAATACAAAAAGGAATACATTTTATCTTGATAGCCTTTCCAAATCACATGTGAAATTGTTAAAGAATGGGAAGAAGGATTTTACGTGATTATCAATAATTAAAATATTTTTTAATGTTCGGTGATATATGTTTGTACTAAAAACATTGAAAATAAAGGGTTCGAAACAAAAAAAAATCGATGATGCAATGCTTCATTTGTTTGAAAATGATTTGAGACACAGATGTATGCAACTGTGTACACAGGTCACATCCCTGGAAGTGAGGAGAAAGTCAGAATCAAGAAGGTATTATTGTCATAAATTGTGGAATTGAAAGCAAAGTTCAAGCTGCTGAAATTGTTAAAACATCAGTTATGGATATGACGGATGTAGAAATAAAAAAGAACATGAACTGCTCGTATTTACTCGTATTTTAAAAGCCTTCCAATTCACTATAATAATATTCATAAAATAAATTATTTTCCCCATACATTAGTAAAATAAACAAAAATTATTGAAATGCTTTAAAAATTAATATTTGCTGTATTATATTTTATTACTTAAATTACTTTTAAACATGTAATAAAAGTGAATGGTTTTACGTTCACTTTTATTAAAGAATAGCATGTAATATAATTTAAAAACATGATAGGTAAATTTTTCCTTCCATTCCAATTTAAAATAATTTGCATTAAAAAGGACTATTATAACCATTTAATTAAAAAAATATTTATAATTACATAATTATTAAAACAGTTCATATAATTCATTTTCAGTTTTCATAAAATTCCGGAATTTTTCAAAAACGAATTGCTTGTTTTGTATTTTCGCCGATTTTTTCTCCGTAGAGATGAGACGAAAATAGCAGTGGAAAACGATTTCTATAAATAGAATATTTAAAAGAAGAGAGAAGTTTCTCTTTCAATTCAATTTAAAATCCATTTAGTATACCTACAAATTAAGCTTTAATATTAAGCTACAAATTATTACAGTTAAATCATAAAAAATGTATGAAAGAGCAAGTTAGATTTCTAAAAATCGGAGCTCATATTTCCCCTCACCGAAAAGAAAAACTCGAATAGAATAACGCCTTAAATTGATTCAGACATAGTATAGACTGGATCAAGGTGCAAGGTTGACTACGTGACAGGGTTCGATGAAAAGAAAGGTGACGTCATTGAAGGAACGCGTCCTTTAACCATACCACCAAATCTTTCGTCACGTTGGCCATTAGTGGTTAACATGATAGGTATCACGTGAACATCCAGTTTTCCATCGCTAGTGGCGCACTTTTATAAATTAATGAAAATAATAATAGAAAGAAAAGAATCATCTGTACATATTAATAAAAATATATAAAAGCAAAATTTTAAAAATAAAACTGCGAAATATTATTTAATACAAAATATAAAAAAAAATGAATGTTTAAAATTATAACTAAAATTATTTCTAATAGTTTCGTTAGAGATGCTATTCGTACAACAGGATACAGAAACTGCATATGGAATACTGATTATAAAAACTAATCAGTAGGTAAAGCGACTTGTGTATGATTTTATATATTCAGCAAACTTTTGATTAAAATTATTGAAAAACTTTTTTTAGAGTTTCGGATTTTGTATAATTCAGACATTATGTATGCTATTACCTTTTTATTTCATACATGCATTCAAAAAAAAATGTAAATGTATTTTTTTATCATACAAATGTGTAGATTTAAAGAGATGTTTAAATTAACAAATATAATTTAAATAACATATTCTTTGAACACTAAAAATTGGAGGTGGCTTATATTTTTATAATAAATAAGAGCCTTTATATAAATATACAGACAAAAAATATTTTAAAAGACATTCAGACCTAATATATGAATTTCTACTGATATATATAATGAATCCCTTTGTAAAATTTAGTGATTATTAATGTAATTATTATGAATATTCGGAAAAAGGTCATAACAGAGATGGTAAGGTAAATAAATACTATTAAAATAATTTTATTATTTCAATCCGGTGGTTATTATCTTTACATGGATAAAAAAGTTAAAAAGTAGCGGTACATAGATCTAAAAATATATCAACGGTACACAAATCTAAACGGTTTTACTATGCCTTTTTTTTTTTTTTTTTTGCCTGTGGAAACGATAATTTATTTATTTTTTTCTTTCGTCAAGCCATCGGAAACTAATAAAAGCTTAGCTATTGAAGATAATATTTATTAAAACTATAGTTTTATGCAATAAAAAATTTATTTATATAATAACCATGATTATATTTGAAACTTAACAATTTCTCTACATTAATAATTCGCAAATAGCTTTCTTCCATCAAAAATATTAATTACTCAATGGTTTTTAAAGATTAATGCAAATAGTTTTCTTTGTTTGATTTTTGAGTTAGTACTATAGCTATAAAACTCGATTTACGATCATAAAGGTAAATTATGTAATAGATAATATACGGATTTAGAATCCGGTACATAAAAAAAACTGTACATTATTTATATGCATATATAATATTATGCTGTTTACATAGATTCTTAATTTAAAAGTAATTCACCGAATATTTTCACATGAATAAATAAAGTTTAAGTTCAAAAGTATGATATTATTGAACATTTACATTTAAGCAATACTCGTACTTTTTTTTTTATCTAAATGAAAATATCTCTACCATAAATAATTTTTATAAGAAAGAATATTTTCGTTTTATTATAGCGCATTTTCGAATTATACAACCCAATTAGAATATCTCTGATATTTATAGATGAAATTTAAAAATTGATAAAATTTCACGTACATTGTGTTCACAATAAATTCATAATTTTAATTTGAGAAATTTGTATTGGTTATATCATGAACAGTAATTATTAAGATAATAAAACATGTTACGAGAAAAATCTGAATATATAGATAGTTTACTATTATATTAAAAAAATAACATTTAACAAATCTATTATTATTACAAACTTTATCCTCTGAAAGGAGAATTTTATGAAAAAAAAATGTATGATGAGTTTTGGAATTTGCTGAATTCACAGTGTTTTGTGAACCCAACATAAATAGTAATAAGTTAAAAATGCCTTTCCTATAATTTAAGCAAACAAAATAAATAATATAAAATGAAAAAAAGCATATGATTTGATTAATTTTTGTATGTCTTAGTGAAAAAAGTATTTTTAAGGGATTTTAGCAATTATTAGTTTAAACTGAATATGGCACAAGAGATTTATGAAACCATTTTTATTCATGAAAGAAATATATATAACCCACTATAAGTTAAGTCTCTATAAATATAAATCATAGGTTTCCAGACTTTTTTTTTCTCGTGCACAACTTTTAAAGTTTTACCATTTTAGGTGGACCCCCTGATGCTATTTCTACTGTATTCCCAAAATTCCTAAAATATATTACCCTAAATTGAGTTAAGAAGGAAAAAAAAGTAGCACATTTTCTTTTGTGTCTTGTTTATTAAAATAATACTTGTGGTTCTACAAAATTATAAACATTCATTATTACAAACAATCAACAATTGACAAAAAATCAACAATGAACTCTGAAATTTAAATCAACAATAAAAAATAGTCATGCGTTTTGTTCTTGGCATTTGTATTTATACTAATGTAGATTGCAAGCACAGCGCAAGCTTCATTTCATCCCTTTGCAGGTATAAACAAGGGACGTTGGATGTCACTTCTACGTGACGGAGTTCCTAGTGCCCCAGGCACGCACCTCCAATTTATTTATTTGCTCTACAGAGGGGATATGGTGTTTGTCATAAATATTGCTTAATTTTATTTAACTCTGGGATATGGTCTCGGAGAGAATTTGGAGGTCTAAACAAGCATCCCTGACAAGCGGGCACACGGGCGACACTTTTCAAGTCTCGACATGTGGTGTACGCTTGTACTATTATCTATTGTTCTATTCAGCTCTGTGTTTGAACTGAGTCTCGAATATTTTTGTGTACCTACCTAGTAAGTGATGCTACCTGCCTACGTTAATAGATATATCCAAGCCAAAATTTTTGTTCTTTATTATGAAAACCAGAAAATTTTTCGTGGACCACCATTTACAACTTCTGAACCCCTGCTTTCTTTTCAGGTCTACGTGGAGCTCGTATAGTCTCCTATGGACCACTTTGGAAACCTATGATCTAAATAAAAGAAATGGCATATTCAAAAAGCAACTTAGAAGTTATGGATACGTAAAAAAAAAATTAGTGTATTTTTTATTTTTATTTATTTCACAAGGTTTTCAGTGATTACCTACTAATTTGAAAGTGTAAGAGTTTTTTGGTATTACGTATCAGACGAATTATTTGCTTTATTTGAACTCAAAAAAGAAAATTCAGAAAGCTGAAAGGAAATACTTCTTTAATAGGGAATAGAAAGATGGAATGACTAAACTACGCAATGAATTTTTATTACCATTCAAAAAAATTTCCAGTCTTGAAATTTTTTATTTTATTGATAATCTCGAAAATATTATATATATATGTAACTATGTTATTTTCTTCATTTTGATCTTACTCTCAACAAACTTTACATCTAAATTACTTTATAAAATTAAATATTATTTAATTTTATAATTTTTAAATATTATTTAAAAATTATTTAATTTTAAAATACTAGATATTTTGTAATTAACTACGTAATTTTTAAACAACATTTAATTTTTATATTTTAATCTTAAATTATTATTATAATACGTGGACATTTGTTAAATATTTGTCAGGTATCGATAAATGAGTATATCTTAATTTTAATTATAATGGTATAGAGCTTTTATTTTTAGTTTAAAGAGTCTTTTGTCTTTTTGCTATTTTATTTTTAGTTTAAAAAGTAATGGATTGAAGTGGATGGATTGTTTGACATTGAAATTTTTTTAAAATTTTATTAATGTTTTTTTTTTTTTTTTTTTTTTTTTTTTTTTTTTATAAAATCGTGGAAAATATACTGCCTTTCCCCCCCCCTTACATTTTCACTAAAACTTGAATTACTAAAGCTGCATCGTCTAAGTGTCATATTTAATCATTCTGATAATTAAAATCAACTGTACTTATATATATGTGTATGCAATATTTTTCATTAGAAAACGCGTATACATTAAATGAATATAGGTGTGAAAATTAAACCAATTTTTATATATTTATTTTTATATTATTTTATATTAATCTTTATAATTATTATGTTATTCATTTTGATTACTTAAATTTACATGATTTATCGCTAAAGAAAAATTCTTAAAAATTTTTAAGGATCATCTTAAGGTTACTTATTATAGATTATATATTTAATGGAATAAATCAATCACATACATCCATCATATAGAATGCATAAGTTTAAACAAAGTAATAAACTTTTCATTTTTCCTTGTAAAACGTTCTAACATAAATTAACAATTTTAGTCTTTCTTTAAGAGAAATAATAAAAAATTTCACTGTAAGGCTTAAACTAGTTCTAGTTATAAGTGAACTTTCGATAGTCTTCTTGAAATCATATGAATCATTTCAATATAATCATCAATCAGAATTTGTTATTGTTACACTTTTGCCATCAGAAAATGGCAATTTAATTTTTTTATTAATTATCTTTTATTAATTGGGAAACTTTTAATGTAGGTGATAAAATGTTTCAAACATATAAAGCAAACTGTCTTCAATAACAAGCATAGATGATTTTCACTCAAAGAATGCCATTCAATCGAGAAAAGAAATCCTTTATGAAAATTTTCACATAGTGTATAAGAAAATATAAATAATGTAATTATTCTTCGGGTAAAAACCCCATCTCTTTGCTTATATATCTTCATTATTTAACATAAAAATATATCAAAAATTTTAGACTTTAACAAATTATGTATATATTGTAATCATTTATGTTGATGGTGCAAATTATCGTGATTTAATTTATAATATTTGTGTTAAAGAGTAATCTCAATAAGTCATCAAGCTTAGAATGTTTAAAACATTGATCTCTAAATTATATAGAGCAATGGCATTCCAGTCAACACTGCTGAGACACACAGTACTTCTCAAACATAAAGTAATTTAAAATATTTTAAGGAGTACACGAGGAGGAAATGATTGATTGCGTAGACTAATTTCGATTAAAAAAATTATGATAACCTCATTACCTAGTTTGAGAAATAACATTCTAGATTTTATGGCCTTAAAAAAACTGAAAAAGAGAGAAAATTTAATTTATAAATGTTTTACTTAAATTATAGTATTTCAAAACAATGCATGATTTTAAAAAATATTTATTTTTAATTGATTGAAATTTATTCATTATTTTCATTCTGTTTATTATTGTTTAAAATAAATTATGTACTGTAAGAACAAGACCTAATATAAATAGTCGTAAGATATTTTTTAGAGTCTATATTTCGAAGGGGAAGGTTCTATTTTGATTCTAGGTATTGTTGAACAAATTGAGATCAACAGCTAAACTTCAGGTGCTTGGGAAATTTCCATGTTTCTACCTTTGGAACATCTAAATATAGTCCATTATCTATAAAAAGTTGTCTTACGAAGCCAATATGTGTTGAATATTTAAAAAAGTTTTATAAAGCTTTCAGATGTAGAATACGTGATGTAAATTGGCTTGTGGATTTCTGTTGGTAAATGAACTATTGATGGGTTCATAAACTCGATGATTCAATCGAAATTTTTCCTGCAATAAATTGCTTAAAAGCATTTTCATCATTACATTTTGCTTCTTGACTTATTAAAATATATTTTATATATTACTCTATTGTATATATCTAGCTGGATATTAAAATCACTATACCATAAAGCAGAAATTCACACTTGAAATTTGCACAGCAAAAAAAGTATTGTATTATGCAAATAATTAGGTTTTCAAAGAATTCTTGTAAATAGATAGTCGTAACGGTATTCAAAATTTGCTTAAAGGAGAAAAACGTAAAGCACGGTTTCTCATACATAATTTCCATTTGAATATTATTGCCTAAGAAAAAGTTGTTGAAATGCCTCTCGTAAGAAGTGCTTACCAGATTATTTCTGAATTGGATATTGGTCAGATTTTAGTCTAACAGAAGATTACGGTTTATTGTGTCACAGGATTGCTGATCGAGTTGGTCTAAATCCGGTGACAATCAATATGATATATAATCATGGATTTAAGATGGTTACACAGAACGTCATGTTGGACTTCACTGGCAGCATGGACAGTTGAGAAAATAGATATGTCACCCGTATGGCTTTAATGGCTCGTATACCGATATCATGAACCCCGAGTCAAAAAATAGGATAGTTTATAAGATAAATGTCTGTTCGAACAGATTGAAGACGTTTGTAATAGTATGAACTGTCAGTCCGGCGACCATGGCTTAAATTATTTGTGATGTCACATCGGAAGCAAGGAATATCATCACTTGTGTGATCAACAGCAAACACATACTTAGGAATGGAATGACGTGTTTTTAAACAAATTCTTTTTTTTTTTTGTTGTATTATGATGATCGCATTCATGCTTGATGACACAATAGAGGACGCATTTTCCAACGTGCATTCAACATTATCATGTTGATCCATTACCTGGAATGATGATGGTATGGGGAGTTTTGGGGTAGACATCTCAGTCTACCCAAAAACTCCCGATGTTGTGTGAAACACAGTGGTTGCCATTGACTGTATTTTAAAATAGCCATTGCATTTTTGTTGCGTTAAGGTTCGTGGCTTAACCCTTTATTTGAGACTTCAGAAATGTTACGTATCAGCAGCACAATATATGTTTCCGATATTTTACTTAGTTTCCTTGATACAAGAAATGTACCGCTAATGCAATAGCTTCCATGTTCTCTAGATCTCTCACCAACAGAAAGTCTGATCTGATGTTGCCGAGCGATTGTATACTCACTATATGCCAGTCACTACGATCGATAAACGATGGCATTATTCTGAAGTTACATAGGAAGCCTCCATTCAATTCAATATTCTGGCTGTATAAATGCTATTTTTACTGCCAATGGTGTGGTGGTTTTGGGTACTGATATTTAAGCATATATATCTCTAAGTACCTTGAAAGTTTAATCCCTGTGTGTATGTGTGCGCACGTGCGCCATGAGTATTGATAATTGGTATATTCACATGCCATTTTGAATTACATGCCATGTTGAAGCGAAAAACTACAAACATTTGAACTATAAAGACAGTAATAAAATGATCGGAAAATACACCTGCAAAAACAATTGTACAATTATTTATTATAAAAAATATTTTTAATAAAACAATCTTACCAAAATGGTCAGATAAGTATCTAAAATAATTTATTACTATATCTTTAGAACATCTATCGTTTTCATAATCATATTTGACTAAGTTTGTCATGTATCAGTTTGCCATATTTGCAGCGATCCCGAAGATTTATTTTGTCTTTCTTTTATTTTTTTAGAATGTGATAATAACTGAATCAAATAGTGTCATATCAAATTAATTACAATATGGAAGATGTCATGAGCTTTTTGGGGCAAATGTGTATCTTTTTATAAGAGCACATGATTTCTAAAAAATATTTTATTTATTTAAATACTTTAAAAATATTGATAATCTGGCTTGTTAAAGTTATATTAGAAAATACTCAATATATTATGATATGTAATCTACAATTAGAGTCATTTGGGTGCAAACATTATATAAAAGTATTAAAATATTTATAAATGGCATATCTTAATGAGATGTTCCGCTTAAATTTTCATAGGTTTGATTTACCATCCTATATTTAATTTAAAATTGTTTCTGTTCAAAGAAATTCATTCTAGACATATTGAGCTGCATTTAATTGTCAAAGTTAATTTCCTTTTGTCAACGATATTATTGCAAAAAGACTAATCTCATTTTTATTCATTTGAAATTTTGCTGATGATGATTGCAAAATCAGAAAGAGAAGTTTTTCAAGTTCAAAATAAAATAAAACTCGTTTATAAGGCAGTATGCTATAGCATTATCTTAGCTACTCAATCAATCAAAAAACAGTAGTAGCTCAATACGAGCTAAATAAAGTGACCGATAAGCATAAGATTAATTAATCATTCTCTGCGCATGAAAAACTTGTTAAATAAGGATTTATAGTTTAAAATAGACTTTTAACCCTACAGACATCCATTTCTGAAGGAGGAATCGAGCTCATAAACTCGTGCAGGGCGAGAGAATGCGATTTTTTTTAGTTACCAGTTCCGAAAAATGTGTAGATTGATAAGCGAGAAAATAAACTTGAAGTGCTATTATATTCATATTTTAATACGAAATCTAAAAAACTTTAATCAGTAGCAAGATAGCCCATATTTAGACCATGGCATACGATGTCCATATCTGCTTACCTGATCGACGGGTATGCGTTGCGAACATGTGTCTCGGTTGAATGGTCAGCATGTTTGATACTCAGTTCTTCACTGGTGGGTTGAAAGAAAAGAATTAAGTGTTGAATCACTAATACTATTTTTTTTTCAAATTCTATTATTAATTAAAGTGTCAAAGCATTATAATCATTTTTAATCAAAGTATTTAATACAATCTTTATGCTATTTTTATTGATATCGAAAAAATATGATTCTGTTATTTTCAGGATATTGAATACATAATTGAGGCATTCCTGAATGGGAATTGCAAAACAATGATTTTTTTAAGCTTTTTTTAATCACAATTTTTTATCAATTGCTTTCACACAGAAATTTCTTTTTGAAAGAAAAATATTAAACTAATTTATTTTGTGTACAAAATAAATAATGTAGTTAAAACCAACATTAAATATGAGAATAAATTTTTTTAAAGTCTTATTCAGTGTATTAAAAGTTCTTCAACCTGTGGATTTCCAAAAATACTAAAAAGTTCCTTCGCCTCTTGAACACTTTCTCAGCTGTTCAATAAAATGATAATGATAACAGTTAAATATAGCTCTGAGGGGAGAAATTTCTTCCCAAAAAGTAAACTTAAGATTTTGTAATTTGGCTTCAGAGGTTTCTTTTAATGCTGTTTGAATCTGATTCAAAAAGCAAAACTAATTTCAGATAGTTTCTCGAAAATACCTTTCTTCATTAACTTTTTATATTTTTAACTGCTTAAAGTAATGATGCTTAATCTCTCACCAAATTTTTAAATCAAATCATGAAATGAAAAATCTTTAATTGGTTAGTTTTTTTAAAAAAATAATTTAATAAAGTACGTTACAAATATAGATTATGGAATATTGAATTTTTTTTTAAATACGCATTTTTATTTTCATAAAAATATAACTTTTTATGAGATATTCTGAATTAATCAATTTTGTTAAATCATGTTGCAAAGTACAGTGAAATATCTTGTTTTAGAAAATTTTTTATTGATCTGTTTTTGCTGTAATGAAGGATACTAACATCACTTTAGCTGTTTCACCATAAATTGCACTTATTTACCATTGGTTTTTGTAGACAATGTTTGCTTTATTTACTTAGATTTGAAATCTTTCTATGTACATTTTAGTTGTGCTTTTATTATTAAATTCGCCTATAAATGTAGTTATAAATCTTGGTTTAAAGAAAATAATTTAAGCATTTAACTAGTTTCATTTCCTTAATCGCTTATACAATTTTATATTTTAGCCAGTTTAATTCACTTTTAATTTGCTATTAAATGTCTCAATATATTTTTATTGCCATAAATTATACGTTTATGATTGTCTTATGTTTTATAATTTCTAATAAAAACATTTTTATTCAAATTTTGCGAAACTATTGGCTGCGAGTAATGTTTGAGTTTAATGTAAGAGATTAAACCTTCAAGAAACAAAAAATGTCTGAATTCTACACTATACGATCATCTACATCTAGTTTTTGTGTTGGTACATCGATATACAGGAACAATTGTTGCAACAACATTATTGCAGCAATGACAGATAGTTTCTCAACTGTCTGGTATGTTATATTAAAACTCCTCTAATTAAGTTTTATCATTTTTGTGGAAATAAAATATAATAAATAAAAAGAATATCCATAAAATTGTGATTTGGTGATTTAATCGAGAGCAAAATTGAAAATTAGGAGATTTTGTTAATAACGTAAATTTATTCTTCAATGAGCTGAATATTGATGAATAAAATAAAATTTAAAGAAAAGAGCCACTTGGCAGACAAAACAGATTTTCTTTCATAACGAGAACCGGTAATGTCAGTCATGGCGAAGTGATTGTAGTGTGACGTGATTAGAATGACATTACGTATTTCTTTTTTACCGTTTGTCTCCACGTTTGGAGAGCCGCCAAATATTAAAATAAATACTTATTTTTTTTTCCCTCACTCTTCCCTTATTGCGAAACTACCGCGCGCTCCCGGTAAAGGACCTTTAATTATTCCCGTCTTCATTACCTATAAATAATTTGTACAGTCGATGGTGTAACGAATTATCTGGAATTACAGAAATTTGCTTTAATTATGTATGCTCAGTTTTAATGTCTTTTTATTATAAGCATACACAAGCCTAATAGAAATTTCTTCTCGTGATAAAACTTGCTTTACAATGAAATTTTCAATGTATCGAATTTAAAATTATGTACACTCCCACAGTAAAATACAAAAAAAAAAAAAAAAAAAAAAAAATCAACAATCATTGTTTTGGTTGACACGAAGTGCAGCAAAAAAGAAGTAAATATGATTTTTCATGAAACAAAATAAAAAATTATACTAATAAATCATATTTAAGAATGTATAATATGTAAGGAATATACTCATAATTTAAGGATAATGCCGGAATCGGCACCTTAGGATGCAGAAATAAAACAAACGTGAATTATGATATTCAACAAATTAGAAAGAACAGAAGAGATGGTGTATGTATATGATACCAGACATATACTCAAAATGCGATTATAGTTCCATGGAACACTTACACCAAGCAATGTCCGTACAGCAACTGAACAGTACGTTGTTGGTATGGTGGATAATACAACATATGTCTCTTATAAGAGAAAATAGATTCCATACAACGCTGAGACATGCTGAGGATCACATTATTTACCTGCATTTGGGCAAACTCCACTCAGCAAGTAATACTCCTCTATGGTCCAGTACAGATCTAGGAGGTGCTTGACGAGTTGGGATTCATCGGCTAAGCATGTCCCGCACTTGTTCTATTTGATTCAAGTCTGGTGAGAATGCTGATTATTCCATATCGATGAAGTATCGTGATTGAAGACAGTCGTTGAGTTATTGGTTAGAATTGATATTATAACTTTCTTAATTTACATTTTTTATTTTCCTTTGCCGATGACAACGTGATGCGTTTCCAGCACTCATGAGCTGGTTCGGTATATACGTGTCTTTCAAAATAGCGATTTATTCCATTTTATATTAAGCATGATTAACATTTTAGGTGCATATATAAACTGCTGGACAATTGCTAAGGACGGATAACACTATCATCCATAGCAACCACAAAATGAAACGAAGCAAAATGTGGAAAATTAGAATAAGTGCGGGATAAAGTAAGAAGAAGTATGCGTATGCAAATTTTTTTCCACGTCTGTTCATCACGTGATAGCGTTCATAAGAGCTTTAAAAGTTTTGACGCGTGTGGACAGTTGTTGTTTCAAGTCAAAGTTTTACAGGAAAGAATTAATAGACGAACTTGATACTTTTGGCACGTTTTCCCGACATAACTTAGATGATTTTATGCGTGGCCGAATTATGAGAAAGATCGAAGAAGGGCGAAAAGTAACAGATGTAGCCAGGGTGTTCGACATCGGTCACAGCGTTGTTTCACGTCTGTGGAAGTCATTTAAAACTACTGGAATGTGTAATAGGCGGCAAGGGGGAGGTCGTGTTAGAAGTGCGACGCCTGCAGAAGACAGATATATCGTCCTGTCACCAAAAAGGAACAGGCGCACCACAGCTCAGCAGGTGGCAAATCAGTTTCTTGCTGCCTCAGGAAAGCATATCTCCCGAAAAACTGTTGCCAGACGTTTGAGGGGAGGAGGACTATACTCCCGCAGATCTGTTGTGTGTGTCCCATTGACCAGACAGCATCATACTGCCCATTTGCAATGGTGTCGTGAGCATCGCAATTGGACTGAACAGGACTGGGCATGCGTACTATTGTCCGATGAGAGTAGGTTCAGCCTGTTTTCGTATTGCTGACGCCAACTGATCTGGCGACAGAATGGTACTACTTATCATCTAGAAAATATTCAGGAAAGGGACCGATATCCGAAATGCAATGTCATGGTTTGGGCCAGCATCATGATCAATGGCCGCACGCATCTAGATGTGGTTGCGAATTGAACTATTACGGGCCAACGATACATAAATAAAGTTCTACTTCCTCATGTTCGTCTTTTCCGTGGTGCTGTCAGTGATAAATTTGTTTTTATGGATGACAACGCAACATGTCATCGAATACTCGCTGTTCAGGATTGTCTAGACAGCAAGGGTATTCAACGCCTCGTAATCTAAACCCCATCACGATATCAAAATCTAAACCCCGTTGAAAATGTGTGGGATGCTTTGGGGAGGCAAGTTGCTGGTCTAAACTATCCTTCGACAAACAAGAACACCCACATCCATGCACTCACAGAAGAATGGGATAAATTGCCTCAACAGCTGCTGGATAATGTTGTGCAAAGTATGATACGACGTGTGGAATGTTGATTCACTATCCACGGTGGATATATTCCGTACTGATACCTTTCTTCAAGGTGCCTGCTGAATTTTAGATGCATTGTATCACTTTACCGTATGCATCATCAAATGAACATTTTTTTTCTTTCATATGTTTCACAGCTTTTGCACTTTCCAGAACAATAAATATTCTTTATTATAATGTCTGAACAGTGTGGCAACTATATTTTATCCTACTAGGCTTCATGTCTCTCTTAATGTTATGCTACATTGCAATATGTGATCCGCCGTTAGCAATTGTCCAGCAGTGTAGTAAGTTGTTTAACGGAGAATAATATTCATAACGCATTCATAATAAGCAATGATTTCTGTATAAAACATAAGAGTTCACTTTGAAAGAAGAAATAACATAACTTAATTACACAATTGTTAAAATAGATTATGACTAAATTCTACAATATATGCAGCAGCATACACTTTTTGTAAGACGGAATGTTTATGAATGAGCAGCATTTATTGGCAATAGATATAGCTCAATTCAAACTTGAACACCGAAGTTATTATCCATTGATTATGATTAAGTGCCAATTGATTTATTGATAAAATTAAAATTAATATCAGAACAATTTGTAAAAAATTTGCAGAAATAGGAAGAAACTTTCTCTCAAAAATTTAACTGTTGCAGCTAAATAAAAAAGAAATGTTCAATTAAAATTAAAAAGCATTTTATAGATGGTAGGCAAAAATTAAAAGGTATAAAAATATTTTTTAAAAAAATGCGGAAGAATATAAAGGCTCAAATAAAAAATGCAGATATTTATGAAAAAAGCGTATTGTATAAATTGTAGGAAATTTAAAAAAGTAACTAATTTTCTTTTTTTTTAATTAAAATATTGATAAAAAATATAAATATAATATGGGGCTATTATATTGTAATTACTATCAAACAATTTGCATGTAAGCATAAATATAAATATGAAACTAATAAAATTGGGCAATTGTATACAATCTAATCAACCAGGAAAGTAAACATAAATTCCTCCAAATTAAATCCAAAACATTTTATACTGTTCTTCAGAGCATATTTAATAAAAATTAGCAAAAAAGATAAATTTTAAAAAAATTGAATTTAATATTTTGAATATACGATTAAAAATTTTTGGCACAATTTATTTTCAAAAATAATTAAACATATAGGTTATGTCATTATTTTGCCATAATAATAAATAATATTGTAATTCATAATTTTGGCAATAAAAAAGAAGCCATTTAAATAAGAAAAATTAGAAAAGAATAATTTGATACTGGTCCCATTTGTATTTGACATATAGTTTCCTAATGTAGGCGAATATCGAGATGTTGTCTGTAGGCGAAATAACGAGAGTTTTTACACGAGTATATAAAATGGTGTTGAAATCAAATCCTTTAATTCAGCTACTTTAACTGATTTTTAGCAAGTTAGTAAGACAAAAAATAATTTTTACTATAGATATACTAATTTACATACATACATACATACATATATATATATATATATATATATATATATATATATATATATATATATATATATATATATATATATATATATATATATATATATATATATACAATTTAAATTCATATATAACCCAGTGAACTATAAAAAGATAAATCATTGAGGTAAATAATGTAATATTAAGAGAAATTAGAAAAATGTGTGAAATTACTTAAATTGAATTTTTTATACACATATAATTATTGAAACTGTATTTCACATACTAACTTGCCAATATTTCGGAAAACTTACAGTTAGAATGAAAAATTATCTCCTACATTTTAAAGGAAATGCCAATTACAGTAATTTTAAATTGTTAAACTAATGATATATCTCATAAAGTAATTAATAATTTACTGTGCAAAATTCTAATTTCAAAATAGTAAAACTGTTTCCTGATAGAAAATACCTTTCTGGCTAAAATCGTGAATAAGGTGCAGAAGTCGTTCAACTTCGAGAGGAGAGGAAGTAGACTTTTCCACTTGAGGGGGAAAAATGTCTGGAGAAAGATCTTATGACTCAGCTGTTACTTACCCCAGTTGGAGGACAATAATATTTTACACATTATTCGCGGCTATTAAATTAACTATTCATACTTGGAAAAGATATTAATGAGCCATTTTTTTCTTTATTAAAATATTTCATAAATTTATTACGTGTTTATCATTATTGGAAGATAACAAATACATTCTTAGCAATAATTATTTTAAGAATTATGCACATATTTTAAGGAAATAAATAAAAGATCATTGCGTTTTTCTAAATTTTTTAAAGTCATACACTTCTATAAAGGTTAAAGGTCAAACAATGACATATATTCCCTTTTATTTGGTGACCTTTTGTCATCGTTCTTTGAGCTTCATAATTTTCTGATAGTAGAAAAATCTCACACTATTTGAGATAACCGAACAATGTGCTAATTTAAAGCTTCATCTGAATCTAACGTTGTCCTTCCCTCCCACGTGTGAAACAAATGTTATGTCTAACGGTGCAAGTTTAGGTGAGTGAGTATTTTGGGATAAGAAACAAACTCATTCAGATTCAATAGTTTCTGACGGATAGCCAAAGATGTGTATTATGTAGTGTTGTTATAGTGGAAAACTACTCTTTTACGACTGACTAACTCCGGAAGGTTTTTGGATGACTACTTCGCTCGAACCGTTCGATTGTTCCATGGTGGAGTTCAAAACACATGATACCCTTCTAAATCCGACCACTATGGGGATTTAACTTTCTTTGGAAGTTCTACTTTTGAAGCCATTTGACAGCAGAAGCAAAACATTGATCATCATTCTGGGACTATAACCGTTTGCATACCACATTGTAGAGGAACAGCACTGGCGTGGTTAATTGAAGCGTCTTCACCATTATCGGAAGATAGTGAGTTCAAATTGCGACTCAAATGAACTGTCACGTTTATTCAAGGCACGTTAGCTTGATGATGGTCACAATGTTCCCTGAATGATATAGTACTTCTAGGGTGACCTTTGCTTCTAATTTACAAGTCTCCCATCCAACTTTGGCCATCTAACTGTTAGAGGTCGAGTCTGAGATAGATACAAGAAAATATGTTAATGAAGCAACACCACACTTTGTACTAAGCAATCCACTTACCATTAACACCATTAACTTCAGCTGTTTGGAAAAAGGATGGTTTTTCTTCGTGTTTTATGAGCATATCATAATCTTTATTCATATTGTCAAATGAATTTTTTTGAGTTGATGAGGAGCCCAGTAACGAGCATGCTTACTTATCCCAGTTTCTTTAAGCGAAAGTGAAAACTTTTTGGACTGATCTTCAATGTTTCTGCAAATTTCTCGTGTCATGTAATTTGGGTTTATAACAGAAACAATGCCTTTATTTTGTCACCATCAATCTGAATACGTCTAACTGATAGAGGAATATCTTTAAAATAAAAGTCGCATATTTGAATTTTCCCCAAACAGTTTTTACAACGACATTACTATAGAACAGCGTCATTGTTAAATTTATGCAACTTTCAATAAGTTTAACGCACATCTTTTTCCTTATAGAAATAAAACGATAAAATATTTCCAAAATGAACAGTTTGATCTTTCATACTCAACGTGATGCTAAATTACCAAAATTCAATAGAGTCTCTCTGAACTTGTTCTTTACAATAAAACTTAAACGGTCAGTTATCAATGATGTAGCAACTATTATTGCAATTGCTTTAATTATTCCAGAAACTACACTATTAGCATCTGTTACAAATAAAAGTAAGGGATTTTTAATCAATCTAATAAATTATTATTTCTCTTAAATTAAATAAACAGAATTATTAAATATTATAAACTCAAAAAGTAAGTTTAAAATAATTTTAACTAAATCACTCTATGTCTTCCTAATACCCTACAATAACCTAATGCCCTATTATTTTTCAAATATTATAACATTTTCCTGGTAAAATGGTATTAAAGATAAAACACCAGACTGGTAGAAAGGAAGACTTATTACAAGCATTATTTTAATAATGTGTCTCTTGTGTGAATATCTAAAATCAAAAGCATGTGTGTGCGCTGTAGCGAGTTAAATGGGATAGTTTTTTTTGTATTTCAAAATTTCGAAGTATATTTGCTTAATATTTGAAAAATGAAACGTTCCATCTTAATGTTGTTAGTGAAAGTATTAAATATTCTTCTTTATAATTTTTTAAATAATTCGAAAATATTTCAAAGACATGAATCTATAGATAATTCTTAAATGATATGTTCTTAAAACAAAATATATGATTTCTAGACGGTTTATAAAATGGGCAGATATTAAAGTAATACTTCTAGAGATTATAAATGTAAGAAATTCCCACAATCTAACAATATAAATTAAATAAAAAATTAATTGATTTTATTAATATATAAACTAGACCAAAATTAACTAAATCATCCAGTTTTGTTTTGACAGAATGAAGTTTTATTTTATACGTAAGCATAAAAAGCATTATAAAAACGAACTGAAATTGTGAAGAATTATTTAGATTTTTGCAGTTTTAAATAAGATTTTTTTAAAAAAAGGAGTTTCATAAGATGATATATTATTATCAGAAAATATATATAACACTGAAATTTTGAAGAATTATTTAGATTTTTAGTTTTAAATAAGATTTTTTTTAAAAAAAAAGAGTTTCATTAAATGATATATTATTATTAGAAAATATATCTCTAACATTCAGAGCATTTCTTCTTAATTTAACTGTTAATGCACAATTAATTCCAAGACGGTACATGAGAAAAAATATAACCAAAAATTATTAGCTATGAACTGGTAGTTAAATAAATGAGCCCTGTGAAGAAATTTTGAATCTCCTTGCATGTTTCAAAATTCAAAATTTGCAAAGATTGTTCTGCTTTTTGTATGACTACAGACAACTCAGAATTCACCAAAATAACTTGAGCGTTATACTTGGAAGAATTTCAAGGTAGTCCATCGCTCTGAGACTCAAATGAAACAATATTTCTTGTATGAATTCTCCTTTTTTCCTCTTTGCTAAACCACTTTGACAATTTTATTACACGTCTGACTGAAAAATAATTTTACGTGACAATTTATATAAACTGCTTGTTATTTTAAAGGATTTGATCATATTTGTATAAATATCTTTGACCTTTTAAGGCATGCCAATTAACACAATTATCCCTTTTAAATTTCAAATGTAATCTAATTTATGAGGGGATAATTTATTTAATCACTTTTTGTTAATCATCTTATGTGAGCTATATATATGTGATATCAAACTTCATTTCTGTTTTTTATAAGTGAAAACGGTTTTCTCTTTGGCCTATTGTGGAATCAATGAACGCTCTTTTTCTGCAATTAAAAAATGGCATATTCTATTTTAATTCTAGTAATGTGACGAGACACAAATAAAATACTACATTCACAAAATAAGACTGAAAAGACAAAATAAGATTTTGTAGCGGTTTATGTAAAGGAAAATTTCACTTAGATTACTTTTTCCTCTCTCTCTAGAACAAGTTTTTTTGTAATTTCAAAACAAGGATATTTCGAATAAATTTCGAAAACAAGTTTTTAATTAAAAAATTATAAGAACATTCAAATGATCTATTATTTTTTCACTTCATTCTAAAACGAACCAATGGTTATAAATTGGTAAAACAAAATCAATAAGCATCATTTGGATTGACATCTTACAAGAAAGCAAACATGTTGGTTTATTTGTAAAATAACATGATATGTTTATTAACAAAATACGGAATAAAATTATATGGAATTTCGATAAGTTATACGATAGTGCACATTAAAATAATTCATTAAAAGAACAAATTAAAAATCTAAATAAATAAAAAAGACAATATTTTGGGGCATTTCTCATTCGAACACAAATACTACATCGTTTATCTATGTAAAACTACAAATGATCTCAATCAGTAATAGAATACATTGCAAGCGATGAAAAATCCTTTTATTTTGAAAGCAGTTCTTAATGAGAAAATACAAATATAAAAATAATATATTTTTGTATGTGTATCTTAAAAAATGGTTAAATTCTATAAAAAAAATAATGAAAGAATTACAGCATATATAATTAGTTCTGTCTAAAAGTATTTACAATGCTTATAAAACCCCGTGTATAATTTTCAAGCAACACAAAAATTTATTTATATAATTTATATATATATATATATATATATATATATATATATATATATATATATATATATATATATATATATATATATATATATATATATATATATATATATATATATATATATATATATATATATATATATATATATATATATATATATATATATATATATATATATATATATATATATATATATATATATATATATATATATATATATATATATATATATATATATATATATATATATATATATATAAATTACATTTAGAATACAAATAGAGCAGAAGATGTCAAATTATTCAGTGTTTATTTAAATAATAAATGTGTATATATGGTGCGTGTGCTTACGAGACATCTACAGAAGACTGCCATTCCTTGTCATTTATGCAAAATATCATCTAATTATAATTAATTTATCTCATTATAATTTCTTAATAAGACAATAGTCATCTCAAAAAATTTAATCACGGTTTAATATGTTGAAAAATAAATAGGATTTATACATTCAAAAAATTATTAATTTGTAATCTATGGATTAAAGTTTCCTAACATTTTTTTATCCATTTTGTCAATTTGATTCATCATGCAACTAAAATATCACGGAAGCATAACAAAAATTAATTACCAAATTTATGACAAAATAAAATGATGCAAGAAACTTTATTCATTTAAAAAAAAATAATGGTCCATTTACGCAAAAATATCATAAATGTGAAAAAGTATAAGCGCTTTTCACATTTATAATATCTATAAAAATAAAGGAATGCCAATTTAGCCAGATGGTAAATATTAAATTGCATAAAATGCTACGCTCTCTTTTGAATTTCACTTTGCTAAAGTGATCTAATGAAGAGAAATGGAAATTCAAATTACTTCCCCCGAATCTGTGTCAGCTGTCCTAGACATCTTCTGTTACGATTAGGCAAGAGCTTATCATGAATGAGAGCAATTTCACGACGTCACTGTGAACTATGACGTCAATGGAGAGTGACCTAAAATCAAGGGAAGTAATTAGAAATCGTTTACAAATAAAGAAACATTTATAAATGAATGTGTATAACATTTTATAGATTTATTTTACACTGTATATAAATTTAGTTTTAGTAAGTGGTTAGCTATTTATCCTTTTTAGAATGTTATAAGAATGTAATAAAATTTTAATGATTTCTCAATTGGTAATCGTTAGAATAACGAAGATTTCTTTCCTCCATCAAAAATCAAGGATTATTTCTCTAAACAGTGTGATATGCACTAAAAATTGAAGCATATATTTATGTTGGGGCTTATTAGTGTAAATATTTACATTTCGAACCTGAATTTACCATGAAATACAGAAAACTAAACGGCACGTGTAGCTTCTTTCAAGATCGAAACACTTTCAAAATATACCCACTTGTTACTGATATAAAATTTCATGATATGAAATAAGAGTAAACTGAACTTATCTTGCTTCACTTAACATAAACACATACTTATGAAACTGAAACAACCTGCAAATATCTATCTACATTTTCAAACTTATATTTATGAGCTTATAATTAATAAGAGATTATATGACAGTTGAAAAATTTTATCTCTATAGAATACAATTTATATTTCAAGAATATCTCTATAGAATACAATTTTTTTCTAAAGAATTTTATAGAATGGAATTTCAATTTAATGAGCCTTGTAAAGAAAATGACTGAATTAATTGTGATTCAAAATTAAAAACATAAGTAATATTTTTTTCTAACGCAAAGAAAGCAAATAAAAATAATACTTTCGAAAAGTCGGTAAGAAATGTATTCATGCTTTTCTTATATATTCATTTGATATCATCTAAATAGATAAAGGTTCAAATGGTAATTAACTATCTAATTTAATAATTATATTAAATATTTAAGTGGGAATGAAATAAAATTTTATTATAATGCATTTGTAAATCTTGGTCTGAATACCAGTATTGGAAAAACTTGCCAAATTATTTGACTGAAATTAATTTCCAATTACATAAAGAGGTGGATTGTCTTTGTAAGACTTGAAAATTATATCATTGTTGGATATAAATTTTAACTATATGTTTAATTTAAAATATTTAGTTAAAATGTATATTCATATATGGAGCTACTTTTATCTTTAATTGGAAGTGTAAACAATTCAAGTTCTTTCCTACCGTCATCATTTTATTTCCTACCGTCATCATTTTATTATTTCGAATTGAGTAATTTTTTTGGTGAAGAAACTTGAATATATTTTTTTATTAAATTTAAAATATATAAGAACTTCAAAGAATAAAAAAGCATTACATATATAAAAAATCTCTCTTTAAAACAGCTATTTTGCTTATGCCTCTGTACATTTTTGCATCTCTGCAAAATATAAATATCGTAGAAATGTATTGGAATTCCGGGGTTAATTATAGATGTTGTTTATTTATTTTATTCGTGACTTTTGTAACTATAAACATTCTTATGTATATAGTCCATATTATAAATAAAAGCAAGTATTCCATTGTATGCAACTACAACAGTCAAAAGGATAAATAATGTTGAAAATAATTTAATAATGTTAAAAATAACTTTTAATATGAGCTAGTGAAAGCATTTTCTAATACTTTTTTAAAAAAAGTACATTATGTTAAGATTTTTTTTAAATTTCTCTCTGGATATAGTACCACTGCAACTTGGAACGAAAATTGTTTTATACGAATACATATTATGGATAAAATGAAGGTGAAAGTACTTTGAATGATATGATCATTTCTATTATTGCAATGTGTTAAGAATAGCAAATATTGAAGTAAGTTATCATTTTTGGTGTACAACTCTCAATAAACTAATTATTACTTAAGTTTAAGTAATTATTTAAATTTAAAATAATTTTTGATGGATTCTGTAATTAATCAGATTTTATTAACTAAGAAATTTGATTTTGCTATTTGACTTACTGCGATTAGTTTTCCGCAGAAAAGACATATTGAAGTTCTCCAGTTCAAATTTAATTTAAAATAAACTTTTAATAATGAAGTTAAAATATTTAAAACAAATGTTTACCGTTTCTTTAGTCAAAATTAAATTTGTTTCAAGTTTAATCATAAATAAAATTTGTCTTCATATAAATAGAAATTTTCTTGAAATAAAGTATTAAAATTTTGCAATCAATAATAATATTTTGAATGATGTTGAAATGCCAAAAAAATTTTAAAATAAGTATTTCTACCTAGTTATAATTAAGATAATATCATTGTTTGCTGCAGATTTTTTTGCAACATTATTAAATAACTACACAATTGGAATCACATGCTTTTAATTTTGAAATTAAAGTATTCTTTAAATCATATCTTTGCTTGCTTCATCAGTAATAATAAAAAAAATGTAAATTGCATAATTATTTGAGTGGGGTGACAAAATATTTAATAAAAATTCTAATATTAACAATGTGTACTCTGTGAAATAAAAAAAAATTGGGGAAGATCACAATACTGGATAAGAAAAATGCTACCCTAAAAAGGGACGCAAATAAAAGAAATATATTTATTAGAAGACACAACATATATAAAAATTATCTTGCATATTTATGAAACACATACAATATAGTAAATGAAAATTAAAATTCATCAATTTTAAAGAAAATTTGTGGCACAGATCCTGATAAATTGTAAAATATAAGAGATATAGATCCTACTGAATAATATATAAGGTTGTCATCTTTGGCAACAATAACTATACTTATTCACTTGGCCATGTATTCAAGAGATTAAATAATATGATAAAATACAGCAGTTCATAAAAGTCAATATTGTAACACAGATTATAGCACACAGCATCAGACATCCAGGGGGACATGTCAGTCGATCAGCATGCAATAACCACATATTTACATTGGACGAGAGACAAGAAAATCTGTTTGTAGAGCCGAAGAGGAGATCCTAACTGTAGCATTTCTGATCTCACGAAGATTGAGCAGAATCATGGATTTTAACCTATCAGAAATGATTGGGTACTTCTGGAATGTAAAGTATAGACAATGTGAACAATGGATCGTAGTGATATGTGTTTACTACGACTACCTATTTTCTGTGATGTTCGATATAATTTATTTTCTTTTTCCATGAATCCACCGTCAGCAATCATCAAAAATCGTCTTTAATCCCCCCAAACCCATTTATTTCATAAATAAGAGCACACTCTTATAATATATCTTTGTTTGCATAAGAGGTATTATACATTATAATTCTATATTACACATACAGAAAATTATTTATCAGAGCTTACTAATAGCAACCTTTCTTACTGTCTGTTCCTCCCCCTTACCCTTAAAATAAAGAAATACATCATCACCTAATGAGTGGCGAGTGATTATGATGTCATCCAGACATCACATAGCCCATAAAATTTAATCCTCTTCATAGGACCTATTGATGAAGTTAAATTCCGATTCTAAACAGCGTAGGATCATGGTTTAAAACACAAATGCATAGGATTACAGGTAGTATTCAGTGGCTAATTAAAAACAGAGTACACTACGACGACCCAAAGATACGCCATTATGTTGCTTCCCGTGACACTCTCCTACCTTCAGTATGTCCTCAATACCCTTTATCAATAAAATAACACATGTTCGCACAATGCTCGAAACAGCCAATATTCCTTATATGGTGGTCTGATATTTCCGTAACCACCATTATCTTCTCACCTCTAATCAGTGGAACACATTTATGATGTGACTAGACGCTCTTTGAAAACCTTGCCCCTTCAACATCCAGAAAACAAAATGTGATAATGTGTAGGTGAGAATAGAGAGCCATTGCTCAGGATATCATACTAGCTCTCATTGACTTTGTTTCTAGACGTACTGATTCCTGTATTTGAATGTCCTCCGTGCTCCCACAACTTACTGAGATGACGATGTTCTCGTTTTGCATTATGAATATCATTTCTAAATAAAGATCACATTTTATTTGCAGATCTCTCATATTATCTGTAGATTGTTTGTCGAATTTAATGATGTTTTGGCCACTCTTAGTCTTGTATTCTCGATGTCGTGTAAAATAATTCATTCATATCGCAGCAATACATCATTTCCTTTTTCTTATTCTCTACAAAATACTATCGTTGTAAATTTATTTTTACACCTTTCAATAGACCGTAAAGCCTATAACTTAGTAATTTTGAGTTCACCACTTTCTGGCTACTCTTTGAAGAGCTTATTTAAAGTCTTGCAAGTTCGTTAAGCTCTGTGTGATTTCACGCAAGGAACATAAGATAGATGTAGATGATTGAAACTCAGAATCTAGATGATTTGGGGTAAGAAAAACGTCTTATTTTGAATAAATATATTTATCCGGAGCTTCTAACGAAGATATCAGAATGAGAAGCTCATAATTTACTATAAGTCTAGATACTGAATACAATGTTGTCTATACTTAGACGAAACCTTCTCCTGACATTTATATATATATAAAAAAAAACAATAACCTTAACCTGTTACGCAATCGGTGGGTTTGGCAAATGTGCGACAATTTTTATTATATTTAACCAGATTCTCAGAATTCTTGAACTTGGATTGCAGCATATACGTTGATCTCATGACTTCTTTTGGCATTTAATTCTATATCCAAATTACAATTCATAAATCTTCCTAATTAAAGGTGACAATTTACAGTTTTGAGTCGTCAATGTGAGCTTACCGTACACATAACAAAATGAGTCCAATATATTTTTGCTCTGACGAAACAAAACGAATTGAATTTACTATATTTTGTCATCATAACCTGTACTCTTTGCATTTAACACCATTTGAAGTACAGAACAGTTGAATAAAATACACATCGAAAATAAACAAAAACTCTAGCTCTTTAAATTTGGTGATCAGCATGTCGCTTAGTGATGGAAGAAAAATGCTCTTTTCTAAAAAGTAGGTAAAAAAACTTCTAGTGAATTCTTATGTGTGTGTGTGTGCGTGTGTTTGTGTGTGTGTCCTTCTCCTAATGCATTTATGAATCAAAATATCCTTGTGTTCAAAATTTCAAGAAAGTGGCTAAAACTTTAATCGTAAAAATGGAATGTTAATCGCGATGTTTGCATTGTCATTTAAAATGCCTTTCATTGTCTCCAAGTTATTTGATTATATTTAAAAAAAATTATCAGGAAATTATGTAAAAACTTAAAATTTTAGTTTAATGAAGAATATAAGAAATTAAAATTTGGAAAATAGTGTGAGATAAGCAAAACAATATACATATATATATATATATATATATATATATATATATATATATATATATATATATATATATATATATATATATATATATATATATATATATATATATATATATATAGATATATATATATATGTTTATATATATATATATATATATATAAACATATATTGTTTATCTCACCAAGTGAAAATATTGAATCTTTATTAGCCATTAAGTTAATTCACTTAATGAGGGATCTTAAGATTCGATATACATTTTTAAGCAAAAATAATTACGAAAGATAGAAAGGGAATATTTTCATGTGTTGTACAATATTATACATCGAAATGCGAGGTTTTCTAAAACGAAAATCATAAACTATGATCATTGTATTGTATATTATGAATGTACAATTGTGTCTCTTATAAATCTTGATTAACTTAGAGGCAAATGTTTGCAAATTATAGGAAAATACAATTTTGCCATTTAAGTAATATTAAATTACTTTTTGTAGGTTTTTGGTGTTATATATCTCTTCATTATATTAAAAAAATTAAACTTGTGGAAGAAAAAATGTGTAAAAAATTACTTGTCTATTTCTTTGTAATAATTCCTGTTTGAAACCCTTCAATGGGAGATATGATTTGGATTTGAAGTTGTCTTGGACTTGGGAAGTTTTTTTGAGATTCACTGAGTCACATAATTAACATACTACACCCTTAAAAACATCAATCGTCTTCTACTCAACCTTTTATTTTAAAATTTAAACCAACTCGAATATTACAGCTAGAACAGCTATGTGCAAAAAAGTTAAGAATTTTTGTTAGAATTCGTCTCACTGTACAATTATATATTAGAACTGCACGCACAAATTGTACATTATTGATCTTATTGTTTTATTCTTACTATGTTTGTGTGATTTTTGAAATTAAAAACCTTTATAAAACTATCAAATGGTCTCGCAAATACAAGGATAATTGACACGTATTTACAAAATTTAAAACGCTTATTTGACTCATTGATTTTAAAATTTGCAAAGATTTTTCCATTTAACTTATAAAACAAAGTTTATAATTCTATTCACAGACAAGGTTGAAAACTGGAATGTTTATTATGAAATCGGATTATAAAATATTTATTGATATAAATGCATAGATGCTTCATTATCAGCACTCATAGTCAACAGAAACTTATAAATACACGTAGCTACTATTTATACCTGTAAAAAAAGAGAAAAAGAATGATCCACTTTAAATTTTCAAGTGTTTGATAAGAAGAAAATAAGAAAACGCGAAACAGATAAACGCAGAATAGACATTTGTTTCCAAAGAAAATGTTTTGTTTACTTCCTTGTACTGTCTGTGACATTGTTATCATTGCCTAAAAATAAGGAATTTTATGTTGACAGATATGCAGTGCTATATTTCACCTTCAGTTGCTGTTCAGTGACGTTCTAAATTTATCGTATTTGACAGATGAAGTATTTAAAAATAGTTTCTTCGTCTATTATGACATTCACTCGTAAAACGATTATTTATTATAAATTTTGCAAAATGTTTTCTATCGATTTTCATTGTTCTCTCTTTAAGGAAAAATTTTATTATTTTAATTGAATAATTACTAATGTCAACATTATATGTATTTTTAAAATTAAATTAAGTTTAAAAATGTATCGCTAAGCTTCTGTAAAAAAAATAATTATATGAGTCACATTATCAAGTTTTTACTTTGATGTTTTGAATTAATTACTATATTAAAAAAATCCGCATTATATTAATATAATTTCGTTATAGTTAAAAGTACACAAATTAACTAAAATTGTTTTTCATGAGAATGTCACCCTCGTTTAGTATTTTTGCTTATAGGTGAGAAAGTTATGAATAACATGCTTTAATTTAATATTGTACGAGGAATACCTTAGAATAAATATTTGGGGTGCTTGATTAGAGTACGCTTAGAATTATTGGTTCGCTATTTGTTATGGTATATAACAATGAAAACGCGAAATTTTTTTGAGAAAAGCCTCAGAATTATAAACCTAGACTACAGAATATTAATGGCGCACTTAGAATTTATATATAAGGTACATTTACATTTTTGTGAATAATTGTGGCTTTCAAACAAAACTTTTCACCCAAACAATATTCTTATCGATAAAAACCTTACTTGATTGACAATTGCTGTTAAACTACATTTCTGGCCACCGTAAATGCAACACCCTGAAGGAAGCATGCAAATAACATGAAATTTAAAACATGGATTAGCGGAGGTGATATGTGCAAATGATTAGAATTTCAGTGCAGACGCACATCAAGTGCGCCTGTAGTGCCATTTCAAAGAACTATTTAAGGCTTGTAGATTTCGATGATTTCGAATTCGACAATTGTGTTTTTTCGAAAAAAAAAATAAATAAATAAATAAAAACGATCAATTATGTTTTGTAGAAAACAGCAATCATTTATTGATCAAGTATCCGAATTCAACAGAGGAAGGATAGTGGGCTACTGAGATTGTGGATTATCTTTCAGGGAAATCGATTGTCGTGTTGGGCAAAACCAAACAGCTGTAATGCGGATATGTGATCGTTGAATGCAGGAGGATATGACGGACCGACGTGTTCCATCGCATCAACCGACGTCAGTACATCACTTCATGTGATGACTGGTTAATTGTGCGCATGGTAGTGACGCATCGCTCTGCCACATCACAAACCATAGCACGGCACATTCAGTCTGTAACGCATCATCCAGTGTCTGTGCGTACCATTCGACGCCATTTACAGCAGAATGATCTGTCCGCAAGGCGTCCGTTGCTTCATCTACTCTTGATGCAAAACCACAAACGTCTTTTCCGCCAATGGTGTGATGAAAGAAAGATGTGGACGGTAAAATGGAATGAAATTGTCTTTACTGACAAGTCACGCTGTTATCTGCAACACCACGATGATCGCATTCGAGTTTGGAGACACCATGGAGACAGAAAGCTAAACATCTGCGTAATGCACCGCAATACAGGTGTCCTGCTACGAGTATTATGGAACGGGATGGTATTAGATATCTCTCTCGCATTTTTCTAGTACGCATTGCCGATACTTCAAACAGCCAGCGCTTACATCTCCAATGTTGGAGCCATTTGTCTTTCCTTACCTTCCGGACTTGCCCACAGCCATATTTCAACAAGATAATGCGTTACCACACATGTCATGCACTGTCCAAAGGTTCAATCGCCAGATTAAATTGCTTACCTGGCCGACTCGCTCTTCGGATCTTCCACCGATAGAAAACATGTGGTCCATGGTTACTCAATGATTGACCCAGATTATATTCCCAGCTGCCACACCAGATCAACTTTGGTAACGTGTGGAAGTTTCTTGGCCTGTAGTACCCCAAGAATGCATCCAAAGTATCTTTGAATCAATGCCGAGGCGTGTGGCAGCGGTGATCGCCAACAATATCAACTACTCTGGCTATTAATTTTGGCAGGAACAACACCTCAAAGAAGTTTAAATTTAATCATTTGGTACTTGGTCAAAGTTATCTACAAAATAAATTTTCTTGTGATATCTCTTTCATGGTGTTGTAATTTAAATAGCCAGCAGTACATCTCCAAGCAGTACATTCTGTTGTTTTGGTCAAACTAAAAATGTTATTCTTGCAATATGATATTTAAAAATAATCGGGAATCCAAATAAACTCTCTTTTTCTCAGTCCTCTGATAAACAATCCACAAAATTAAAATTTCTTATGCTATATTTTATTCTTAACTTAGATCAAATTACTAGTAATTTTAAATGTATGATATATATATTTCTCCAGAATGCAATGAAATTATTTTATTAGTAATTTAAATAAGCAATTTACAAATCCGGGAATTTACTGACACAAATTGTGTCTGTATGTAAACTACTATACATATAGGGTCCAATGTTTTAAAAGTTGTGTATGTAGTTTAATCTCACCATACTTTTCTTCTGGAACAATAAAGTAAAACCATAGTTAATATTTTCGATATTCCTAGCTAGTATTTATTCTATTTTGAAAAGCGTAGTATTTATTTGTAATATGAGAGAGATTACTCTCTTTATTTGGATAAAGCTTGCAACTTCATCTTGAAATGATGTATATTTACACACATTTTCCTCGCTTTATTATTCATTTCTCTGCATGATTTATTGTTAGTTCTAGATTAATTAATTTTCTCTCTTTTAATTCTTAATTACTTCATTTTTGAGTCATATCACTCCTAATAAATGTACTTAATAATTTACTTTAATATATTCTGGTATATTATGTATGATTTCAATCATCACATAATTTTTTTTATTCTTAGAAAATTATTTTATATTTTTTTTTATTGGTCGGTTTACAATATATCTTGCATAAAATTTTTTTTATAAATAAGCTAGTAACAAATTTCGGCTTCTAGACCAAATTATTTTTCCATCATATTTTATATTTCTAATTTTGATAAGACATTTTCACAGAGAACAGAATCATTTACTTAATTACTCTTTTAGTGATGAAGATTGAAATAGATACCAAACTAAAATAAATGTCAAAAAAATAAAGCCAGGAACATTCAGCAAATTGAACAGAACATTGAGGAAATGTAGTTTTTCGTCATTTTTTGCTTATGTTCAATAGGTTTCATGAAAAAATATTTTCGCTTTACTTATATATTCCATTGCTTAAAAGATGTGTAATTAACTTCTCTTTTAGGATCTATAATTTCTTCAGCTTGTCTTTTCATAAGGTCAGTAAAAAATATTTATAAAGAAGAAATTTATTTAATCAATTTTAAACAAATATTAAACAGATAAACTTTGGTTATTTACTGAAATAAAACGCTGATAGTTTAAATTGCAAAATACTGAAATTTTTAAGAAAACATGCACGACATTTAAATTAAAAAAAATTTTAATATATTATTCTGAATGCTAAATTACACATTAAATGTGAATAAGAATTTTAATGGGGTGGTATTTGTGCTTCAAGACTAGTGCAAATTAAAGTGATACAGTAATTCATTAATACATATGATTAATACATATGGAATTAATAGAAATTGAATAAGAAATTTCACATATGTTTTCCAACTATCAATGGCAAGAAATAAATTCAATAGACTTCATATTATGACATTTAAAATTTTATTTTTCTATATTCGTAAGAAATGTTGCAACATCTTGGTAATCGTCATTCGACCATAAAAAATCATTTAATTTTATGTAAATGTTATAAATTTTGAATCAACTTCCTATTTTATAAAATACAAGGATTGCTTTATAAGATATAGTATATAAACTAAAGGAATATAAGTTAGTAAAATACAGATGGTAATTTTTTAAGAAATACATTTTCAGGATTTTCTCTCATTTTGCTTTTTTTTTTGTACCAGAAAAAAAAATGAATTTATGATAGATTTTATATAAACACAAAGCAAAATACCTAGTTTCATTTATTTTTATTCCATGTTTTTTTAAATGATATTAAATCTTTACTTAAATATGAATGGATTGCGTATATACCAAAAATTCTATATTAAAACGATTTTAAAAGTTTTATGGGTATACTTCAATAAATTTTAAAGTTTTTAAAAATGTTTATCATTATAATTGGAACTTTTCTTACGTATAATCAGGGAAACAAATGGATTGAATTTATGAGGAACTAAATCTCCTAAAATATAATCATAAGGCAAAAATTACGAATCGAAAATTTCCGGAACGCCTTAGTATTTTTAATAATCTATTCAAAACGTTACAAAGAACTGCCATTAACTGTTGGCTATAAAGATTTTAAAAAATCATGTCCATCTTGTCTTGCAATGTTTTATCTTCGTTCATACTTCCAGCATAAGCACATTCACCATTTTGATTTTATGATCACTAACAAAAAAATTCTAGAAGTAAACATGGTCATTGTTTTTTGCTTATAACAATTTCTGGTTATAGAGAGAAAAAAAATTCTTCCAAAAATTTTAATTTCTATAATGTGACTAATTTTAAACATTTATTCCTTTTTGATTTCTCATTTTATTTGGCTCATGAACATGATGTTCACTTAGTCTGTGTAATAGCGCGAACGATTCTTATTCATCCATAAAAATTCCATCACCATTCTTATTTCTTAGAGTCTTGCCAAAGAATAATGAATAAAAAGGCTTCAAACTCAAAATCCTTTGCATTTTGTCCCAATTCATCGAGATTTTAAAATTTTGATCAATGACTGAGCTTGTTGAAATTATTTGGATCAACATAAAAATATTTTCAAATATTCTTTGTTAGTTGTTTCGTTGTTTCGATAGACAATGCACTGGTAAAATTTTTCTTGGTATTTCAATCGCTTACAAAATTTAAAGATTAAACATTTTTTGAAAAATAAGAACAAAGCAAAATCTGTGTGGAAGTGGTTTCTTCTATAAGCAAATTATGAGATCTGTGTGTAGACCATTAAGTCGACGACGAATCTTATCTCAAAGCAATATGATTAGTATTTATAGAAACACTTCTTAGATGAATCAGTATAGTGAATAATTTTTTTTTTCATTCAATCTGAAATTTATACATAAATGTGTTCTTTTCACGATGAATATAAACAGGGTTTAATATTCCGTCATTGGTGTGGTATGAAATGTCTCATCAGCAGTCGATCTCTTCACATGACTAATTTAAGTTAAGGTGTTGGTTGTTCAATAATTTTAAATAAGTAGGAATTTCTACTTCAAAATGCAACTCTATTACCTAAACACTTAAAAAAGCTATATACAAAAATTTATATACAAATCTACGTATAATCAACTTGTAAATATACTCAACTGGAATCCGTATTATCACTAAAAACATAAAATAAAAAAATTCTTTAAAAAAATTAAAATTTTTAAAGATGTGCTTTTTATAAAAAACATTTTTGTGAAATATTTATATATTGTCTATTTCTGAGTACCAAATATGCTTGGGAAACTAAACATTGGAAGTTTCACTTTTAGCTAACAGCCTGACCAGGACATGCTTCATATCTCACGAACCATATATAGGCACTTTATGCCTCGGCTCCAACATGGATTGTCGTGTTACAGACTTCAATTATTTGGAATGAAATGAAAGTGCAAATTATTTAACTATTTAAAAATTTTCAAATCTTCCTGAAACAAGATTAGCTTAAAAATCATAACATAAATAATTTCCGTAGAACAAAGACAAAAAATGAATTAAAAAATGATAGAAGATTTATGGATAAGAAACGATTAAAATATGCATATTTATACACGAGAACTTCCGAAAAAAAATTCCAATATAACATACGAATGTGTTTTATACAGTTTTATTTCAATATAAATTAACATTAATGCACATAAGGAACATTCATTGGAAACAGATGACAAATACGTGGAAGTTATTTCAAAGCACGTGTATATAATTAAAAGCATTGTCCTTGCCTTAATAAGTATTGAATATTTGCGTTTGATTACACTATGTCAGATATTGATTTATTTCCCCGAGATTATAGAAAGGCGATGAGTGAAAAATAATCCAAATATAAAATTCAGTTACGACATTTTGGCCTAATTTCAAAATATGACTTGACACAAAATTCATTTAAAATCTCAGTTTATGTAATTCAACTAATCTATCAGATTAGATTTTCGTTTATTCCACTTTTATTTTAAGTATAAACGTAAGCATTACATAAATCGTCAGCACTCTTGCATAAATGATGTCGCAATTAAATGTTTTAAGGAAAATATCGAAGATTCAAAATATTTTTTCCAAAAAACGTAGGTTTACTAACTATTATTTCGACTCATTTTTTTTTCATTCCGTTATACGTTTATGAATTACGTTCATAAATTAATCGGTTTACGATTTCGGAACGATGTTATTCTTGAGAGTTATAAAGTACTAATGTTAATATAATGGTATGGAACATATATTGAGCAAAAACATAAAGGAAATATATATTATTTTTTCCTGTATTAAATTTTGAAATTAACTTAATATTAGCAATTAAAAGTGGCCTGAAACTTGTTAAAATCAAAAATTTCATTCATTGCTAAATAAGGTTTTACTAAAAAGATTTGTGCTTGATAAATTATATATAATATTTATACACGATAATGACACATATATGATATAATATATACAATGACACAAGCAATTGAGGATACACCTTACTTTTACATGATAAATCCAGCTTTCAATCGAAATAAAACATTAACTAGATGCGCAAACATAATTTTATTCTTAGACATAATAAAAAGTTTTAATTAACAGTAAAAATTAAGGAAAATCAACGACAAAATTCTAAAAGAAAAATTTTCAGTGGCATTTCAAATAAACATAAGCAGATTTCTACTTCAAAAAAATTGAGGATACACCAATGAAATTTTTGCGGTATATCACATACAGTGTCAATATTTGGTTGCATGTCCTTTGGCTTTTATAAGGTCCTCCAAATGTCTTGGTACCGATTCGACCAATTTTTTGGTGGTATCTGGATATATTTTATTCCATTTTTCTTGTAACACTTGCTTTAAATAAGCTTTGTTCCTAATTTGCTGTTTTTGGAAAGCTATTTCCAGTGTGGCCCACAAATTTTTTTATGATATTGATGTCAGGGGACTGTGGTGGAGTGTACATCACATTTTGATATTACGTGCCGAAAGTTTGGGGTCGTTGTCATGCAGGGAAACATAAAATTTCCATCTAAACCCAATTTTTTTCACTTTCTTTAAGACTGTTGCTTATATCTATATAAAGATTATGATCCATTATGCCATTTATTAAAACTAAATTTCCTACCCCATTTGAAGCCATACAACCCCAAACTAAGACAGAGCCACCACCATGTTTAACTGTAAGACGTAAATTTTTTGCATCCAAAGTGGTGTTCGGCTTTCTTCAAACGCTCGACGACCCCATCGCTTTCAAAAATGTTGAATTTACTTTCATCACTAAATATAACTTTCTTCCAAAAGTTGTCTTCAATTGATGAGTTTTTGCAAACTCCAAACGCTTTTTCTGATTTTAAAAGCTTATAAACGTTTTTTATTTCCGAGCTACTTGACTGTTATATGAAGTATGTCTAATCACATTTCCAGCACTTACACTTCTGCCAATTATTCGAGAAGTTTCTGCAGATAGTTTGACTGCACTTAGTTTAGGATCAATCTTGATATCATTCAAAATTTTCCTTTTGGCTATATCACTCAGAATACTTTTCCTTCCTCTTCCATTTTTATTTTCAATTAATCTAATTTTAAATCTTCCAATGATTTTCTGGTCACACGAGTGGCTTCTACCGACAATTTCAGTTATTTCACGATAAGATTTTCCTTTCTTAAAAATAGCCTTAATATACATTTTCTTACATCAATACTAGTCTCGCCGAGGAGCCATTTTCCATTTAAATTTGCGACTTTAAATTCACAGAACCTACTTCAAAAGACAAAAATAACAGTTGAAAAATTTAAGATATAACATTGCCCAAACTTATATTTCCAAGCAGAATAAAAAATTTAGTAGTGGTTAACAAAAATTTCATTGGTGTATCCTCAATTTTTTTGAGGTAAAAACCTGCTTATGTTTATTTGAAATACCTCTGAAAATTTTTCGTTTAGATTTTTGTCATTGATTTTTCTTTATTTCTGCTGTTAATTAAACCTTTTGTTATGCCTGAGAATAAAATTACATTTGCGCTTCTAGTTAATGTGTTATTTCGATTGAAAGTTGGATTTAACAAGTAAAGTAAGGTGTACCCGCCATTGTTTGTGTCGCTGTATGTATTATATATACAACTTTTAATTACATTTATTCATAATGAAAATTTAAAATTCACGTTATAGTCAAAGAAAAAAATCAAACTTTAGTTATTGCTTGACGATAATACATAGGATAGGTAAATAGGTATAGATAGTGAAGATGAATAAATACATATATATATATAGATAGTGAAGATAAATAAATACATATATATAAAACATATATATGAGGGGAAAAAATTGGCTCAATACTTCTATATAACCTCGATTATGTAACTCAAACATCAATTAAACTACATATTAAATCTTTTTTATATCACTAAATCACATTAAATTTTCTACTGTTCACACATTTTAAAATACATAGAAAATCGAAATTTTATCTTGGGTACATTTCGTAATATTTTTTTCCAACTATAATATAGTAATATTTTCCTAAAAACATCTACAACTTTAAAAAGTTTTCTCTACGTATTATAACACTATTATTCTATTCAATAAAATAATCATTAATGGACAAATAACACAGCAGGAGCTTGAGGTACAATCAATATGGGTTTAACTAGAAAATAGTAATTTTCTCGTCCACAATTAACAATTGAAACTTTTGAGAAAAATTTTTTTAAACTAATTTTTTGTAATAATAAAAATCTTGCATATTAATACATTTTAAACCAGAACTTTTTTTATATTTCACATTACCTGTAAATACTAAAAGCAGAATTTTTTTAAGCCACAGTTTGAAATTTTTGTATATTACAATATTAAGATGAAAGCTGCTATGGCACAAAATGCTATCAAGTAGAGGTGCCCAGTACCGTGCAAGCTCATTAAGATGAAAACTGGAAAGCAACTAAATTTTTGCTTTATAACTGCAATATTTAGTGTTTTCACTAATGTTTTTTTAATAATTAAATTTAAAAAAATAATTATTCTTTAATATATTATTATTCATGTCAGAGATAAGTTTTAAGCTGATTACCTCATTTCAAAAGCTTTAAGATAAGTAGTTGGTTTTAAATTCACTATTGTCACTTTTACTTGATAAATTAAATAAGATTGTTTTAAAAATCACACGAAATTACTTTTTGCCAGAATAAATATTTTTACACAAGTTCTACTTTATCTCGGTATACAAAAAAATTTTTTTTTATTGTTTTAAGCTCAAGTTTTTTTTATTCAAACTTTTGCATTATCACGGTATACAAAGTTTTATGTTATTACGCGAGTGCGGACGCAGATGGGCAAGGAAGTAAACAGCTGTTACTTTAATGCTTGTAGATCACCTGTTTCAAAATATATAAAAGTTTATCGTATTCCTTTATACAATGAGTCAATATACAGCTGTTTCTCTCGATAGAAAGTATTGCCTATTGAAGCTCATAAGATTTTTATGCCTGCGTCGTATTATTTTATGTGAAGGTCAAAAATTATAGAACATGCTTTTCTTATAAGCACATACTGTGAATTCTACATATAATTTTATTCCTAAATGCTTAAAAAAGTAATGCACAAATACTTCTGTAATCAAAAGTATCCGCAATCCTCCCGTTAAAATTCATCGATAATAAATATCTGCAAACTTTTATTGAACATTTTTACCACTTCTATAAGCAACCGGTGCCAGGAAGATAATTTTACAGTTTGGAAAACTTCAAGATACACTTTTATTCCATCTATTATTTGAAATGGCAATCTAGCAAATAACAAGCATTAGATTTTCTTTTCGCCATGAAACTTCCGATTCAAAAGAATTAAAAAGAAGCGAAAACGATTTTAAAAATTACTTTTTACCCAAAGCATTTGATATCGTTCATAAAGGCTGGCCAGTAGTACGAAGTAAAGCTAACGCAAAATAAAGAACAAACCTTTTTCTGTTATCCTATTAGCAAAGAAACTCAAAAAAGAAAACTATCAAGGAAGTTGAATATTTATCGAAACTTACACTACTGATATCCAATGTTCACATTTGTGACAAAGAAGGCTTATGACTGACCTATATCGACCACAGAATACTGTCAATACAAAATATGACAGTTTTCTTCTAAGAATTCACATCACTTTAAATACCATATTATGGGGCTAATAGTTTTTACCATTTGTTTTGTAAAGTTAATATGCAAATCTAACGAGATAGAAATTCACTCACTACAGAAGGACTCTAGCGGAGCGTTTATATACTGCACCGTATGAATGAATGTCTTATAAATCATTTAATCTACCTAAATGACATAATCCTTAGGCTAGTTTCCAGACATTAAAAATATTGGGTGAATGTTGTTGTGATTTAAAGACGCTGCTAACCGCAACCTCAGTCTTTCAAAGAGCAGATTAATGCGCAATGGAGTCGGAAATTCGGGGCCCTCATTTCACTCTAAAGGGCTATTACCGATTCAGAGAAAATGTTAGTATTTAAAGACTTGTGGATATTCATCAAATAAGAATTAGGAAAAACTTGTGGGTATTCATCAATTAAGAAGTTTCCAGTCATTTTGTAACATAGGATGATAGATAGTTTTATGAACTGATTAGTGCGTAATCACATTTAAACAGTTGAAGGTGATTTTAACAATTATGCTTGCATCAAACATATGACGGAATGAAAATTTTTTAATTGAATAATACGACTAATATTTTGCGTCACAATAAATCAATTAACTTTCAGAAGTTAAATCATTTATCATAAAACAAATATTTATCATTAAAAAGTTTCATTAAATGTGTATAAACTGAAGAGCGCACAAAGTTAATAAAAGGTAATTTTGAACTTAATTAAAAAAGAAAAAAGGTTTTAAAATTCCACTATTATAAGAATGCAAGTGTTTTTAGAAAAATCGGTTTAAAACTAATTTGGGAATTCGTGTCAAATTACTGTATCGTACAAAAAAAAAAACATTAATTTATTTGAACTTTCAAACAGAGAATGCGAATTATTTTTGATTTCACACACAATAAGACGTAATTTGAAACAAAAATATTTGAATGAATTGAGTGACCAATCGATGAATCTATCTTTAATATCGGATATGAATTATTAAATACTAAAAATTGGAATTAAATACATCTAATGTCTTAAAAATTGCTTTTAATTTATTATTAAAATTATATTATAGTCAAAGGACATGTTTATCTTGTCTGCATCTTTACCCCTGAAAATACTAATCACAAAAGTCTCATTCTTTTGATAAATTCCCATAAAATACCAAAGAGTCATTATAAGCATTTTTCATATTTCAATAGACTTTCAGTAATTTTGAGAATGTGAAAAAATTCTAAGTATTTAGGATGGGAGGATTCAGCAAATTGTAAAACTCAAATGTTGATAGATATGCCTGAGTGGCGAGGTACAAAATAGCCATTTTCATTTTCGATGGCATAAACTGAAGGACTTTCAACCAAATAAGGAGGAGGCGACCAGAGTGCAAATTCTGAAAGGAGAATCTTATCATCAAATGCGTAGTAAGGCTTTGTTGTAAAAGAACGTCTAAAATTAGAATTTGTAAACTAAGAACGGAATATCATTTATCAGTGCGAGAACGTATTGATAAAATTTATTAGATTGCAATGCCCATATTTTTTTCGCTTATAATTACAAACATCTGGGTTCCAATACTGTAAGTTGAAGGATAGTTCTTTGAACTTTGGCATCGTGGAAAAATAGATTGCGCAAAATGTTCTTAAATGATTTCATAATATACTAAGTAAACTTAAAGCTCAAGATACAATTTCCTGTTTAGAGAATAAAGATCATTCTAAAATTCGATTGTCATTTATTAACTTCTAGAAAAATTTTAAAAAATTTTAAAACTTAAACATAAGTTTATTTATAGGATATGTATTCAATCTGAATAATTTGATGCTCTTACTTGTTTATTAATCAGTCATGAATATAAGTTTAAGAGTGGCTTTCAGCAGTTTATTTGAACCACAAACTTCATCAAAATTAATCGCGCATGTCGGTCAAGCACAGGTTTATAAAAGTAATATTTTTAAGACTCGATTTGAAATTTCTAATGCTTATTAAACTTCTCATCAAATTAATCTTTACTTAGAAAGTAAAATCTTGATTATTCTTATTTCGAATAACATTTTATGTGGCAGTTTATGAAATTCTTATCTTATTATATTCTTAATTAGATTAAGATTAGATTGAGTAAAGGATTTTATTATTAAATAATGGAGATAAAAATTTGATGTTTATAAGACTATTTTCAAAACCATATGTCAAACTATATAAATTATATATAAATACTTAATAAAAATATCTAAAATTTTATTAAAAAACAACTTTGATAACTAAAACGCAAAAATTCTAAAAATTAACAAATAAATCCAGTTTAAATACATAATCAACATCTAGATTTCATGTATTAAAGATTTGCTTCTTGTTTATAAACTAGATATAGCCATTTTGCATGCGGGTAGCTTTAAGGTTGTTTCCCCTGACAATCAACTTTCGTATCTATTTCATCACCCGATTCAAAAGCGCTATTGTGCTGCTGAAGACTTGAAACTTCAGGAGAAAACACAAGTGACGAAACTGATAATTTATTGGAAGAATTTCTGTCTCCTTTATTGGAGTATCTATTCAAAAGATTTGCCTTCACTTTTTGGAAGATACTACGTTTATCATTATCACAACTATGCAGAATTATTTCTGGTATTGCTTTTGGAGTTTCATCTTGAAATGGATATTTAAAATAGTCTGTCATACATTTACGTTTATCTGGCTTACAATTAGTTGGCACTGGTGTACTTGATAAAAAAGTTAGAGGAGCCTTTCTTTCAATGTCATTGCTTCGTAAGCGCTAAAATAAAAATTAAAATGATTATAACTGATATAAATATTAGAATTTTAAAAACTATTTAATATTCTTAATATGGAAATCATAAAATTAAAGTATATACAATAAAAGCCAATTCCAAAAAGTAAATTAATTTTTAATTACCGATTATCTTTATTGCCACTTTATTCAAAAGCATGATTTTCATTTACAATCATAATTATTATTATTTTTTTTACACAAATAAGAATTTTTTTTTATTATAATAAAATTTCACAAATATAAACTTATTTACAGTGACATATGTATAATGCAAGAAATATGTAAGTAGTTGATGTGATTTGTTCGTTTCTCAACGGTCATTTTCGCCCTAGAGATTATTACACCAGGTACAACAGTTTAAAATGCATTATTCTAAATCATAACAAATGTTTTAACCTGAATTGAGAATCGCCCACAAGTGTTGAATCGAAGGTTAGAACTACAATTATCGTCTGCTAAGTCAGCAAACGCAAGTAAAAATTAGTATTTCAGCAATATTTCCTAAACTGAGTGATATTTTGTTCATACGTAAATGATTGCTTATAGAAATAAAAATGCAATCATTTTTCATAAAGAATGATTATTATGTAAGAGTTAGAGTAGGGAATTTTATTAAATTAAATTTCATGTTCTGATATATAGACAAAACAAATAATGTACAAGGAATTATTCGCTAACTTTAAAATAATGAAATTTGAAAATGCACCTTGACAGCAGCATTTTTTAAATAAAATATAAACGCATTTTTTTATACTAAATTTCAATAAGACTACAAACTTTAACCGAGTAAAAATTCATTTAGAATACCATTTTAAATTGAAACAAATACGTTATAGAACCATTTTTATCAAACTTCTTGTGGCAACAAGAACTTAATTGCCTTCCAGTGGAGCAGAATTTAATTTCATCTACAATGAAATGAGGTACTGAAATACTATGCTATGAAAGTGTTAATTATTTTGTATTGTCTTTTTTTATAAATTTTAAAATTAGTCTTGTGTCTTGCGCTGTACTTTTCTATAGTATTTCAGCGTTAGCCGGCTTTATTTTATTCTAAAAACAGTTACATATAGCTGAAAGAAAAAAAATTTTTTTTTTTACCTTGACTTTTTAATGTTCCAAAGAAAAAGGAATTTTTATACTCTACTTATTTTAAGAGCTAAAAATTGATATGATCTTTAAATTTCTGAGATATTAAGGAACTCATACTAAACCAGGCTTTTCTTCCAATGTTTTCTGTGTGTAACAGTTTTCAAATTCTTCTGGAGTTTTTCCCAAATCATACACAGACTGGAGGTTTTCTGTTTGTAAATTTCTTTCCTTCGTTTTTACAAAATGGCATAATTTATACTTCTGGCTAAAAAGAAATTAAATATATGAAATTAAGATCTTAGTTTTGTTACCAAAATCATTTAATACATAACCCTTAAAATATTTTGTAGTATTGGAAAAATTATGAATGAACTAAACAGCATGCATATCTTTTATCAATATATACTGAAAAATATAAAAATCAAATCCCATCGAAATAAATTTAGACTTGGTAACCGATGTTTAAAAATAGAAGGTAAAGGAATTGTATATTTCTTATTTATATATTTTGCAATATTTTTATTAATATACTGCAATATATTAGCAGTATTTTGATTAATAATTTGTATTAATCAAAATATTGCCTTTGATTATGTTTAAGCAATTATGACATACGCAACGACGAAATAAACAAGTTCACGAGTTTTTAATTTTTTAATAAAATGTCGTCAATTTTATTAAAAATTAAAATCTATATTAATATTAGTTTAATCAACTATTAATTCCAGGGCTTGCTTTCTGATATGATTTGTCTTTCAGATCTTTAAAAATCTATTATGTATGAAAATATATTGGTTATTTTTCTATTTGTATTTGATTAGTCGTGATTCTCGGCTCTTAAAGTTCTGATACTAGAAGGAATCATCACGCATAATTAAGTTTAATTGCAGAACCATTACCACAATTTTAGCTTAGTTTGATTTGTCACTCAAGGTGATAAGGGCTAATTAGACCGAGATCAAAAGTTTATAGAGGATTCAGAAAAACTGCAAATTTCGAATCCTGACCAGAGGATTAAGCATCCGGTTGCCAACCCATAATCATAGTTTTGAAATGTCATACTTAAAACAGTTTGTCCTTATAACATAGCCCACGTTGTAATGTCTCATCACAATGGAGATTTTGTTGTTCTTCGATCACATTTTGAATAGAGGACTAATTCGACTGAATCTTAAGATTTAAAATGGATTCCAAAATATTACAAACAAGATGTGGAAATGAATTTACAAATCGAGAGAAAAGCACTAAATATTTAACTAGAAACAGCGTATTATATAATGCAGTTTAAAGTAATTTGAAACCAATATTAATACCTTATTTTGAAGAGAAATGTACTTTGATATTGCGTAGCATAGCTGTATTTTGACACCATGCAATGGGCAGTTTAACAAAGTTATTTTTAAAGCGTTTTTACTTTTCACCACATAAACTACTATATGAGGAATTTGGAAGTTTACGTAGTGAAAGTAAAAACACTTTAAAAATAAAGGAAGCCTCATTAATATTTCATAAGAGAAGAACCACAGAAAATTCTCATGCACCCGCCACGAAAGAATCATCTAGGACAGCGGTAGCCTGGTTTGTTTGAGAGTCGTTCTCATTATTGGTAGTTAAGAAGCTCGAATCACAGCTTAACCATAGTGTTCGCTAAATTCAGCTAGATCACGTTAAACAGGGCGTGTCTCCAATGTCATCCAAGTGAAATGATACCTCTGAAGATGACTGGTTTGTTTGTCGCTCAACGGCCATTTTTTACACACGAGGTCGAATTAGACCGAGACCAACGGTTTAAGGTGGATTCCGAACCACTACAAACATCCATCCCCAAGGTGGGATTCGAACCCACCAACTATTGAACCAACGGCAAGAACACTAACCATTCGGTTGCCAGCTCGGCCCGCTGAGGATGGCTGGCCAAGTATTGGGGGTATTCGCTTGGTTCCTGCTTCAAAATCACGAAGCCTCCTTCCGACTGCTTCTATCCAATTCAGGGCTAGGTACAGGTAAGCATTCTGGTGCAACAATAGATATGCATCTAATAGCGCAACATCCATCTTCAGTTTGTTCAACAGTGGTAAATTTCGAATCCGGAAATTTAAACAGTGTCACAGCATTTTTTTCTGAATAGAGTACAGTCTAACGGTCTGACTAAGGCAATTAACGTGTTTTAATTTCAACAACGTAAATTTTTTTACAGGACTTTTTATAGAATAGCGGACCGTATTCACGATTCGCAAGAGAGGAAACCTGGAAAACTCCGAAGTTTCCCATCCCGATAGACGTGCATGCAAGGACTTCGAAAGCTAGAGACTTGCAGCTGTTTGAAATAAAATCAAAAGGTCATGAGTGATTTTACTCTTCCTGAAATACATAATAAAAGTGTAAGGCAATTACTTTCACTTTCGTGAAATATTTAAAATTTCAATAAAGTGAAATCCAAGAAAGCTTTTACTTTCGTCAGAAAATAAATCAAAGCATTAACGATAAGATGTATTTGCAATAGACGAAACGTGGTTTACAAAAGAATGCACATTTCATTCTAAAAATTCTTAATATAAGAAATTCTCTAAAAAAAAAAGAAATACTAATAAAAATAACTTGACATACTTAAAAAAGGTCTCATGTTTACAGGAAAAAAAAAAGGATATAATGTACACCAAAATTAATACAATGAATAAATAAAGACATACTTACAAACTTTTAGATAAAATTCTATATTAATTAAAAAGAAATCTATCGACTGGGCATGATGATGCACTGGGTCAATAAGGAACTTATGTGCATTACGTTTAATTAGTTATAGATTGATTTGCTTAATTTGTTCGTTTCACTCAACGACTCTTTTTGCACACGAGGTCAAATTAGACCATAACCTATTGTTTAAAGTGTATTCCGAACCATTACAGACATCCATGCTCAAGGTATGATTCGAACCCATGAACTCATAAATCGGATGGAAGCGCGCTAAGTATTCGGCTACAGCTCGATTATCTATAAATGAAATAAATAAGTGATGAAACGTAAAGTAATGAGGGTAGAAGTCTAGAAAAGTTTATGTTTTCGTTTAACGGTAATTTTTTTGCACAAGAGAACTAATCAAATATTCCATTTTCTAAGGATTCTAAACCGCTTCGAATTTTCAAAACAAAGATGAGATATGTTGAACTAAAAGACAAAAACCCAACGTTTGGCTGCCATCTCGTTAAAAGTCTATAAAGACGAATCTACTGTTGAGGAGACCAACTTAATCAGGAATTTCCTGACTAATTTGATTGTTGTTCAACTGTCATTTTTTGCTGACTAAGATCAAGACTTAAAACTTCAAGTCAGAAGGTTTCTGAAAAAGCAATTACACATCTTTCATCATTTCCCTGTACACATCTTGTAAATTATAAGCTGCGATAGGAGAAATTTTTAAAAAAAACATGAAGAAAACAGCAATTCAATATCACAGTGAACATTTTTTCAACAGTACACATACTGCATGGGATACGTTTGATCCTTACCACATCTTAAAAAATTTATATTCTTTGCATTATATCTAAATTTTGTCTTTTTCTAAACATGTATATGGTAATCGTGTGTCACCGCATGTCTTTATAATGGTGTTGTTCCTTTTCACTCTATGATCATTTTTTCAACTCGAAGGTTAATTTAACTGAGACTTAACAGTTTAAAGAGTAGACTCCAAGCAATTACATACACTCATCTATCTGTAAGGAACTCACTTAAAATGGTAATCAAATCCAGGACCATTGAACAAGATGATAGTCTTTCATCTGCCAATTCATCTTCTATTTTTGAATATATTTGGTATAAAAAGTTGTGTGCTATAGAAGAGTACAAAGTTTGTAACTATTTTGGATATTTTATTTATTGAACTTTATGTGGCCTATGTACAGCACTTCATAATTCATATAAATTAGTAATAATAACGCGTAAAATAAATTAAATGGGTTAAAGATGCTCAACATCGAAGCATGCATAAGAAAATCTATTTGAGCTTATCAACCTCATCAAGTCGCAACCTAGTGACACTTGAAAATTTTTAATACAGAATCTATTACTATATGATTAGCATAACGGCTGTATAAGCACTTATAAAACATTGGAATGAATTCACAAAATTAGCCATTCAGATTTTTTATTATTTAACTATAAAAATGTAACTAAGCGATTCTTAACTATCTCCCAATAAAAAAAGAATGAGTTGAAAAACTCATTCTTTTTACTCAACTCATTTAAGTTACTCAACTCATTTAACTTTGTTACAAACTCATTTAAGTAACTTTTGTATAGTATTACTCATTGTGCTTTTAAACGGTTTATGGTTGTCACATGTGTAATTAAATAAAATTTGAATTTAAATAAAAATTGAACTCTTACATATAACGGCAGGACACTAGAAGACCAACAAAGATTATTCCGAAAAGAGTCAGAGATATCAGCTTCAGCGGTACTATATATTCCCTATCAATTCCAATGGCTGTAAGATAAATATTCATATAATTTTAATAAATCTATAATATTTTGGAAAATATTTCTAAAAGCTCCACGAGTTGATTATATTTCCGGAGAAACGCATAATATTTAAAGCTAAATTTAATAAAATATGACTTGTATTAAACAAGAAAATGTTTTAAGAGATTTCCACTTACCAGATAAAATAGCTTGACGGAGTGTCGAATAGATTGGTCAACACTTCGCTGGATATGTACATTTATAAAAATCTTAAATGGTCATTTACGCACAATTTTTTTCAATACTTCTGGTAAAGTGCCAGTATAATACTGACACAGAATAAAATAAAAATAAAAAAAAGAGTAGATTCTTCCCTTGCAATCATAGACCAGTTAATCTCCTTTCTTGCATTTTGAAAATTTTTGAAAAATATTAAGCAGATTTCTACTTTTTCTACATGTTCTTCCTGAACAATATAGTTTTTGACATAAATACTCAGAGCTTAGGATCCTAGAGTTTGCTGGACAATCTTTGCATCTTACGCAGTTACTTGCCCATGCTGCTAAGCGATTAGGAAAAGCATTTGAATGCGTTTGGCATGCGGACCTCAAAAACAAAGAAAGTTAAATTTTCTTTTTGCGACATCTTTCTTAAAATCTTACAATGATAGTAGAAAGTCCAAAATAAAATATAAAAATAACTTCGTTATAGAAAAAAATACAAGCGTTTCAAAATGCAATGTAGCCGGACCAATTCTATATTCAATTTACTACAGATTTTCCCAATGAAAGAAAAGACCAGAAATCTAGTTGGATTTTATGCAAATGACACCATGATCATTACCAAAACAAAATATATTAATAAAGTCTTACAAAATTGACAAATGGATAACATTAAAGAATGGTGCGAAACTTGGAAAATAAATATAAACACCCAAAAGAGAGTCAAAATTTCTATTAATAAGAAAAAGTCACTAACAGCTTTGTCTTTTTTGATGAAACTGAATTGTTAACAAAACTTTGGTTTGTTTATGACAAATTCTAATGATTATATAACTAATAGTAACAATAAAGCACGTGAATGTGGTCCCTTTTATACAGATTTTCAAAATTAGATGTAAAATCCATAAACTTATTCCGTATCGCCAACGTGGGCAACTATTTCCCAGATTGAAATGAAATCCAAATGCTTGTTAGAACAAACATCTTAGAAGAATGAAACTCTTCCTAGTTTGTCAGAAGTAGTATTCTTAGACTTAAAAATGAAACCAATTTAGTGGTACTTTGCTATACTAAATAAATTTTTTATAAAAAAAAAAGCAAAACTTAATACGGTTTTTTTTAAATCTATTTAAAAATTACAGATGGTTACTCAAACGATGGAAACAATCCATATATGTAAAGAATCCTTTATTAGTATAATGTGGAACCATTCTTTGCAAACTTTGGACAGCTTGGATTCACATAGGAATCAATTCTCACATTTACTAAGTGGTGTTTAAAGGAATCTCATACTATTTCTCATAGAAATATTTTGAAGATTCTGAAATCATTGCTGAGAGATGTTGGAGGAAATTTATGACGCAATGAACTCTTTAAAAAAAAACCCCACTAACTATTCAATTATATTAAGATTAGATGACTTAGCGGACTCTGATAAGGGTTTAATTTCATCCTCGTGCCCATCAACACATGATTGGATGGACAAATTCCGCTGCATAGATAGTTGCATTATTGTCCTGGAAAAGTTCATCTCTTCCATTAAACAATGTTTGCATTATGGGGTGAACTTGGTCAGCTACAATTTCTCCATATTTCTTCCAAGACATTTTTTCTTTCAAAATTGCGATTGGTCCAGCCCACAACCACGACACTACTACCCATATCATGATAGATCTGTGTCTGACAGTAAAATGGAGTTGGTTGAGTTTTGTGGCACAAGGTCCAAAATGGGACAAGCCGCGCCTCAGCTGAAAGACAATCGTGATCGTAGCTTGTGCAGAGATCCTCCAAACGTGCAACTGTCTTTTGGAAAAAACTGTAAAATATGATTAGCCAAACCTTGATTTTATTTCCCTTATCAATTGACGAGATTTTATGAGTGATACTACTGTTGATGGGGCTTGGAACTATAAATGTGTGACGAGTGGTTTGGGAATTGTTACACTGACATAAATATTACGTTTATGAAGGTGTCTTAACTGTAATCATTGACACTGGACAATGTAGAAGATGATAGAGCTCTGCGGTCACTTTTGTTGGAGTTTATTGCTTTTCAGACAGTCCACTTCACACAATACCCGTTTCATCTCTTTCACCTAGCTTTTCTTTCCTTCCATTTTACTTTGCCGAGCTCGTCTCCACGCGCTGCATGTATGTTTATAGAAGTACGTTATCTAAAGTCAATAAACTCCTAAAAATTAGGATATTTTGGTCACAATATCTCCAACTAGACTTAATTTAGCCTCTAAAAATTTGAAAGGAATTTGAAAAAAATGTAAGATGATAATGTTCTTTCATACTAGAATATATACATTTCAACATATGAAACATTGGTATCGATTATAATTTAATGTTTAGGAAACTCGTTCAGAAATATTTTATTTACAGGTGTTTCCATTATTTTAAAAACCAACTGTTACTTATGTATTCAACGTAGGCAAAGAAATTAGATTCATGGTAACCTTTTCAACTTCTGATGCTATTTTCACAAAATAATCTTTACATTTTACAGAATTTTTGAAGTTGTCTTATCAAACAATGGCTACAACATTTCGTATACTTTTATACAAGAATTGCCGTTCGAGACAAAAGCGACTTTCGTCAGCAAATTATGATTTGACTTTGTCTACGTAAATTATAAACATTTTTCTTAATGTAAATTTCAAATGATGTATAAAAGTAATATTCTAGCTCGTTCTCTTTCGAACACTAAATTCTCTTCCAAGTTTCAAATATAACGTAACATCACGTTATTTTAGACTAGTTTCCAATAATGTTCTAAATGCATTTAAAAAATTAAAATTCCTTTTTAATTTCTAGTTTTTTTTTCTTTTGAAACCTATCTTCATTTATTTAATTTGAAAGCGTCCAGGACATATTTTAAAAATATAATCTGAACTACATAATATAATTTTGAAAATATCCTCTATTATAAACTTTTCTTTTAGACTCAAAGTTTAGAAATACCTTACAAATCAATTTTATCCACAATATGTCAGTCATCACATAGAAATATTCTCTCTTTCTGTATGTTAATAGTATAAATTGTCATGAGTGAAACTAACGAAATTATTTCGATTTAAAATGCAAACGAAAAAATGCCTTTATTTATCTGTACATACAATTTAAGATAGTATGAGGTAATACATAACATAATTATTTGTTTACTGTTACCACAAACTTATTTCACACTAATGTGTCTAAATTACCTTCAAAGTAAAGTTATTTCAAGTTAAGCTAAAATCTTGTATGAAGCGTTTTGTCTAATTTTACTACATTTAGTTTTATTCATATAAATTTAATTAAAAGTTTTTGATTTTACCTTCATAAGCTATTGTTATTCCTTGTTCTCTTTTCCTGTCAATAAATATCGGTTTGGAATAGAATCCTGAAAAGATTCTAATTTTTACAGTGTTAAATGGAATATTCACATTTTGGGTTTCACTTAAGTTACAGAATCTAAGTACGGTGACTGCATGCTGGAAAAAAAGGAAAATTAGTGAAAATAAATTTAACAAAGTGAAATCTACAATAAATCTAAAGTGAACTTTGTCAAAATCAATATTCTCTTAACTTAAATTTTAAAAAAATTTGTGACGATTACTTACATAAGAAATATTTTTTCATTATACTATTTCATCACAAAAATCTTGATTGGGAAAAATGTTGAGCCATCAATTTAAAGTTCCAAAATTGTGTGTGATGAAATTAAGTTCGAGAACCTTCAAGGAATTAAAGCTTTTATTTTAACTGAAAATGTTTAATAACGAAAAATGCTCCAAGCAGAATTTACGTTGTAATAAGGAATCTATAAAAGCGTTAGATGGGTTCTAAGAGATCTGATATTTATGTGCTAATGAAAAAACTCATTTCAGCTTCTCAGTGTTTCAATTGGTAAGCGATTTCTCAGCAGTTGTGGTTCCAAACTATCAATGAGAAAATTTGTCGCTGTTTAAGAGCCCAGATAGCCTTAAGCGTTTCTGATTCACTTTTATAGCAATCATATTTTTACGTCATCGGATGTTTAAATGGAAAATATACTTTTAGAAATATTCCTTTGTGAAAATTAAAGAATATTTGAGAAAAGAGAATCTAATTATCATACTATTTTTCCATGAAATTTACAGCAACAACTATACTTTTCGAAGAGAAAGTTTCTTTTAAAGCATTTTTTTTAGAAACTTTTGTGATTTCGGAAATCAGAAGTTGAATTTTTCAAAAGTCTAGACAAAAAGTTCCTCATAAAACCTGATTTCTGAAATCTCGACCATACTTATTATTTTGAAACTGTTTTTAGAATAGTTCGCTTTGAGCATATAGTATAAGTCTATTATAAAATACTTTATGAAATTTATTATATCTGAAAGTTAAGTTATTAACTTGAAGTGGTAGAATTCCATCTTTAGAAATTAATAAACTTTCACAGATTATCAAACATATTTTCATAGGGGAAGATCAGTGACAGTTTTAAATGGATCTCTAGCCACTAATAGCTTCTATGCTCTCGGAGAAACGTTCCCGAGAATTAAACTCTAAATGTTGAAATGAAGGCCACAACGGAAACAGTCAACTATTAGCTCAGCTGATTCCACTTAAAAGAATGGGAGAGTATGAAACTGTTTATTACAATGCAATAATGTCATGAAAGATTTTATTACGGTATAGCATTCACCTAAATAGTTTAGAGAAATATTCCTAAAATATTGTATATTCTTAATTACAGTACGAATCCTTAATTACCATATATCAGTTGTTTCAATGCATATCATTGCTCCCTCATTTTTTTAAGGGCATTTTATTCTCAAAGTGAGTTTCTAAATCAACATTCTTATGCAATTATTTTTCAATCGAATTCGAATGTTTATTTTAAAATGAATTAAAATATTGCATTCAATGTAAAATAATTAAGGTTTTTTTAGAGCATTGTCTTGAAGTTTTTTTTTTTTTTGCTAATTAACTTCCACTTCACCATTCTTTCCTGGTATAGGTACTGTTAACACCCAACTTTTCAGATTGGTAAAGCTACCTGTCAGGAGATAGTATAGCGTGTATATAGATATCGAAAGCAAGACTAGACTGTTTCCTAATGGGGCTAAAAATACTGCTTTAAATTTAGTTGGTCAGTCGCTTTACAATAATTGTAAAATGACACCAGCAAAATTAAATTGTAAAGTAATCTTAGACGTGCATTAAAATTTAGCAATTTTTACTTAACTAATTTTGTTTCCTGACCAAATTTATGCTAATAATATAATTTGTTTCTGTTAGGAAGCACGAAGATTGAAATGTAAAGGAATATAAAAACCTGCCTTAAATTTAGTTGCCTGATCACATTACAATTATTTCTTCTTCCCAAATTCTATTTTGATAAGATTTATGCTTTGAAGTAGATTTCCAAAACGTTTAAATAACCTGTCTCGATTTGCCAATCAAGTCAAGAACACTGATCATTCATCTAACACCTTGATCCGGGATTGACTCATTTGTTAATCTATAATCATTTTTAGCAGAATTCGACTTACAGTTTAAAGTGGTACCATTTACAGACTACAGACTTCTTAAAATCTTAATGGCTCCAAAATAACTTACCAGTAATTAAATCTTTGAATAAGAAATATTCTAACGTGGTAACTAAGAATGAAAAATACACCAATAAACAAAACTGATTTTCACAAAGCTGAATGTGTTTAGAAACAAATATAATGGTACTTGTACATAGTCATTCTACCTAAAACTGTACTTTGAAGTAACTAAATGAATGCTTACCTCAGTTATTTTTAAAAACTCGTAAAATATTTACCACATCAGGGCTTACCTGAATACCATACATTATTTCAACATATGGTTTGTCCAATTCACATAGATCTTTTGCAACGACTTCACTTTGCTCCCCGAACGGACTGATGATTATCAGAATTGTTTGTCTTCTTGGCACCATAATATTCCACTCACAAGTAATGTCATACAAATAAGCAAATGGAAAACCAGGACTTTTAACAACTCCATTAAGGCCCTTGAGAGTACTTTCGCAACCTGCGGAAAGTCAAATTTATAATTATTTTTGAAAAATAAATTATGATTGTTGACTTTTTGAACGATTGTTGAATAAATCCTGGGTATGGAATTTTTTTATAAATATAGATTTTTTTTTAAAAAAAATTGTATTGGTTCTAATGTATATATACGTGTAAATAAACTCGAATCGATTTACAATAAATTAAAAAGAACATTGGGTGAGGAAATTTGAAAAATAAAAAATTAAAAAAATATCCGTCAGAATCGAACAGTATAAAAAATTGATTTAAATACTAGAAATTTCTTAAAAACCTTTTTCACACCTTAAACTATGCAACAAAACTCTTCCATTTAATATTACAGAAAATTAAGTGTGACATATTTTGAAATTAAATTTATTTAAATGGTGATGGAGATGTGGGTAGCAACAAAATACAAGGAAAGGAGAGTGATTTTTACAATAATTACATTTAACAAAATTAAACTCTAGTCTAAAAAGAGTGATTCTAAAAAAGTAAATTCTAACGGAATACTTTTGCTGAATTCAGATAAATTTAGCACTTTTCCAATCATGGTTCTTGTGTCGCTCGTGTTAATTGTGAACAAAATGTATATCCGCATCCAGATTCATAATAACCTATTTACTTGAGATTGAAATGTTGATTTCCTTCAATATTCAGCATTCCAAATATTCTGCTTAATTAAACACGAGTTGTTGTATAATGTAAGAGTGGTACCACTTTCAGACACCAGAAATTTATCTTTGTAAACACATTCCCCTTGCTTGTCATTGACAGTATCAAGATTTTGAAAGAAATTTAAATATGACAACTATGTAATTTTAGGAACTTATTACGTTACATTTTAGAATGACTTCAAGAATTCAATTATAATCCCATAAATGAACAATACTTTGATTTATTAAAAATATTTTGCGCTTTCTAAAGACCTATATGTATTTACCAACTTCATAATTTAAAAAGTCATATTTTTTTTTAAATAACATGTATTAAAATTTCCTTTATAGAATCACAAAAAATTCCTTAATTTATTTTTGGTTCACTTACAAGATTATTTTCTTCAAATAATGGAATTTTGCAAAAATTCTATCCATCTTATAAAATTTTAAAAAAGCTTAGGGTTGCCTAAAATGGGGATAAAAGAATCGTGTTCTAACTGATGAGTTTGCAAAACTTTTCTTTATACGATTAAGCGATTCTTGTTTTAAGTATTCCTTCTTGTTTTTTCTTTATTCATAACAAAAAACGATTTTTAAATTACTGCATACTTCTCTACAAAACTCATAATTGCATTTTTTTACTTGGATTTTCATATGTTTCTTTGACATTGTTTGAAGAAGATAACAGTTCATAAGGGAGTGTGTACCCGTAGTATTAAAGGGAAACCTTAAACTAGTTTTTAAAGAAAGTCAATGAGAGAACAATTTCCTTTAGTTAAAAATAATGTATCTGTTACCAAGGATAGGCGTATAATTCAGTTATTTCATAGAATAATTAGATATTTCATGAAATAACAAGTCATTTAAAATATATAATGGATGAAACATTTTCCTACTTTACATAGTTATTTAATAAAATAACTAGTAATTATTTCAAATAATTAATGATGAACAGTTAAATTGAAAATAAACAAATTCAAAAATACTTTATGAATTAATTGAACATAAATAGCAAAATTCTCTCAAAAAATACATCCAATAGCCCCGTGGTACCCTTTTCTGTACTGTTGGTTGCAAAAATATTGATTTTTTTAATAATGCCAGATGTACAATGTAACAAATATTCAGTCTAAATTCTATACGCAACAGAATGAAGCGTACACAGATATATAATTTCGCAAAGCAGCTATAACCGCTCAAAACTTATTAAAAGAAGCAAAACCGGTCAAAGAACTTTCAAATCCAGTATTCAATATTTTAAGGAGTCTGGTATTCCTTATTCTATTGAAAAACTAATTAAATTGTAGAAGTCAATAATTTCATATGTTTAACTGTGACTTGTCTAATTATTTCATAAAATACCTAGCTATTCAATGAAATAACGGATTTCATACTTTAACGGTATCTATCGAAGCACAATTGTTGCTGCAATACAATAAAAACCGGTTTTACTGAGAAGAATCAACTTTTCAGTCTACCCTAAAAGTACACATGAATTTTGTAGATTCAAGTCTTGGATCAAATAGTTTAAGTCAACTCGAGCTAGAAGAATGTTGCATTTTTCTGACAAAATTCTTAGCTCATGTCGAATATTGATATCTTTCTCACCTTCGATACTGAGATCTGTTGAGAATGAGGTGTAGATATCTTCACTATGAGGTACGGGTCACATAACAAATACAAAATTTTTATACACTACCATATATTTGATTTAATGTTATCTTTATGGTGGAGAAATAACAGTCAGACGCATACACATATCTTTATGTTTATACTACAATAAAACTATGGAAAAAGCTCATCAAACACCCTTTACATGAACAGTTAAATGTAGGTCTTCTATATTTTTCTTATTTATAGTCAAAATACATAACACTTTAAGGGCATCAAAGTTAATTTTACTCTTAAAATGTAAGCAATTTGTTTAATTTTTCGAATTTCATATAAAATAACAGAACTATATTACGTGAGTACATTGTGCATACACGAATTTTTTTGAACAAACCAAATCTTAATTTTCTTTCTAAGCTTAATTGAACACACACACACACACACACACACACACGCACGCACGCACGCACGCACGCACGCACGCGCACGCACGCACGCGCACGCACGCACACACACACACACACACACACACACGCACGCACGCGCACGCACGCACACACACACACACACACACACGCACGCACGCACGCACACACACACACACACACACACACACACAAAAAAAAAAATATCACTAAATATTGAACCTCTCAAACTCATGCAAGAAAAATACATATTAAGTATTTCGTTAAAGCAAAGTTTTAAAATCATGTTAAATAATCTAATTCCAAATATCCAATATCAATCATTTCTAAAAATTCCAATTCAATATTTCAGAAAAAGAATACCAATGAGTTAAGGTTAATTTTTCTTTGAATTAATATTTCTATTATGGACTAAAAGTATGAAGCCATGATGTATTTCCGTAAAATTATTCTTGTTCTCAGATGGACAAAATCAAGCATCAAAACTGATATATTTTTGCCATTTTCTTTCTTTTAGATTAGTTTTTTAGTCTTGATATGCGCGTTTTTATGTGTAGAAATCATCAAAAACAGAATACAATATTCAAATGAACCATTCAATATAAGATGTACCCGTCATTCATATTAATATATGACACATGCAATCAAATATATATCTCAAAATTAAGAAAGTGCTCTAACAATTTTCTTATGGCAACTACTTGGGCAGAAAAAAAAAATTGTAAAGCTGTCATTCTTTACCAATTGTTTTGATCAATGAAGTTTCTAATAAGTTTAAAGGTCATAAGAGAATATAAAATTTCACTAAGACAAAGTATATGAACAGTATGTGCTATATGTACTTTGTGTAGAATTGATAATCTATTGTTAAACACTAATTAAAAATAGATAAATTGGAATCTTGAAAAGAGAATCTAATAAATAATTGCATAAACATATCAAGACATGAGTATTGCCAGAAGTAAAGACTAAAGAAATCCAATAAAATCTTACACTGATATTTCGTACCATTACTTCAAGAGTTTATCAAATTTTAACAGAAAATCTTACTCAATGTTGGCTACGAATTTTGGTCTACCTATGACTATCAGTTTTTGAAATGAAAGTGAAACTTTACTGTATAGGAGAGTTATTCAAAGTAGTATAGAACTTACATGTCTTTAAGATAGTGTCTTTTCTTGCAAAATCCAAAAAAAGGACATATTGCGCCGAACGAAGCCGCTAAGATAGAACAGGGCTCTTTGAAGTGAACTTCAGGAACTTGATCTTAGCTTCTAGTGGCCAGCAGATATTTTATTTCTATAATTAAGTATTTTATTCACATATTCCTGCAGTTGTTTGCATGTATGCAGCCAAATAAATACTCTGACTCCAGACATGTCTGTTAGGGAAGGTTGCTTGCAAGTTTTTCGGCTTTCCTGCATTGAAACATGGTAATATAGAGCATTGTCCTTTCGAAATACAATCAGAGGTGAATAACACAACTAATTTTCTTCTTTTAGGTTAGTCACTATTCGATGACAAATATAGTCTATATTACAATTGGGCTCTTCTATATGCTGATCTTTTTTTATTGTATAGGTTCGACAGAATAGTTTCTGTGAGAGCAGTATTTCACATTCACAATATTATGTATGCGATTTTTAATTGTGGGAAATACAAGAGATACCATACGCAAGAAATTCAGCAATCACCATGTGATAGGGAATTTCCCTTTCGTAGACACGATTTTTCTTGTATTAATCCGATTTAACACATTTTATCTGTTCATGCTGTAAATTTTGTTCACTGTATGAGGATTAACGAAATATGTAAAAGTGAATATTGCTAACATTTATATTAAAAAGCTTGTGTGATCCATTAGAATAATGTATCACCACATTTTTCAGTTAAAAGTTTTATTTTTAATTTTTGCTATAATTATAACTTGCACTTTATAGATTGAGGTACTACGCATTCAAACTACTAAAAATATTAGTTTTTCTTTTGTCAGACATTTGCAGATATTTTTAGATCATTAAAATTTATCCCTACATAATTTATTGAAACTAAGTACAAAAAATTTATTTATGTATCTTAAAAATAATGCCATGAACTTGCATGACTTTACAATTCCTAATTCTTTATATTGATAATTTTAGTGTTAAACATTGTATTACATCTGTATGGACACCATCTAAGACTTCATTTTAAATTTATTATTATTATGTCACAGCACTACTCAATACTTAAAGTTTCTAAGCCAGCAGTGGCAACACGTTGAATGTTAACGTGCCAACAATCTGAACGAGCAGCATTGTACTAACCAAAAGGAATAGCCATTTTTTCAATTTAACAAAATAAGTCTCATTTTGATCGTGAACTCATGACATTAAGAATCTAGTAAATGGTTTGCTTTTTTCTTATCTCGATGTTCATATTTTGCTTGAGTTCTTATTGAACCAAAACATAGTTTAAAGTGAATTCCAAACCTTAAACAGAAACCCCGCGAGGTAAAAATCGAAAATGCAAACTAATCTAGCCCAAAAAAATAATTGACTTAAACTAAAATGTCATCGATCATTACATTTCAGTGTTGGACATTGTAAGTTGCAATTACCGTTACTATTTTCGTATCAATGTCTATAATGAAACTATTGAATCGAATAGAAGAAAATAGAAAACTATTTCAGTATCCGATGCACATTCTTATAGGACAGAAGTTCTTTAACATATTAATAGTTAAAACTGCTGCTATTCCAGTGTGTTTCCTTATTTATAACTCTGTTAACAATGAGTATTGTAATTTGCCATGCAAGTAACTACTACACAATAGTTCTTTCAGATTCTCTGACATATGCTAATGAAAATAGTTATTTTTCAAGGATACGTTGAAATTCCCCGCAAAATTTGAATAATGCTTTATCTATGAATTTACTGCAACATAAATCACGCATAAAAGTTTGAATTACGCTGCTTGAGAATTTAATAGAATTTCTGAATAAACAAAGAATTATTGAGAAGAATCCTTGTTATACTTATGAAAGTGTATTAAAAATGTAATTTACATTTGTCTTACGATATTATTCCATGCATTAATTTTTAAATTCACAATAAAGATTTGGTAACTAATTTTAAGTATTCAGCTTTTAAGTTAATAAAGTTAAATTTATCAGCTGTGTGCGTGCGTACTTGTGATAAGTTTATCACCATTAAATTATACTCCTCAAAGATTTTAATTAACATTATATTCATATTTTTGTAATAAATTTTCCATATTTTATAAATTAGTTTCTTATCCTAAATTTGTAGAGAATGATTCTATACAATTTCAAAACACATTTTTGAACAAATCTGGTTTTTAAATTTCTGATATTTTAAATAAGTATTTGAAGTATGCGAATAGAAACAAAAGGCATAAAGATTTTAATTTTCTAGATAAGATTTTAGATTTTTTGGGTACTTTGAATTGGAAATTCTAGTCTACCATATTTAATCATTATCACAAACGGTAGGACCGAAATCAGATTTTATAAGTAAATGAATCACATTGATTCAAAAATTAAAATTTTGTAACAGTTTTTGACAATTATTAGACTTACCTCCACATGCTATTTCAGCGATAAACTGACACTTAGTTGTGCTTATTTCACTCCAACTGCAATGGGAAACTGTCTGTTCTTGTCCCGTGCAGTTAAAATTGTATGATCTCAAACCTACAGAATACTTTTGATTCTGATATGCCGGTCGACTTTTCTCATTCATGGCAATAAATGTCATGTAACCCATTTGTCTACAAGCAACATGAGAGAAAATGTAGGTCTGGCGATATTCTTCGTAATCTCGAGGGAAACATAGGTACGTAGTATCTTTCATGTGTGGTATGATAATTTCTAAGAGCCCCCTGATGCTGGAGTGTACATTTGAAAATTCTTGATTGTCCTCTAACTTATCCTCTACGAGGCTTTGCAAGCGGACACCAACTGGAAATGAAGGAAATCAGAAAAACAAAATTACAAATAAATAAAAGGATCAACTCTCAAGTCTTTAAATTAATTTCACTTTAACATTAAAAAAATGCAATTATAAAAGTAACATTTAAACAATTTCGATATTTAGGCAGTATTAAATCTTTATATTTTTGTTTAAACATTGCATCGTTTTCTCTTTAACTGCAACTAAATCAGAATTTATTAAATGTGTTTGAAATGATTCTATGTGGATAAAATTTCAGAGCTATACGTATTTGAAACTCCATAAGATACTAATTAAATTGCGCATTCTCTAAGCTGCTCATGGAGATTGATTTTTTTCATTTGCTAATTATCTTAATTCAGGATTTTGGTATCGTAACACAAAAATTTGAAAATTTTCCACAGGCTTTTATATTTTTAAAATGATGCAGCAAACAAGTCAACTTACAGATTCAATATTTAAACACTGGAATAAGATTGACCAAATAAAATTCAAATTTAATCCTAGTATGTTATTTTGTTTCGTCTAATCTCAAAAATAAAGTTTATTTAATTCATAAAAAGCAGAGCAGCACATGGAGAGGAACCTTCATATTTACTTATAAACTAAGTAAATTATTGCTTAAGAATTAATACTATCAAAGGGCCCTTAGAGAATACATTACATTTTTCTTAGCAGTTAATTTATAATATTCAATTACTTTCAATAGCTTAGAATTTAGCAGTCAAAATTCAAAAATTGTAATTAAGTAGCAAAGTAATGAAAATTTAATATCCATCAAAATTAAAGATTTTGAACTGATCTTGAAGATTCCATTTTTAATTATGGAGTTATAATCTTTCGAAATATTAAATGTGAATTTGCGATTGCTTACTTGCCGTTCTTGAGCAGTTATTCGGATGAAGAGTACCTCTGAAAGCTTCAAGACTCCCCTAGGAAGATAATTTTGACACTGAAAAATTTATTTAATAAAAAATAAACATTTCTTATGTGGTATAAAACATTATTTTGGATATTTATAACTCATTTTTTTTTTTGCAATATTTCTAGCAGTTTCAAATATTTTTTTATTATCTCAAATTTTACTTTTGAAAACTAAACATTGAATTACTTTTTGAATAAATGAGCAATGAATTTCCGATCTTATTTTATACATAAGATTTTTTTACTACATAAAAAAAAAAATCAAAAGATTGGTTTTTGTCACTTTAAGACTCGTTTTTGCACATGTTTAATTACACTGGGAATTCAGTTTGAAGTGAATTCCATACCAATATGAATTATCACTCTAAATGAAAATCGAACCCATGAATTCTTGAACTGGAAATCATATTACAAACCATTCGTGGTCATCTATGCTCAACATCCGTTTATTTATTCTTTTAAATTTGTGTACTTATTTGCACCTTTCAAATGCCTCGAGTATTTTTGGGTATAAGATATACATATAAAAATACTTTCTAAAATTAAATTTGAAATTTCTCAATAGGAAAAAATATATATAAAGCAAAATTAACACAAGTTTCCGATTTAAGAAAAATTTAGTTGTAGAAGAGCTTTTCAATAAAAATGCTGAAACATGTTTTAAGCAAGTTGATAAAAAATGTATCATTTATTTTACTTTATTATTAAATTTGGACAATTTTGACAAAAAACAGTATATTAAGTAGTAAACTCCAAATGTTTATCACAAATATTACTGATTAAAATAAAAATATAATTTTTTTATTTCCGATTATTTTCAGTTATATCTAAAATAGTTTCATCTGAATATGTAATCTTATTGTTTTAATTTAATGGAATTAAGTATCTATTCTGCGCACAAATTAATTAAAAAAAGAAATTATATAAATATATGCAATTATTTTTGAAATTTTAAAAAACTTTTACATAGCAGGAAATAAACTTCAAAAATAAAGCTTGCTTAAAAGTATAAAAATATAAAACCTTAAGATACTTTTTGTAGCAACAAGAAAAATTAGATTATTGAAGAAATAAATTCAATGATATTAAAAAAAAATAAAATTACTATATTAAACTGCTCTAAAATTAAATTTCTTACATTATTCCTCGTCTTGCGTTTTCCCGTAGTGTTTTGTGATAAATAAACTAATAAGATGAAAGTAAATAATTTTCTGCCCATATCTTTTCAGCGAAAAAAATGAAAATTAAAGAATCTATTTTTTTTCCCACGTTTAAGTAAAATCTTTAAATTTTTTAAATACTTAGAGTCACATGTAAGTATTTAAAAATTTGAAATATAATTCAGTATAAAAATTGATCTATAAAATTCATGACAATGTACAAGCCTAAGACTATGGAACATGAAACAATAAGGAAAATTTACATTTTGTCTACATTTCTGGTAGCTTAGCCCAGCCATCCGAAGCAGTAAATACAGTCACCGCTTCTTGATTTGAGATATAATTAAGTGATGAGGTCAATACTTGAATAGCACCCTCATTTCCAAACTTTCACACCACTCCAACAAAAAGTGATAGTCTAATGTCCAATGTGTGCATGATATTAGACTTGTGGATACTTTCTTTTGATGTAATATGCAGACGTTAAATTAACATGCTTTGAGACTTTAAGTACAAGTGTTTGGCTGGGTCAATTTTTTAACTAGTTGCCTTCTGGACATGATAAATACACTTTTTCTTTCACCAAACAATCGTGATCTCAAAACTCTTTAAAAGAGATCAAAGAAAAATACACTTCAATACCAATCTCTCTTCTTCTACGCTCATATCCATAAATTAAGGATAGTTCAGAATCACATAGAAATTGAACGCTAAAATAAAAATTTCACATGAAGAATTATCACACACATCTTGAAGAGTAATATGCAAATTACAAGAAACCACCAAATGGCGTGGATAGTACGTCGCAATGACGAGAGTGCAAGAGGGGGTATATAAGGAATGGTTGCAAAGACCTAAAATTGTTCACAAGCGCCCAGAGTGTCATCTCTAGGCTTTGGCAATGATTCCAAGATGATGGCAATGTGAGTAGACGTTACAACGCCGAATGAGAACCAGTGATTTGGCAGTTACTGCCAAAAGGAACAGACGGAGAACAGCATCAGACGTGTCTCGTCAGCTCTCTTTAGATACCAGTACTACAATTTCAAAGCAGAATATTTACAGATATTTTGGGCACATTGGTCTATATGCTCGTCAGATATGATTCGCTTACATGAACTCACTGTCGCCAGTGGTTAGCCTCGAGTAGAGAGCATGCATTATGGACACCGCAACAGTGCTCTTGTGTGATGTTTTCCGACTAGTAAACGTTTAGCTTTCAGTGTGATTCTCGCCGGACTTTTCTATGAATAGGGTCGGGTACCCATTACCACCAAGAGAACACCACTGAATGACACCGTTACGGTGGTGCATGATTGCTCATTTGAGGCGTTATTCTGGGTTCCAGAACTAACCTGAATGTAACCGTGATAGGCCACATCTATCGGGATGTCATTTTGGTACAACATGCACGTTTGTTTCGGTGCGTCAAGGGTGCAGAATTTCTATTTATGGATGACAATGCTCGTCCTCACCATACAAACATTATATACTAATGCCTTCAGTTGGGGAAAATCACAACTATGGACTAGCCAGCATATTCACCGGACTTGAATCCAATAGAGCATGTGTGGGACATACTTGGCTGACGAATTGCAGCCCGTCAACCTCCTCCGACATTGGTTAAAGCTAGAAAAGAACTTTGATTACTTTTTGAATATAGTATATCCACGTGTGAAAATTTCATTGATTTTTGTTGTTAAACTTATAGGTGCTGTTCCAGTCCTGACAAGTTATACAGAGTATATAAGAGGATGGGATATAAGTTTCTTCCCATCCCTACTTAAGAGGCATCTTAGGTAGGGATGGGAAGAAATACCTGTAACTAGTATTTGAATATAACAACTTGTAATCAGTACTTTTTTTTTTCTAAATACTCGGTACTTCCTGTAACAAAGTTAGCACGAATACCAGTATCCTCAGACAGTTGCAGGTACAATATACATGACCTCTTTCAAAGTAATTAGTGAGTACGTGCCTGTTTCAAAGTAACCAGTGTAGTTACAATGTACTTGACTGAATGTAACTAGTACAGAAGAGCCAATGACAGAGCGAGTACAATGACAAATAACAATGTCATCGATATATCGATACAGATGGATGAATTATGAGATTATGGTAGGATTTAGACAATCGTTTCTTATGGTAGAGAGGCTGAGTGGGAGAAGGGAAATGACAGTTGGTTTAACTGGAAAATAGAAGAGGGATACTTGTGAGAATTGAAATATCTCGTTGGGTTGAAGAGGGAGACATAATGGATTTATATTGCAAAATAAAATACGCGTGTGCATTTGTTTCTTCTCGGTTAATAAAATGAAAGAGTTGAAGTAATCAATAATCGTGGCACATTTATCTAGTGATTACCATTCTTTTTCAAATATATCACATTTTTTCAAATATATGAAAAGCCTATTATTCTTATGTATATAGAAATTTTATTGACATTTATTTTTGTTATTTCTTAAAATTTTATTTTATTTTATGGTTAAATTATTGTGATTAAATTATGAAATTTTTCTCCGTATGTCTGTTTATTTTTATTGCAATGGGAAAACAATTAAAATATATTTCTGCCAGAGTATATACACAAAACATACCATCTTTCTCGGTTAAAATGTATGACATATTATTTATGAACACGTATAATATATTTGAACTTTAAATTATGTCAGATTTCTTAAATAAAAATAAAGTTTAAATTGAATCTGCTTGCATATTTTTATTTTTATTATTATGCATATTTTTTACTATGATTCCGTATAAATAAATTTATTGTTTAGTCAACCGTGTTTTAGCTTCACTATATTTTACTATAAATATGTGGAATTTAAACTTTTTCAAAAAATTTTCTTTAATATTTTTTTTTTTTTACCATACAATTTATTTTTATTCATATAATGAGAATATTGATTTAAACTTTATAAAAGTAGTTTATTCATTTTAGTTTAGACTTTCGAAATGAAAAAAAAATTACTTTAATAAAGTTAATTTTTACTTTATGTTTATTTATACCATCACGTGTTGCCGTCCTGTTTATTTTTTAAATTATGGATTGATGTAAATAAATGTATGTATTTTCCTCCATTTTGTATTAAACATTACATTTCTCAATATTTTACCTTAATATATTATAACATTTAGATTGTTTGTAAAACTTTATATTTTTTGATATTTAATAAAATTTTATGAAACTGTAAAAGTTCATATTTACTGCATATTACATAAATTGTTCGTATTTACTTAAACATTATTAATACAGTTTTAATTACAAAGCTACTTTATTTATCCATAAACTGCTTAAGATTCAGGAAACCGAAAAAAAATATGTGAGTCTGCAATTTTTATTTTAGAAAAATCTTTTTTTACTACTTCATAAAAATGTAAACAAATAAACGTTTTTATAATAAAAAGTACTAATTATTATACATCAAAAATTTTTACTGATTGTCTCTTTAATACTTAATAAAACAAAAATAAAAGAAATTTAATTTAAGTTGATTTTGTTGATTAACTGCTGTAATTTTGTAAGTAAGCTTAAAATAAAATCGCTTTGTAATTGATTAAACCTCCTCTCCCACTGTACAATTCTTCGCAAACTATTTACCAGTTAATTATAAAAATTCATTCATGTAATTGGAAAATCTTACTAAATTCAAACAAAAAATTAAGCTGATTGGGTTGAAAAATAGAAATTATATTATCTCGTCTAATTTTATATTTTAATTAACTTTGGAAATCTTTGAAAATTACAATTGATGATTTGAAAATTTATTTAGAACAGATAAATATTTTGAAAACAAATAAAAATAACAAAAAGTTATGATTTTTATATTTAAAGAAATATGTTTAAAAAAATGTATAAGTTAAAAAAATTTTACAAAAAAACAGTTGGTAGAAAAATAACTTTCATTGCTTTTCCTCATACTAGAAATTAAAGCATTAAAGGAAAAAAATAAAAAATTGCGATTAATGAAATGTTGCATAAGTAATAAGGATTATTTTTATATAGATTATCACATAAGCTCTTTTTATTAATATTTCAGTGAATGCTTATTTATAAATGATATTGATTTAAATTAACATTTATATTAATTGATTAAAAAAATTTTTTATGAAATAATATAAAATATTATAGATCTAATTATATATTAATTAATTAATTAATTAATTACTTATTTAATATTAATTTAGTTTTTATTCAATTTATTTATAAAATTAAAAAAACATTATCATTATTTTTAAATCTAATAGATGGCAGCACAAAAGAAATTGTAAGACGTACAATATTGTTACTTTAAAAGTAAGTGTACTCAGTACGTACCAAGTACAGGAGCACTGAGTGCTGAGCGAGAAGGAAGAGCAAGCTGAAAGCTTAATTTTAGAAACATAAAGAAATAACATGTATTATCTATACTACAAAAATGCATGCATTTTGTAAAATAAAAAATTTAGAATAAACTGTTCTACTGTCTAGTTAATATTTTCAGGATATAATGTTTCTAGAAGTGGGTATAGATTAGAAATATGAAATGAATTCGTATTTCTTCATTAGAGATATAAGTAGAACGATTTTAGTGCGTAAATTCTCAGTTTAGTTTCTTGTAGAAAACAAATTTTACATTTTAATTTAATTGGAATTTACTTAAAGAACCATTTATTTAGCGAAATAAAAATAGTGTAAAATATAAAAATGAGATTATATAGAAAAATTGGCAGAGTTAATGAATGTTAAACAATGCAAAAATATGATTCTCAATTAATATTAAACAAATGAAATTAATATGTTGCTAATGTGATACGGTTATAGATTCGGCTAGTGAAAGATTATTCATAGATAAAAGTAATATGCCATCTCTAATAGAAAAAATTTCATTTATTTTTTATTATCGAGAATTTTTTTTTTCTTTTATTTCATTCTTCACGCTTTTATGATTGTTTTTTGGAATAGATGTTACATATTTACCTTTCACAAATATTTTAAAAGAGTTCGCTCTCATAAGTAAGAATTCTTATGAGCAAAAGATAGTACATTCTTTCGCTTCAAAGGTTTCAAGAAGAAAAATGGAATTTTCAAGGCTAGACATTTCAATGTTTATATGAAGTGATTCAAATACATTATCCGTTTGAGAATATTTTGTAATAAGAATATGGAATGAGTCAAACTAATCTGACTAATTTGGATTTCGCATCAAGACTATGTTCTACAATTAGGGGTTTAGAAATATTGTTTCAACTTCGACACTATTTAAAGTAAAATATGATCAAATAATACAAATACTTTCCTAATTAGAGAGAGATTGAAACAAAAAGAAAATAACTTAGGAAAGATAGTTAATTTAGAAAAAAAAAAGCAATAATAAGTAAACAGCCACCGTCTAACGGCCTCTCCCAGAAATTCTAGTGGCTGGGATTACTTCTTATATGGATTTTTAAGATTTCATTTTTATTAAAGGAATGTGAGTTGAATAAATTCGAAGCTGCAGTTTGTTCAGAAATGATCCACATATTCTAAAAGTTATTTTGATTTAACTGCTAACTGTTTCTAAAAGTTGTCATCGTTACCATGGTGATAGTTTGTTGAGTCTCCTTATTTTGAAACTTCGGACAATTCCTTCAATATAATAGCATCTTTTAAAGATGCATTTGTTAATGTTTTATTTGTCCAAGCTACAACATTTATTTGGGAAACTTTTGGGAATATTTAAATTTTTACGCAATACTTTGAAAATTGCTTTTTGCAACTTGTTTTTTTATTGGAATTTGTGAATATGTTTACTTACAAAAGTAGTAAGGATAGCAAAATTTCTTCTATTATTGGAAGAAAGAGAAAAAAGGACGATGATTGTTATTTTTTTCAAGAAAATTTGATGGAAGTAATTATTTATCATTACAGTAATTATTTAATATTTTATATATTGGTTAATTGTATTGTTTCATTTTATAATTCTTCGGGACTTTTAATTTAGTTTTAAAATTTTTATTTTCCCGAATAACTGAAACAATATGATTTGGAACAGGTATTATATTATCCTTTTAATGCGATTAAAATTAATGTTAAAGAAAATGAACCCTTCCCAAAAGAAGAAAAAGTAAACAAAACATTAAAGCAAACTTAAATTAATTGGTTTTTATAATATAGTTATAAATAACAATACAAATAGAAATCAAAGAACGATTCTCTGATATTTTAAGCTGTAAATATGCATAGTTAATTAGATAATAAATGCATAAAAATTATATTAAGATTGAATGTGAAAATACAATATTACAAATTGGAAGAAAAAATGATTAGTGTAGTTGATACTTATAATATGTTAATAAGAACTGAGTGAAAATGGAAAAAAAATATGTGGGAAAAATATTTTAGTATATGGCTGAATGACCTGCTCCTTAAGATTGTCATATAATAGAAAATAATATGTATAAAAATATAAACATATCATAATAATAGTGCAGGATTGTTTTATAGCTATAACTTTGATTTCGATTACAGGATTTTTATCAAATAGAAATCAAAATTATTCCTCTTAATATTTTTGAAAAAGATAATGATTTGTCAAGTTGGAGGTCTTCTAGCCTGAGATTCCTTAGGATTTTTTAAAAAGAGCAATTTTAACTGTATTTTTTTCTGGGCTTATCCAATTAAAGCCAAGCCAATTAGGCTAATACTCTGGATGACCTGTATTTTCTGTTTTCTATAGCCTGTATAATTTAAAGTAATAATAAATAATGATTTATAATTATTAAATATGTATGAATTATATAAAATAAATTTAAATGTTATTTTATTTTCCTTAATCAAAGGATTTTTATCACAACTCTTATATTAAACATGCAAGATTTTTCAGTAGAAAAAATTTTATTATTTTATTATTTTCCAGTATCTATTTCTATTTATAGTGCTTAACTTAGACATGCTTTGATTTAGTTGAAATCTGATTAAGCCTTTTTTTTTTTGTAACAATAATTTTTATATTACTTCTATAAATTTTCATTTCTTAGAAGCATTTTGTTGAAGAGTTTATTACATTATAAAACTAGCTACAATTTAAAACATTAAAATAAAATGAGAAATTATTTGTTCTTGAAAACAATATCTAATTTTGAATTTATTTTCAGGATTGTATGGAATATCCACCACTTTTTGCACAACATAAACGGACCAAATTTGTTTCATATAAAGCTAATGAGATTCGACATAAACCGAGTAGTTTGATTGGAGCAAATTTTCGAAAAGGAACTTGGCTTCCAGATGCTCAAACTATGTATTCGCAACGTTATTCTTTGTCAAAGCCATCTGCTAGTTCTAAGAGTATCCTTTTTTGTTTTTAATGCACCACAATATTGTGAGAGAATTATGTTTTTTTAATACACAGCAGTGACTAGATTTTATTTCTTAAAAAAAGACAAACTGTTGTTGTAGCAGTATGTGAAATTTATTTATACACTTTTGTTTTCTTTTTCAATTTTTTATAATGTGTCCCTTTTTTTTAAATATATTTGGGAGAAGTGAATAATATAAATTTATTTATAGATCATTATTATTTTTATACTGTAAAATATTTAAAGGATTTAAAAGAAAATTTAAAGAAATGGAACTTCTTTGCTATTTTCTATAAGCTCAACAATGTTGCAATAAAGTTGATTCTGAATTGTAGGAAATTTAGTAGCACACAACTACAATAAGGCATTTTCTAAAATCTTCTGCTTAATATTATTAGAGAATAGTTTTTAAAGATATTGGGATGCATTCATGCATTGCCATAAATATAATTGGGATATTTCAAACTATCCAATTTTCTTGTAAATGCACGATCTAAAGTTAGCATATGATTCAAATTATGTGCTGCTCAGTAATAATGGAGAAAGTGAACTCATGTCAGGAAAAGTGTAATTTTTAAATCTTTCATAAATGTAGATGTATACCTGTCATAAAAAATCACAAACTTAACATATTAGTGAATTATCATTGGCATTAATGATATTAGTAGATCACAGTGAAGTATTATGTGTTATGTATTAATTACACATTTTTTGTATTTACAAAATTAGAAAGAATTACTTTGCAAATACAAAAATGTGTTACAAATCGATTTACAAATCAAAAGATGTATTTTAATTTTTTTTCGTTTATATCCGTTGATTATATATCCGGTGAAATTTCTAAGCAGTATTATATATTTAGCATAAGCAAGATTATTTTGAATTGGATATTGTCATAATTTTGAATTTGAGTCAGTAAATTATCTAATTTATTTCTTTGGGTTTACACTGTATTACAATTTTAAAAAATAACATATTAGACTTGGAGGCACAGCTGCTATGTAATTCAACATGCTGAATCTTGAGTTTTTTTGGCAATGGAAAAATATTGCCTAAATGATGTATTGTAATGTTTTGCAATGATGTTAATACTAGGGCTGCCAAAATAGAATTTTCTGCATAATTCTTATTTGTTTCCATCTCTATGACAAAATAAAAATCAGACAAAATAAAAATCAAAATTGATAGATAAACAAGAAAATTCGTCAAATTCAGAATTTGAGATGCTGGACTATAGGGCATTTGTGCTAACTTGGACAATGTAGGTGACATTATTATGGATTTTCAAGTATTTTATAAAGGAAATAAGAAGTAAAAATATTTCAAATCAACAAAATTCACCACTTAACATTAAACATGTTATTTTGAGATAAATATAATGTAATATAAAATATAATGTATATATTTGAGATAAATATAATAATTTTGAGATAAAATATGTGCTTTAATAAAAAGAAGTTCTCTATGCAATTACAAAAGAAAATAAGTTAATATATATTAAGATGACTTCACTTTATTAAAATAAACAAAAATCTATTCATAACATTTTTGACCATGTGAGTTAAACTTCATCAACTATTAAAATTCATTTCCCTAGTTGATGGAATTAAGACATTAAACAACATAATTTGCAATCAGAAAAATATGTGTAATATGTGGTTGTTAGTTTACTGAACCATTTGTGTTTATTTAAACAAGAGTATATGTGTAATAGCTGTTTCTCTGCATTGCATGCAAAAATTTAAATTTTTATGTTTTATATATAAGTAGTTTTATTTTGCTGTTGTTAAAATAAGGAATAAAAATATCTTTATGTTTAGTTATTTTTGTTAATAAACTATGACACAAATCTGTTTTAAATCATCTTCTCTAAAACAACATGTATTTTCTAAAAAATTAACTTCTTAAAATTTATTCATTATTATGATATACTATTTTAAGAAGTTTGCATTCTTTCTTCAGAATAACATTTGTTTTTGTTTGTATTTATTTATTTTTAATCAATTGAACTTATTATTAGAAGATTCTTGACTTTTAAATTCATATTTTTGGAAACAACGTCTGGAAGGAAAAAAGTTAAATGGTAAAAAAAAGACAAATGATCCTTCACGAATCTCAAATGCAAAGTATATACTAAATATATAAAACATTTTTTATTTATAGCAAAATAGGCATGAGCTATTATTTATTCTATTCATATTTTTATGTAAATTTTTTTCAGCTTTCAAATATCCTATTGTTATTTTTTATTAATTACAATATGAATATAAGTACTTATATCTATTAAACATTTATATATATATTACAATATTTATACTATATAAATATACTTTTTCTAATGTACAAATGTATATTATTTTGAATTTTCATTTTTTTATATGTGATAAAATAATTAAAAAACTATTGAATTAAAGATTTAGAAGAAAAATTAATAGTTAACAAAACCACCTGTGTAGTATATTGGAGATTAATAAAACGGATCAGAGTTTTATTTTTTCTTTGTAAAAATACTTTTTCATTAGTTTCACACAAGTAAATTAAGTGCAAAACATCATTGAGAAAAATGAAATTGTTCCTTAGCCAAATTAATCCCACAATAATAAAATGTTATATTATAAGAATAATCACATTTAGTATATTTTTAGCGAAAGCTAGCATGAAGTGTATGAAATAAAAACAATCATACTTCATTTTCTAGCTAAATGAAAGAATTCTAATCTAATAAACAATAATAATATCTAAAAATGCAATTCTATAATTTAAAGCATTGCATACCTGCAATGCTTTAAACTACATAAGTGGATTTTTAGGTATTAGTATTGTATATTAGATATTAGTAGTGTATATTATATATTATTATCGTATTTGTATACCTAAAAATGGATTTTTGTAATTTAATCTTTATTTTATACAAACCTGAAATCACTTTGATTAATAGATAATTTTGGAATATAATTATTAAACAGGTGTTTGTTGATAAAATTATTTTAAATTACCCTTAAATTCAATGTGCATTCATTAACATCAATTAAGTTAATTTTTTTTCCTAATTTTTTTCTTGGTGATGGAAAAAGTTATATTTTAAAATTATTAAACTATAATTATATTTTTTATGTTATTAATTAATATGTTTTAAACTATATAGCAATTGTTTTAAGGAATTTTTTTTTAAAAGAACTATTACAAAATGTATCCCTAAATTTAATGTGTATTCTGTAACACAAATTCAGTTAATTTTCTTTTCATATTTTTTTTTCTTGAGGATAAAAAAGTATACTTATATTATTGAATTGTTACACTGATTTTTTTTGTTTTATTATTTAATATATGTATTAAGAAAATAATAAATAAAAACATTTGTATTTTTTCTGAAATTTTTTGAGAAAATTTATTTTTGCTTATTTAAATAAATGTTAAAAGAGTGCATGAAAACAATCTATTTCTGTCATCTACATTATTAATTTAATATTTGCCTTTGTTAAAATTGTTCCAACAGGTAGAATTAGCGAATTTTTATTTTTATTATTTTTGTAAAGTTGATAATATTATCAAATTGAAAATTGCTGACATTACATAAAAATAAATTTAGAAAGAATTATATACATATGTAAGCTTTGGACAGTGATTTATAAATACAGTAATAAGGTATTACCAGAGAGAAATTCTCTTGTTTTTCAATTTTCAACTGGGACATGCATCCTTAAATATTAAAGATTTTAGAAATCAAAACAAAATTAAAACTTATTTTAAATAATATTGAACATCATTTTAATAGCTAATATTATGCAATCAAGGGAAAAATATGTACAGATAATTAATCCAAATTTGATTATTTGTACTTTTTTCCCATAATGTTTAATTTTTGAGAAAATTGTTACTAAAAATATCAGTCAAGACAATAATAGTAAAAATCTTCAAAATGTAATATTATGTACAGAAAAATAGCATATACATTGCAATATTTAAAACTTCATCAAGGGAAAAAAAAATCCTGCATTGCAAACAGCTAAGGAAGAATAGCAGTTTTTTAGAATTTCAAAAATATGAGATTGATATTATACGATAGAGCCAAAGTTTGATCATGGTATTTATTAAATATATAATGTTACCTTAAAAAAAAAAAAAGATGATTTATAATTATTAAACTCAAGTTGTCACTGTTCTTTAATATTAGATTTTACAAAATCTAATTAGTTATTGTTTTGACATTGCTAAAATTTGCAACTGAAAATTTTTATATTTTAATTAAACATAGAATTAGCATTTGTTATATATTAAAAATATGTTTGTACCAAAAATTGAAAATAATTAAAGACGGATATAAGATATCAAATTTGATAATTTTATTTAGTTTTTTGACTCATCAACTGATTCAGATGTAATCAGTTGTAATATGTCAAACATTTTAGGTTTCTTTATTACAATAATTGTAAAAATCTTTCACATTGTATTATGAAAATTGCCAAAAATTGATTTTTAAAATACATTGTGAGAGGCTCAATATTTGCCATTTGATTTGCTAATTACAAAATAATTTGGTTGAGAATTAATAACTGCAAGGTTAAAATTTTGCATTATTAACTGTAGTTTTTTAATGTTGTAAAAATCCTAAGTAATCAATTTGATTAGTCATCAAAGGTGTGTCATTTTCTTTTGTTGAGAATTCAATTTTTCTGTTTATCTGATTTCTTCGTTTCCTACATTTGGATAACAAATGAAAATTTTTCTAATATTTTATTTTCCATGTCCATATTTAGGAAAATTAGAAAGTGTTAGTCCTCCATCAACTTGCTTATTGTTAGGAATATTGATGATATCATCACCATCAACAACTGTGCACTAAAATCTGTTTTAATAGAGAATTCTCATATTTGAATTTTTAAAATTCCAATTACAACTGAATGAGAGTAGTTTAAGGAATAATATATAATCATTCAGATAATAATAACAAAATATTTCTCATTGAATTAAATTTTATGTATACTAAAATTCGAAAGTGTTAATACAGAAATTCTGATTAGGCAATCGACATGAGTCATTGGTGCCATTGGGATGGTCTTGGAGTTTACACTGGCAATCATTCTGTACAGAAAAATCCATTACACTTAAGAAAATTTTAACTACTTTAACTATATTACTCTTTATGAATTTAATTATTTATGAAATCTCCTTTTTCAGCTGAAAAATGTAAAACATTTTCAGTTATAATTGGATTTTTAATGAAATATGTATCACTGCCATTGAAAAAGGCATCAGTTAATAATTAATTATCTTAATAATCATTAATTTAATAAGTTATCATCAAATGAAATAAAAAGGCTGTCACTTAGTTTCATCAAAGAGTGAGACATACTATTTTGAAAACTAGTATTTGAAAATTTTGTTTGCAAAAAAGAATCAGTTATTTTATCCTGTTTAATTGTTTCAGCTTATCCATGAAAATATGGTTCAATATAACTTAAATATTGTAAATTTGGCAAAATGATTAATTTTTTTGAGCAGAGAATTTTTTGTTGCTTGTATATTTTAAATTAAAAATTTTGTAAACATAAATGAAATCTATTTAAAGGAAATTATAAAAACAGTCTTTATTTCTTTACATTAAAAATCTTTAAGTTGAGAAACACAAAAAAATAAAGAAATACTGGAAATGCAAAGCATTTATGTTTATAATTTTGTTAGTGGGGAGTTCTATTAAAAATATTAGATTTAAAATTTTTTATTTAAAAAGTTTTCTATCATAAAAAGACTACTATTAAAAGTTAAATTATTAATTTTGTGTGTGAAAAGTTATTAACTACTGTGTGAAAAAAATATTTAGACAAAACCAATAAATAATTTTGGAACATCTTTATTTTTTAATTTTAGTATAATTTTTCTTTAAAATTCTTTTGTAATCTAATTTTTTTGTAATAAATATCACAAAAATATTAGGAATTTTTATTATTTTTTTTCCTTTCTATACTTTCATAGACCAATGAGTCCTACATTGCAAAGACGAGTGAGGAAGGAGTGTATTAAAAAATTTCCATCTGAGCAAGATATTGAGGTATTTCATAAATTTCTTTATTCAGTGTTTATTAGGAATTATGTTCTAATTTAATTAATATATAAAATAAATAGCATATAATAGTAGCTTTTATTTTTAAAAAATGATGATAATTGTTGCTCCTTGTTTGATTTTCATAGTAAAGTATTTTATTTGTAAGCTGTTGAATATTTCTTTCAAAATTTGCCGGATAATTATAGTGTGGATAGTCACAAGTTGCATCTCAGAAAGGAGCAAATGTGGTTGTTGTTGACATAAAATCAATCTGATTAAGTAATCAGATGTTACAATTAAATAATAATCTAATTATATAGTTAGAATATATATTTAATATACATCTTGTACCTTGTTAGAAAGTGGCAGGTATTAAAAAGCCAGGAGAAGAATCATATTTTTTATGTTATGTACACCTATTTCATAAAATTTAAAATAAAATTTTTTGACTAATTGCTAAACACATGCCATCAGGATATGTTTCTTGATTTGTTACAAAACTAATTTAGTATTTTCAATTTAATACTATGCATTTAAATTTATTGAGATAAATATATTCATTTTAAAGCTAGCTAAAAATATTGTATGTGTAGAAATTAAAAAGAAAATTGCAAATTTAATTCATTTAATGTATTGAAAAATCAAAAGTAATACCATAAAAATTGCTCATTTTTTATTGGCTATTAAATAAAATTAGTATAAAATTATCATTATTAAAAAATAAAAGAGTCATAATTTCAGTTGAGAAGGTTTAAAAAATTATAAAATATATTTTCTGAATTTTAAATATTTAAAGCATTTTTGTGTTAAATATTTAGTTGGATATATATATATATATATATATATATATATATATATATATATATATATATATATATATATGTAAAATTATGAAAATTTTTACTAAATGCATGGCAGCATAATTTTACCTAGCTTTCAAAAGTGTTTTTCCTTTAAAGGAATTTATATAAGATCTTAATATTTAATTGTTTTATTTGTTCATATATATATATATATATATATATATATATTAGGTTGCTATAAATTTGTGAAAATCTGCATAATTTTTTAGTTTAAAATTCTTATTGTTGCTATTATAATTGATTAAAAATAACGGTTAAATTATTGTGATTAAATTATGAAATTTTTCTCCGTATGTCTGTTTATTTTTATTGCAATGGGAAAACAATTAAAATATATTTCTGCCAGAGTATATACACAAAATATACCATCTTTCTCGGTTAAAATGTATGACATATTAAAAAATATTTATCGAAATTTTTTCACCTGCAATTATATCTGCAATTTGAAATAAATTTAAGGTTCATCAAATTGGAAATGAAACATGACTATAGTTTCTTGATAAAATAGATGCAATGGATTTATTAAAATCATGATGATAAATAAGGTAACTGAAATAATTAGAGAGGAAATTTATTACTCATTTAGCATTTCTTTGAGGTTTCAATTAGTAATTTCAAGAAAAATTATGTATGAATATTTATATTACTAAGAGCTTCAACATAAGTTCTCAAACATCTCAATATCCTTCACTGTTATCTGTTTTAAAAATTATCAAGGAATTTGATGGCAATCCTGATTATTTTATATCCAGTGGTTGCTGGTAAATAGTAACTACTGCATCAAAATTTTCTAATATTACTTCTATCACTGCTTGGTCCATGCTACATCTTTTTAGATTTATAATCAACTATATAAATTATAGCTTCACTGCAGAAGTTGTTGCAATATGTCAGGCTATTGACAATTTAATGATATCAAATGTTCAAAATTAATTCTTTTTAGACAGTAAGAGTTCTATGATTGAAAAAGTAAAATGATCCAAGCTGCTAAGTTTTACCCTACAGTAAAAATCATGGGTTCTAGCTCATAAAGATATTGTTTGTAATGAAGCTGTAGGCAAATTTGCAAAAATAGTTTCTACTATATGCTCTTTACATGGATTTCACCAGAGAGTTTATCTAACTAGCTTTCTATTTAACTAAACAAAAATTTCCTATAAACTGGGATATAACTCAGGTAAATATTGTAGAAATATAAGTGATTTACCAGAGTAGGAATTTTTGATGTAGCATTAAAATCAAAGAAAAAAAATTCTTATTTTTAATTTAAAATTGTCAAAGAATCTGTTATTTTTACTAGATTTATATCTAGAATATTAATTTTGCCTGCAGCTTTATTTAGTTTCACTCTGATTAACTCCTCCTTATGCAGCTCACGTAAAGTCCAAGATGATATCAACCCTATTTTATTTCATTGTCATAAATATGTCAATTGTAAGAAATGAATTTCTGAATGTTTCTGAATGAACTAAGATTAACAGAAAAAATTCTATCTGATCAACAGTGTCAATAACTTATTGTAAAATATCCTAAATATATTATGGTTGTTAAGAAATTTTTGTTATCCATTAATGGAATCTAACTAAAGAGTAATATTACTGGAATCATTGGAGATGATAGCCATCACTGCTACTAAAAGTTCTAATGTCACCAACCAATTAATAAATTATCCCCTTTAATCCAGTAGTTAAGCTTAAAATATAATTATAGAAAAATTGCGCATTAATTTACAATATTTTTTACATAAAATATTATTTAAAATTTTAGAAATTTTTTGAAATTTGTAGTGCTTAAAGATAGGTAATTTTAAAATTTTATCAAGATCTTTTATTTTAATATAACAATTTTATCAATATCTTATATTTTGAATTTCTTTTTCAAAGAAACATTGATTGTTTATGTAAATTTATTGTTTCAATATTACTTATTATGACTAATTATTAAATTGATTGTTATACATTAGATTATAACTTAATTTAATGAATTGTTTTCTTAAAGTAAAACTGCTTTAGCAATATCATAAATGGCTTACAATAAGAATAAGGAACCATTTAGTCTTAAATGTAAAAAATTAAATTAGTAATGAAATAAATTGTCAGGTTTGTCTTTGTATCAGAATGTAAAAAGATTATTATTTGCCACAGATGATGATTCGTATTAAATCATTATGATAAAACCGTCTCTTATGATATAACTGCTTCTTACAAATATGGTTCATTTTAAATTAATACTAAAAGGAAGTGTTTTTGTAGAAATGGGTCATTCTAACTCATTAGTTTTACTCAGTCAAACCATTCTAGTATTGTTTAATTTATGACTACATTACTGAACCTAGAATATTATAAATGTATTCCTGCATTTGAAAATGAATAATAAAATATTATATAAAGATTTTCATTTAATGTGTATAAAGTATTCAGATTATAATGCTTTATAGGAACCTCATGAAGATTTGTAATGAATCTTTTTTTGTTTAAAATGAATATTATTATATACATTTCATCATAAATTGTGACAAGAAATTAAAGAATTTTTTCTTTCTTAAATGTTTTATTATAAGAAAGTGTTGAGAGAGAGAGAGAAAGAGTTTTGATACAAAATGAGTAATTTGTTAAAATTAACAAATGTGATTTGAAATTGACTTTGTTAATGAATTATTTACTAATTTTATCATAGGTCTAAAAAAACTTTGTTCTTTAATGTTATTTAAATGTGATAATAATGTAGTATTTTTGTGTCTTAAATTACCTCTATTTAAGATACTTATTAATCATTTTCTGTATTTCTTTAAATTCCTTAGAAATTGCATAGCTAGTTATGTTTTCTATTTTATGTAGTTTTAATAAACTAGTATAAAATATTAAGCTTTTACTTTTTTAATAAATTTTGTTAAATACTTCTAATGGCAAAATTTAAATAATAAATTTTACCATTAAAATTATTTTTTAAATATCATTATACATTTATGAGTCATATTATTTTAGTTTTAGCTAACCACTATTATTGTTGTAATTTTCAAATTGTTACAAGGTATTTAAAAATCATAAAATGTAAGTTAATATTTTTTGGTTTTAATAAATAATTTTACTTTTAGTAAATTACTTCTATGATAATTTAATATTCTCTTTATTATGTTTTAGAGATACTGGCACTATGTTCTGAATGGAATTAATAATGAAGAATTACCAGAAATGCATTTGTCATTTGAAATTTTGTGCAAAAGAGCTAAAATTAATGAAGATTTATTTTCTTCTCACAAGGCACAAATGAATAAACTTTCTGAAGAAATCAAAAACAATTATTACACAGCAATAAAACAAGGAATCGGTAAATTTAATTCTAAATTTATATTGTAATGTTTTTACTTATCATGAAAAATTATTTATAATTAATTAAATAATTTTTAATTGTCATTTATACAGAGAATTATTGTGATAAAACTTATTATTTTAATAATTTTTTATTTTTTTAAAATTTGATTATTCATGGATCTTCTATTGTCATGTCTACATCTAATGTTATATGGAGATTATTAATCTGTAAATTGATTTATTTTAAGGGGAAATTTATGCAAGAAATAAAAATTATGTTTCATATTAAAATTTCATTTCAAAAAGATATATCTTACTCTTTTTATTATATCAATACAACCTTTTTCAATAGATAAAGTTGAAACCTGTTTTAATAGATTAAGTTAATTTTGTTGAGCTAAAAAATAGCTCTTTTAAACCAAAGTATACAAAAGTTTATGAAGCATATCTGAATTTTAAAGCTCTTGTATGAATTTTATTTAAAATGGTTACTCTAATTTTGAAATCTGATTGTAAAGTGTTTTTTATTGCTCTGAAATATTCTTGGATTAAGAATTCTATTTGCTTATGACAAGTACATAAGTTGCATATTTATTGAAATAACATTTTCAAAAGATTTAACTAATATTATTAAGAAAAACACTGTTTCATGTCAGAAGCTGTTAAATCACTTGGTATCAATCAAACACTTTTACTAAAGACAAGTAAGAACCAAGTGTCTTTCTGATAATTGAAGTTTTCAGTTATGCATGTCATAGATTGGATTATAAACAATGTTTTAAAATCCTCTTATAAAATATTTATTTTTGTGTATTGTCTGGGAATAAATTATATTACTAATTACAGAGTATTTTGTATAGGCACATAGTTTACAGCCATCTATGTCCTACTTACAGAGTATTTTGTATAGGCACATAGTTTACAGCCATCTATGTCCTACTATACTACTTTCAAAATCCTCTTATAAAATATTTATTTTTGTGTATTGCCTGGGAATAAATTATATCACTAATTACAGAGTATTTTGTATAGGCACATAGTTTACAGCCATCTATGTCCTACTTATTTTATTGGTTTTTATAGAAACACACACAAGAGCACTTTTTTTAAATAGTTTATTTATATGGTTACAAACTGCGTAATTGAGATCCTGTCTTTTTTTTTTTTTTAATTTCTAAGTTTAACATTAAAAGCAATATTTATAAGGAATTTGAAGGATTAATATCTTGTAATTTATAACATATTTGTATATAATTTAATGAATTTACTGTCACAAAGAGGTCTCACTAGAAGAATTTTTTGGTGGGAATTTCATGGAACATGTAAAACAATACATTTTTTCATCAAGTAAATTTTGCTTTCTGTTGGATGATGGCTTGCTTTTTTTTTATTTTCTCTCCTAAATTTACTACCATTAGAATAATTTTACCAGAAAAAGTCTTTTGCTATCAGTTTGACTTATAGAATGCATGCATTATTGATGCTAACACATTGTATATATTATATTTCTAGTAATAATTTTCCATAGAAATTTTTTCTGAAGTGCTTTTTTTATAATCCAAACTGATGCATCCAATTAATTAAAATTATATATTAACAAAGTGAATGCAAATATAATTAATAGAATAGTGGAAGTATCTACAACTATCAACCCTAGCTTTTTGTGATTTTTTTCCAAGTTGTATAATATAGCTTATTATATTGTAAAGCTGTAGTTAACAATTATGTGTATTTATTGTTATTATATATGTGTGTGTGTAAAACTCATATTTTTTGCAGAAAATAATCAAAAATGGATAATTTTTTCTGTTATCTAGATTTCACTAGTTCTAACTTTCATTAGTTTAATTTAATATAAATACTTGAAATTTGCTATTTATTTGTTCTGAAGAATATTTCATTTTCATACTACCCACAATGTATAATTGCAGTAACCAAATAAAATATTTAAATTAAATTAACTAGTAACAGTTAAGAATTAAGTTATACTTTCAAAATAAAGTAAATATATTAATACAATTAATCAACAAATTCCCAACAAAATTAAGATTAAATATTTTATAGTTAAAAATGATAGCACTTAATTTTTTGTTTTCATATAATTTTATTTATACTTCATTTATCAGGCATTTATATTGTAATTTCAATTTCATCTGTTAATTTTTAAATGTGGTGAAATAAATACACCAAATATATGAATGTACTATGTGAAAAATAATCATAAATACATAAAGGTTGCGTATTGCATAAATGATCTAAATAAAATAAACTTATTTACTTATAGTTTCTAAAATGGTATTTAATTATTATACTAAATTTATTTATTCTTGATTTAGCTAGGGGATGAAGTATAATTTAATTAGCATAACATTTTATATCTTTCGATTTTTTTAATCATTACGTTTTTTATATAGTTGATTATGTTTTAATGGATAAATCGGAAAGGAAGAGAGTAAGAATAAAAAGAGTGATCCCTAAATGGTCATACACGTAAGTTTATTTCTTAAAGAACATAAATGATATGCACTTATAATGTGCCTATTGATGTGCTTATTGTTTTACCAAATTATTTGCATTTACTAAATTAGAGACTTAAAGATAAAAATATATAATACTAATACATTAAAATCTTTATCATTTTCATAATTAGCATATGTTTCAAATTTATTATTTGTCCTATTTTAATATCCCTCAGATTAATTTTTTCAATCTGAAGTTATTTTATATACATATGTAAATAATTAAAAGTTTTTATTATTTCATTACAAATAATAAATTAATTAATAAATATATTTGAAGTGATTGCTGTTAAATACATCCCAGATTATATAGATATATGTTTGAATCCTGCAGGCAGCATTTAATAAATTTAAAAAAGTTCTTTGATTTTCAAAATTTTATTGAGTAATACTTCAATATATTCTACAGATTTTTCTTGAAGACAGAATTGAGGAATTCTGCAGTCTACTTTCCTTCATTTGTAAGCATTTATGCATGCAGCTATGCCAAAAAAGGCATAACTTTCAAAAAACATATATTTTTGTTATTTTTATTACTGAAATTGTTACGAAACTATTTTTTTTTTGTTTAATATGACATCGTTTTTGATTAAAGAAAAATATAAATTTTAGTTGAGATCACAAAATTACTAAATTCTATACTAATGAAATATTTTGTTTATGAAATATTGTTTATTATTATCCCATATTACTTTTAGTTAAATATATTTACTTTTAAATAATTTAGGCTCGTTTTAGTTTTTAATTTTAATTGTAAGCTCAAAATAACAGCTTTATATTAATTAGTTGCTTTTTTAATGAAATATTGTTTATTTCTATCACGTGTATTGTGTTTTTCTCGATAAATATATTTATTTATGATATTTTAGATTTTTAAAAAACTATATTCTAAGAAAATTTTCTTCTCTTTAGATATATTCTTGCTCCTCTTCCATGGAAAAGTTCTGTTGGTAAAGCAAAAAAGATTCTTTTATCAAAAGCATTCCTCTTGAGGCCTTGCATAAAAAAGATCTCCTATCTTTGGGCTGAAAAGTATTTATTCAATGCTTTTAATCATTATAATTTTAGTACTGGAACAATGAAATATAATTATTTTAAATGTATTATATAAATTGAGTGCCAGGCCAACTTGTCTAGTGGTCAGCGTGCTTGACTAGGGATAGGGAGGTCCTGGGTTCGAATCCCGGTTCAGGCATGGTTTTTTTTCTCTCTCTCTCTCTCTATCCTATCTTTGTCCTTTCCTTTTGTGAGTAAACGAAGTATGAATGATGCCTAACCTATAAACGGATCCCTATGGCATGTGTGAGGGTGCAATGGGGGCCCATCCCCTGTGGTGCACCCGGGGCAACACCTTGACGGCTAAGAGGTCGCTGTGTCTGGCGGGTTCCTTGGTAGCACAAAACAATAGATTAATGGTCTCTGTTACAGTTGTAACTGTCTACAATGTGCCATTAGAAAAAATATATAAATTGAGTTAAGGCATTTAATATAATAATACATAATAACAATAAGTAACTGGTATATGTAGAAATGGAATATATATATAATGTGTTACACTTTTACTAAAAGAATTTGAAAGTCAATTGAAACTTTTAAAGGATTTAAACATAATATAATACCAATTTTTATTCTCGGTACTTAGTGAATTATTTGTTTATAAATTATTCTTAACATTCTATTAATAGATTGTAATACCAGTCATGAATCACATAGGTAACTGTTCAGTCACAGTGGTTTATATATGAGCCCAATGAATAAATTAGTATGAATTATCACATTAATAAATTATCAATATTTGATCTTATCATTGAAACAAAAAGTAAAGTGTTTGCATATAATAAGTTAATAATTAAAAACTTATGTTAAGTAACAAAATGTAATCTCTGAACTGGTGAAATTGTTTATTATTATTTTTAATCTAGTATGTTTATAGAATGTTTTGTTGATTAATTGTTGATATTTTATAATTAGACATTTTATTTCATTTTTTCTGGCCATTATATGTTGTATTTTGTGATATTAACCCTCCATTAATACCATATATCTATATCTCTATTACTGCTTAATATACTTACACAGTTGCTGCTTCAAGATTTGTTATCATTGTTTTTTAACAATTTCTCACATAAAAATTATGATTTTTAATGAAATTTATATATTTCTTCTTTTAGAAGTTTATTATTGATATGAATAAATTAACTTTATATGTTACTGATTCAAGAAATTTTGCTTTTTAAAGTTATTTGTCATCTTTTTAATGTTTATTTTAGATACCAGAATTTAAGTCTGATCAATATTGAAAACCTTGCCAACACTCTTATTCCTCCTATTGTTGACAATTTTCATCAATTAGTGACTTCTCAATGTGCGAAAGCAAGATCATTACTTCTTGAGGGGTAACAGTTATATTAAATATTTAAACTGAATTTAACTATAATGGTCTTAAAGCATAAGGAAAATCTTTACTTTAACAAAATTCATAACTTAGTTTCATTTTACAAAAATAATATATGCTTAAAATTTGTAAATTTTAGAAGTACAGAACTTTGTATTTGAATCAAACTTATGGAAAGTGTAATTACATGATATTAAAGTACAATTATTGTAAAATAAAAATATAAAAATTTTGTGATAGATTCTCTTTTTAATATTTTAAAATAAAAAATTCAAAATTAAAGCTAAAAATTTTTTTAATTTAAAATTAATTACTTTTGCAATGTATTTATTTGATATGCATTTTATATTAGTAAATAATGTATTATAGTTGATTGTGAAATTAAACACAAATTTTTTTTCAAAAATATTTTTTGAAAAAAAAAATTATAGAACAAATACAGATTTATTGCTTTTTTTAAATACAGTTTGCTAGTATTTATACTATTTTCAAACATTTTTAATGCACAAATTACTTACAGTTTAGAAATTACACAACTGAGTTTGATTGATACTTATTTTAAAATCATATTTGTCTAATATATGTTTAAAAACAAACACATTAAAAATTGTAAAATATTTTAAGTTCATTATTAAAAATTATTAAACATTTTGAGTGTTCTCAATTTATAAGGTAAAAGATCTTTTTTAATATTTATTATTTTACAAATTTAACTAATCTACTGCCATAGTAATGTACTTCAATAATGTCTTAAAAATCATTGATATATTTTAATTAAATATTTATTGCTTTAATTATAATCCTATTTATTATATTAGTTGCAAAGAAAGAATTTTTTTTTTTTTTGATTTTATCAAAAATGTTTTCCTTTTTATTTATGATGATATATTCTAAACTTTTGTCAATAACCAATAGATGGATCCAAGAATGTGTTTCAATTTTGATTAAGTATCGGAAAAGTGATTGGGAAAATTTGATCTCTCGTAAAGTTGGTGCCTCTACTGAGAGAATTGAAAGATATTTCAATGCTGTTGGAGTGATTATGTCATCCATGTTAAGACAGTTGATTACAAAGAGTATTTGGGATTGGATGCTTTTTATTCATAAATATGCTGTAAGTTTTTTATTTTGTTATAATAAGTGTTTTATTAGAATACATTTCTTATATAAGAGAAAAGCTATTAATTGCCAAATTAAATTACATCATCATATAATAATAAATACTGCATATTTTTATTTTTTTAGAATTTATAAATTATTATCATAAAATCTGTAATATTCTTTTATTAATGAACATTTTATATTAAGATGTATTTTATTATCTCTTTGTTGATGTAATATTGAAAGAAAGTAATATTCTTACATTAAATAATTAAAGACAGACATTTAATGTTAAAGTGTTAAGTTTGATTGCAGGGATGACAAAATTAAAAAAAATTCGCAAATAAATGATAAGTAAACTCATTACTAAATTATAAAAGACAAGTTAGTATTTAAAATGATAATGTTGAATTAATGAATGTATGAATGCTGAAGAATTTCTAGTAATTAAAACGATCACTGAAAATTTATTGTTGGTAAAATGAAATGACAAATAATTAAAAGTAAGTAAAATAAATTATCTTGCTTCTATATTACTATTGTAGTTACTACAATTATGTGTTGAATGTTTTGGAAACAATTGAGAATGGAATTTATACTATTCTCAAAATTCTTTTCAAGATTAAATTTGCAAAATTAAAAAATACATTTTGTTTTTGAAAACTTTTGATTTTATAAATCAGCACATTTTTTGTAAGATTACAACTTTTTATTCATTAAAAATATTAGTATTTCTTAAATTTTATATATTTGTAATAGAGTATGAATATTGAGAATAATCGTTGAACAATACTGAGACCTAAATTCTAAAATTGTTTTTTTTAATGTCTTGTTGTTTGAACATGTATTAAAATATGCAATTCATTTTAAGAATTTATTATTTTCAGTTGATTTAACCATGCAGTAACTTCTAGATTAGATATTTTCATTCCAATAATTCATTGAATATATATGAATATAAATTTTTAAGTATGCATGTTTATTAATGTATATTTAAGTATGCTGATTCTATTTTCTTTAAATTATGTAAGGATAGGTGATGTCACGTATACCATTAAATATTTAAAATTATCTCACTAATGTAAACAAAAATATTAACTTTTAATACTTTAGTTTGATTTTTTAAAAATATTATATATATATTTTATAGGTTGGTAATGATATTCTTCAAAATCAGACATTATCATTTCCAAATTTACCAGTATTGTCAATCCGTATCATTGTTAAAGGTTCTTCTATCGTCCCGGAAATGTCTTATGAAGAATGGAAAGAAGAATTCTTATCAGTTATTCATTCCATTTTGAAGATTTCTCAGAATCTCCCTAGAGTGAGATATGCTTTTCTGAACAATGATTTTAGAAATATGTTATTGAAAAAATATATCATAATATACTTTTATATATTTTTTCTCTTCATTAACTGTCTCATATCCTAACATTTTCTTTATAACATTTTTATGATAATTTATTAAAATTATATTTCTAATATTTCAGCCAGATAAAATTTTACTTCGAATCTTAGAGAATGAAAAAATGAATCTGTACCCAGTTCCTTCCAATGACCAATCAGTTGAAATTTGCATTCACACTGTTAAACATGATTTGAAATTTAATCAAATTGGACTTAATCAGTAAGTATTTTGGTATTTCAAATGTTTATATGTACTTATTCCAAAGCTATTATCTATTATGCCATTATTATATGTGTAATATCTCTACTGTAAACTAAAATTTCTTTAAAGATTAATTCATATTGACTTTTTTAATGAATTCAATTACATATGTGTTATTTTTCCATTAATATTTATGTATGATAGCAAGAGACATTTATTTATGTAAAACGTTTTTACCTAAAAATACAATGAGATAATTAAAAAATAAACATCATTTGTTTTAAAATTCCTTTTTAAAATTCAGGTTCTATATTCTAATATGATTATATTGTTGATTGCTTTTCGAAAGATTATCAATTTTAATGGTTACTTGCTGAAGAAAAGGATTTTAAATCCTTATTTTTAAGCATTTTATTACTGATAAAGTGGGGAAATTAAACTTTTATTTTTCCTTTATTTTTTATAAAATAAATAGTTTATTTGACATCATCTTAGTTTTGTGTTTTGTTATTGTTTCTTATCCCCGTGACCAACAATGCTAAATCAGGTCCATGTTCTTGAAGAAATCGAGAACTAAAAGGAGTCTTGAATCAGGTCTCCACTGGTAACTCCCAGACAAGCTAAAATGTGATGTGGGGAGGCTTGTGCAGATGAACACCTAGTGCAGATTTTGAAGTGTGTTTGATGTTTGCAACAAAAGTCATTGATAACACTTGAGCACTAATGAAATGGGTAAGAGCAGTTTGATCTAGTCTACTGTTGCTCTGAGCTAAGGATCCGCGAGAGCACCTACTCTGAAGTGTACTGGCAGAACCATCTAAATGGCCTTGTTCATTGCCTTATATATAGAAAATAGCTCCATATAAGTAAGAAGTGCAGCAGGCATTATGACTTCGCCAGCACCATAGATTTCCAAATGAAATAAAAATATATGTTAGTTTTTATCTTTTTATTATTTTTGTTTCTGTACAATTCAGATTTGTATAGTTAAAAAAATATTTTTGGCCATTTGTTTTTATTTTATTATTTCCATTCCATACTAAGCTCATGACTCACTCATAGATTGTTTCTACTTCCAAATAAAAGACTAATTGAAATCAATTATGAGTGTTCCATAGCCCCATGATTTAGTTTGTTAATATTTCATTAATTGTTAATATTTAGTTTGTTAATATTTCATTAATATTTCGTTAATATTTCATTAATATACATTGTTAATATTTTCATTAATACATTTCTTTAATTGATTCTGTTTGTACAAAATTATTTTTCAATTAAAATGTAATTTTTAAATAGAAAATGAAATAAACATTATTTATAAGTTAAATGTTATTAACAGAAAAGCGATTAAAATCACTTGATATGTCCTTCATTACATCTCCAAATAAAGTGTAGATATTGAAAACTAGCATAAAACACAATTGAAAATGTAATGTTCAAAATATCATACAAATATCAGTTTTCATCTACTATATTGCCAATATAATTCCATATTTGATTTATTTTCATTTCTGCTCAATATTTTTTCAGTAATTAAAGTTCTTAAAAATTAATTATTTATTTAATTTTTTATATATAAATGTTGATTTTTATCATATTTTTTTTTTTTCAAACAACTTCAAGGCAAGCTAATATCTGAATGTTTGGTGTTTCAGTTCAGCAGTTTAGAGGTCTGAATATAATTTTAATTTTGAATGTTTGTAGAGACTCAGAATCCATATTAAATTTTAGTTTCTTATTTAAGTAACTCTTGTATGCAAAACAATACATTTTCCTAAAAAATAAAAGAAAACTTCATTTTCCTGTGAAAATTCCACAAACATGATAAAAAAGCAATATCTCATTGGAAAAAATAACAAATGTAAGTAGTTGGGACTTGTCTTTATGAAACATTTGCTTCATATATAACATATTGTATAAAATTAATCGTAATATATTTCTAATCACTTTTCAGTGGTGCTAGGTGGAATGCTGGCCTCTCACATTATTGCACACATGCATTACTTTTCCAATGAATGTAGTCTGGTACTACTATATATCGAATCCTGATTGCTCTCTAATAACACTGGTGTATTACATTTTAACCTATTCATGTCAAACTTAATTCCTAATTTCTTTATATCTTTCTAAATTGTGTTATCATGACCTGCACAACTTTAGTAGAAATTAATCCATGATTTGTTACTTAAATTTTTAGCCCAAACAGAAACATTCTTCTTTTTCATACACTTTTCCACTAACGTTTGTTCAACTAATAGATTCATAATTGGAATCACTAAAAATTTTGAAGTGATACATGATTAACTTTGCTAACATTTTTAGTTTGCCCTGTTTTGAATATTTCTTTGCAAATGCTGAAATTCTAAGATATTTTAAGGAACAATAATTTTTGGCATTTTGTTTTTTTAACATGTATAGTTTATTAATGATTTTTTGAATTATTTAAATTATTTATATTTATCAGTTTAATATTGATAAACTTACAAATTTAGTCGAAAATTTTTATTTTGCATTCAAAGCTTCGTTTTCATAAGGATATTTTTTTTCTAATTTTTTTTAAAAAATGTTTGAACACTCCATGTGCATATTTATGTGCTAATTTATTTCCATTATGTTCATCAATTTCAACTAAACAGTGCTATTTTTTTGGAAAGTTTAATTATATAGCCTCTATAAATTAAATTCTTGTGTGCTTATAAATATTATTTTCTTATCCTAAATTTAAATTCTGTTATATGTATCCATTCATTTGTTCATGAGTCTATTTGTAATAAGCAATACAAGGTAGTATTAGTATAAAATTAATTCATAAAATTACAGACAAAGGGAAAACAAATATCGAAAAATATATATTGCAATAAAGGAAAAAATATTAAAATAGATAGTATTTTAAATACAAAATGAGAAAGGACTAAAAATTAATATATTAACTTACTCTACAATCCTGTTTTTAAACCTTAAGTTTTTAAACCTTAAGTTCCTAAAAGTTTTTAAACCTAACTTTTTGCGAAGTAAACTAATAAATTAAGTTAGAAAGATGATGACAAAGATTTGAAGTAAATAATTTTATATGAATGTAGTTACAAAACCATTATATATATTATTGCCCAATTTAACAAACATTTGAACTTCACCAAAGCTGGAAACCTACTTTATTATATCATATTGAATATTCTGTATATAAAGAATGGAGTTGCGTAAAAGACAGAAAAAATCTTTAATAATTAATGTCATTTGAATTCTTAGGTGAGCAATTGACTTCAGTTTAGATTTAAAATATTATGGAGTATTTATAAATTTAATATTTTATTTAACAAAAGTTTTTAAAAATAAATTATTCTATTATTTCATTTCAGTTTAAATTTTATTACACACATATTTCAATTTTGATCATTGGAATCAACTCATCATTAACACAAACATAATATATATATATTCTAATATCATACTAGTATGGATATGAAAGAAATTACTGCATCTACTTTATTGATAAGGATTCATATGATGTATTTACATGAAATATCGATATATGATATAAAAATGTTTTTATTTTGTAAAATCAGACAAAGAGAACTTTGATTCACATTTAAAAGAGTGTAACTAATAGTGGTGATTGCTGCGTCTTGCTGCATTTTTTGTAAAATAAGCTAAACATCTCAGAAGCAAAAACTTTGATAAGGGCAAATTTTTTAATGTAAAGATTTTGTATTTTAAAAAATGTAATTTTAAGTTTATCAGTTAATTATTTAAAGAAAGCATATCACTTTCTCAAAAAGTATAGAAAAAGGTATTTTAGATACAAAATTCAAAGAAAAGAATTTACCTCTTTTATGTACTTTTAAATTATTTTTATTATCAGAAATAGCTAAAAGTGAAAGATTAAAGTGTTTAAAAAATCAGAAGGATAGTTAAAGAAAATATAATTTCATTAGAAAGTTAATATTTAAGTGTATTTGTTTTAGCTCAATACTAATTTGTATGACATTTCTTTGAAAAAATTCATTGTTTAGGGTTTCTTAATAGAGAAAAAAACATAATTTTTCCAGTATCATTTCTTGTTTATAAAATTTGGTTATTAGTTTTTGTAGTTTCAAAATTTTTTTGTAAAAACCAGATAGGTAGTCTATGAAAAAAGTTATAGAAAATCGGGTGGGGGGGGCCTATGGAAAATTCAAACATTTTATATGAAGAATTTTCTTCAATACCCTTGTTGTGTCTGGTCATGAAGAATTATAGAAAAAAAATTCAGTTTGATAAGTGTGAAACCATTTTTTAAAGTCTCTTATTTTGCAATTACTGAAATCACATATTTGTGGTAAAATTTAATGTAATTCAACAATTTGTTATGCATTACACTTTGACAATGTCATGATATACACAATAAAATTCTTCTTAAGTGAATATTAGCTTTTTGATCTATTAGAAATGGTTAATCAATTGAAACCCTTGCTTTTTGCAGTAACACTATCAATGGTACTTATTTTCACTTTGTATGTTATAAACTTAAGTAAAATAAGTCTTTTTTCTTTTGAAAACAAATTTGTGTGAATTGGCATGGGATTTCCTTAACTTTATTCTCCAAAATAATGAAGAACCTCCCCTATGACTACTTATGCTCCACTATTTTCTGCTGAAACAGCAGCTGATTGGGTAATGATTTACTTTACAGCTCAGTAAATAATGTTTTGCACTTTCAACTCTGCTGAAGATAATTGTAATTATTTAGAATTCCCTTTAAACTGTAGATATTGATAGAGTTAGTATTTGTGTGCAAAAGATGATCATAGGATAACAAATAAAAGAATATTTCTTCACTTTTCTAAATTGTGATTTATAGTTTTTATGATATATTTAACTTGTCTATGATATTTCTTATTAATTGCCCATAATTTTGCTTGAATATCCTTTATAAAATGTCAATATCAATATCAAAAAGATATCCTTACTTCATTTCATTTTAAGGCTATAGCTCCAGAACAAAATTTTACTCACCTACTTTCAACTGCTCAGGTGATTACTTACCTTTCATTTTATACATATACATTATCTATGTTATTTTAATTCTATTTTCTTATTTAAATTCTGAATTATTAATAATATTTGCTGTTACAAATATTTACTTTTTAGTGGCTTATTTAAAGGTAAGAGCCACTGTTTAGGTTGATTTTAAGAATTTAGAAGATTCTGCCCTATACACGAAACACAATTCTCAATATACTAGTTGATGTGTGTTTTTAAAAGGAATGAATTCAAGCAAAAGATTTCACCATGTGGATTTGGAATTTATTTATGACTTGACCTTTCATATGTAAACGAACATGTTTTTCTCATTTATTTATTTTTAACGATATATTTGTATATTATAGATATTTAAAGCGATTTGATAAGTTCTTGTATATAATTGATGGCACTCTTGATGAGGAAATTAATGCATTTCTTGCAACAGAAGAACATATTGATGTTCAAAAGTTTCCTGAAGTAAATGAAATATTTTTATTTTTAAGAAAGTAACATTACATTATTGTAGCATTGTATTAAGTTTTCTTTCTTATTATTAATGGTAGGATTAGATATTGAAATACTTTGTCTTATATTTTATTTTCAGAAAATACAAGAATTGCAAGAACATAAGCTAAATATTTATGCAGAAAAAAGCAATGTTAATCTAAATTTAATTAATTTAAATACTGATATGATGAAAGAACAACTCTGTTCGAAAATTGAGGATATTTGTCAGAAATTGGTTGATTTTCAAGTTAACACTAATATGCAGCATACTCAATGGTAAGGGTTCACATTTTATTTATTTACTTAAAATGATCATAATTGTATTGCTATGAATTATATTTTAAATGAAATATTTTGACAAGTTATTATTATATATAAAGTAATTGCTAAAAAGAAATTAAAATTCTAAACCTGTAGCATGACAGGCCATATGTAGGCCGAGGCATATAGTGCTCATATTTATATCTGTGTTCCTGGTCGAGGGCCTTTTGTGCAAAGTATATGTTCTAGTAAGGTAGTCTGCTTAATGAAAACCCCCCAGTGTTTAATTTCCAAACTTGCTTGGTACTCAGTTTATCAACCCACTGAAAGGTTGAAAGGCTGTAGAATAATTATTATATAACCATAATAATTCCTAATACTATTATTGAGCTTTACTTGCAAGGAGTAGATTTATTTCCAGATTATTTATGTAATAAATACAAGAAATATGTGTGTGCTGACTATACATTATAAATCAAATATATACTTTCATGTGTGTCTTAGAATTCATTGCAAAATCATATTTAAACAAATTCTGTTACATCAGCTCTTAAAACAATTGTTATAAGAATCTAATAAATAAATCTCAGTAGACATTAATGAAGTCTTTCAGAATAAAAATGTTATTTTTAATAAATTATATTTATTTGTAATTCAGTTTTAAAATATCTAAATACTCTACTTTGTTTGCTAATGAAAATATGTTTAGTTTTATATATTTATTGTAAATGAATGTTTTTGATATTTTAGGATATGCGAAGAATTTAATTTGATGCAAAATCAATTAACTGAACCAGTTACTAATACCGAAGAACTTGTAGAAATGACAAACAATTTAAAATATGCAAGTATAATTTATTTAAATTTTATACTACCTTGAGTAAATTCATTTTCACAATTATAAAGATTATTTATATCTTAATTAAATCAATATATAACAATTCCTGATTTAATTAAAATCTAAATAATCTATATTTACCAAGGTATCACATTCATTTTCTTGATGCATAATCTCTTATTTGGAGATATGACTCCAATGTCTATAAATCCTACATTGCAGACGGTATTTTCATCATTTTAATCAGTTTCCCTTTATTTTGCTAACCACAATAGAATATTTTATGTGTATAGAAACGTCACAATGATAGAAACATGCTGCTTAAAGTTTAACTCTTAAATTTCTGAAAACATCTGCATTTCTTCAAGATATTTTGGTACTTACGATTGCATTGATTATTATATTATGATTAAAATATATTCTGATCTATTAAGAAATTAATTTGTGAACTAAATGTCTAAAAAAATATTTAAAAATCAGCTCCAAAATGTAATTGTTTTCTTTAAAACATCTAATAGTACTCATTTTTTAGTATGTACAAATTAATGTATTTTATAACAAGCTTTTTCATTCTAAAACTCAGATACATTACTATTTTTAATAAAATTTAAAGCTAGAAATTTATTCCTTAAAATTCTGAACAGTGTAATGAAAAACATATTTTTGGAATAAAAATCAACTTTTTTATAGCATAAGTGTGCAATAGCTCAAAAGTTACACATAAGCTTTAGGTTAATGAAATTCAAATGTTAATCTCAAAGGTTATAGAAAAATAATTACAAGGTAATCAAGATAACGGAAAGTACAATATTCAAAATAGAAAATATTTAAAAACTTTATTTTGAAAAGATACTTTTATAAAGAATGTTTTTGATAATATAATAATGTTTTATGAAAGGATACTTCCATTGGTTTTTGTGAATCTACTTTCACCTCAGTAATCAGGATTTTGCATCAGATCATTTTTAATTTACCAGTAAGAGAAATTTTTAATTTTTTCATTGCAAAGCCAATGACCATCTTTAAATTTTAAGATTTTTAAAAATTATTTCACTTAAATATTTTAATAGATTATAATCCGTAATTTTTTTTGTATTCAAACCATCAATTTGTTTTTTAAATTTATTTAATACAAAAAATTGCTGATGCTTTTTTCTCTATACTTAACAGATTCTTAAATTTTTGACAAATTCCTTCTGACTGAAAAATGTTAGAAGTGTAACTTTTACTTTCTTATCTATTGAATCAGTCATTAAACCCACGCCATAATTCGAATCATCCAGAATATTTATAGTATATCTAAAAATAGATGTTTTAAATATTTTAATATACTTATATAAAAATAATTTGTTAAACAAATTTAACATTAAGATGGATCGTATTTATGTTTTTAAGTTCATTATTTGATTCCTTCAAAATATTATCAATGTGTCTGATAATTTGAAAATTACCATTTTTCACTAAATATCTATTTAGTATAACCATAATTTTTCATTTAAAAACCCCTTATTTAAATTCAATTTAACACATCTATAAGTTACTTTCTGTTTCCATTTATTTTAATTTCCTGATATTCCTCTAAAAAATCTTGGCCAATTAACCAATTTGTTGCTTCACATGTGCACAGGCTAATTCATATCTTTGATTGTAAATATAAGAATTTTATTAACATATTTTAAACATTTAGAATTTATACATGTTGTTGAATCGGAAATTAAAATTATAATTTGCTTTCTCATTTTAAATGTTTTAGCTTATAATGAAGATAATTGTTTTCAATGACTCATTATTATTATAGCTTTCTCTCTTTCATTGCCCATTGCAAGTGATTCTTCTCCATTTTATCATCTTGACAGGCAAGAAAATTCATCTCTAGATCTGACACTTCCTATAATAAATTAAAAATATGATCAATATATATTATGCTGGAAAAAATGGCTAATTTTTATGCTATTTCATGGCAATGCATAAATGAATTTAAAACAAAAATTTTATTTAGCTTTAAAATTGAAATATTACTTAATTATAGTTGTTGTTAAAAATTATTGTTATCAAGCAAAATAATTAAATATAATATTAGATTTAGTTTTTAAATATAAATCATAAATCCTACAATATATATTATTGTAAAAAAAATGTAAATATAGTTATTTAATTTTTTGGCTTACTTTGCATTGATAATTTTTTTGAGATTTTTTAAGATCAGTTCTTTAAAATAAATTTATATAACTCTTCTTAGCTAAGAATTAATAATCATTATTATGGGAAATCTAAAATAAGCTGTTTATTCGCAATATTTGCAGCCTTTACATTGCATTCAAAGATATTCTCTAGAGAATTATATTTTATGGAGTGTGTCTTTTTAATTATCAGTTAAGTTGTTCTTTGAGATGATTTGATTTAAATTCAATATACAATAGTACAGTAAACCTATGGTCGCAGTGCTATATTCTTTTGGAACCACCTTATCTTAAATCTAAATAATTTGAAACCTTTTTTTTTAATATATTTATAGAAAAATGTATAAAAGATTTCAGCAAACAGATTTTTATTTCAAAAACATTTTATCTCTACAAAATAGAACGTTATTTGTGTATTTTCTCTTGCAATTATTATATCCTATTTTTTCCTGCTTTTCTTTGAAAGGTTTTACTTTTATTTTTAGGCAGAAACAAAATTGTTGGAATTTATTGAAGAGATACGTAAAGCAGTAGAACGAATATTATTTTTAATGAATCATGCTGTTCTTCCTGGTAAATTTATTTCTAATGTTAAAAATAATTTTTGAAATATTAAATATTTAATGACATGTAAGTATAAAATCTTAATAATAAAGCAATATAATTAGCAAATAATATATTCTAAATTTGAATTTAAGATAAATATTTTTTATTAGTTAAAATTAATTAACATGTTAAAAGATCATGAAAGTATGAAAATGTTCATAAATATATAACATTTGAAGTATATTTTTCAAATTATCTTTAGCCTGAATAACATGAAAGAATTTTATATTGAAGACTCACTTTAATTTATTCAACATTGAATTTTCTTTACTCCTGAGCCAAACTGCCAGTCAAATAGTTAGCATTCTTGTCTTCAGTTCAACAATTTGTGTGTTTGAATCCCCACCTATGGCAAGGATATTTACAGTGGTTTGTTATCCATTTTAAACCATAGATTCTGGTTTAATTAGTCCTTGTGTGCAAAAAATGACCCTTTGTGTGACAAACAAATCAAACCTTTTCTTCTGAACTAATGGCTTTATGTATACAAGAAATAAAGTAAAATGATAAAAACTTAAAACATGCAATATTATTTATGGAATGAAATATGCTGGAATATGTGTAAATATTTACTACAAAAATTTTATTTTTTTAATTAATATATTTTTTTATATTAAAAATGATTGTTTAAAATTTAAAATATTTATTACAAAAATATTATTTTTGTAATGAACAGTTTAAGTTTTATACCATTATTTTTAATTTGAAAGGTTGCAGTGGTCTGGTTGATTACTTGGGATATCATTCTTGCTATCCCACTTTATAATTAAGTTTCAGGTAAAGACTTGTATTTACCTGAAACTTAATTATGCATTTTGTGTATGCCATTGAAATAAATAAAGTAGATTTACTCTTAAATATTAAAATGAAATATTTATATGACACATGAAATCACTAGTTTTTTTTAAATTTCATGAAGTTATCTGCAATCATTTTTTTGTATTATGCTTTCTTGTATAACTTAATATATATATATATATATATATATATATATGTGTGTGTGTGTGTGTATGTATATATATATATGTGTGTGTGTGTATGTATATATATATATGTATGTATGTATATATATATATATATATGTATGTATGTATATATATATATGTATGTATATATATATATATATATATATATATATATATGTATATGTATATTATTTATATTGTATATATTTATATATATAATTTTTGTAATACTCAATTGTATTTCTTTGCATTATTGCATTAGTTTGATATACATAGAGGATTGTATTAGTTTAATGTACATAAAATAATGCTTTTGCTTTATTTGTTGGATTAATTGTTTACCATTAAATCATAATTATTTATTGATACTTTTTCTTTCTTATTATATTATAGAAAAAGATTTAATATGCCATAGTAGTATGCTAAGATGGCCAAAAACTATGAGGAAACTTTTTAAAGTTACAGCTATTGAATTACGAAAAAAGAAAGAAGAAGCAGAAGTTAAACTTGTAGAAAGAATTAAAATTTTAAACACTGATATAGAATTTTGTGAGCGTAAGATAAAGAATCTTCCTTTAATACAGGTCAGTATTTTCTCTCTTTTATGTTATCTTCATTTATTTCAATGCTAAATTTAGTTTCTCATTTTTTAAAATGATAATAAATAATGTTTCTTTTAAATAAAGTTTATATTAAATAGAAATATTTCCATTATTTACATTATTTTCCACTGAAAATTAAATACAGTGACTCTTTAAAATTTTTTTCCTTATGATAATTGAAAAGCTTTTATTGTGTATTACATATTATTTTTTAAATTATTCGTTTCCTTTAAATAATGTTTCATGTATTTTACCATTATTTGCAGATAGCCTTGAAAGCTAATATTTTTATGTTAAGAAGTATCTGCAATTTAAATTTTATTATTAACTAACATTATTTAAAACTCTTACTTAACTTTTTTTAGGTAAAATATATTCAGAATATAAAACTTATAAGTTTAAGATTAAAAGAAAAAAATTTGCATATGTAATGTAATATAGTTAATTTCTTTAAACTGTTACATGGATTTTTTCATGTTTATGAATATAAATATATAGTTATTGCATAGTAATATTTAGACGAATAGTTTTATATGCAATACAAATATGAATAAAAGTATAAACATGTGCGTGCATCTATAAGTATGCATTTATATATGTATTTAGTAAATTTACACACACACAGGAAAAGTGATTAATTTTCAAGAAACTTTTAATAAAGAATCTAGAAACTTTTAATAATTATCCAGCAGAAATTTTTGTATTTATGTACTAGGTCTTAAAATCAAACAAACTATATAGCATGTACAGGTACAGCTATTCATGTAGCCACATTCATGGATTATGGAAATTTTTGTATGGTGATAAAGAAGTTACCCTGCAATCATTGATCAGAAATTTTTATTGTGAGGAATACAGAAAATGATTTTGTGCTGAACTACCAGGAGAGACATTTTTTATGCCTCATTGCAGGTATATGAAATACAAGTAAATCTTGTCATACCTTATCTTGCTAAAATGTAATGTTTCACAGCACTCAATTTAAAAGTAGGGCCATGAGATTAAGTGCATCAGAAATGTAGCAATCTCTATTATAGTACCATCAATGTGAACAATAGGTGACCCAGTCATTTTTTTCAGTATCACTCCATAGCACCAGGGAATAACCCAATATGCCCTTGTCAAATGCATGCTGGCAATCTTGTCTTGCATTTGTAGCAACAGATGCATGCATCATGATGCTATGAACGAGACAGAAATATGTCTGAAAATATGATACCACACCATTCTTGTCCTCTGGTTTAACATTGTGGCACAGTTCAGTGAACTCTTAGGTGATATAGTGTCAAGCATAGCAGCAGCCATGTCATTGAGTTAACATTCCATGATGTTGGGAATGTCATCAAATCGCTCATGCAAAGATTTATTGTATTGCAAGCAACCTCTATTTTTAATATTGATCTTGTATTGTTGCCTTATGATACCTTAATTCTATGTGGGTGATATTTTGACATTTTAGTTATTAATGATACATATCTTTTTTTTTTTTTGGTTCACATTTAGTGTTTTTTTTTACACATAACATCTGACTGAATTAGGATTTGTTATCTAAAGTGCACTTCAGACTACAATGAACTTCCATTCTTGAAGAGAGTATCAAATTTACAAAAATACCTAAGCAAAAAAAACTATTTAGATGCCTGCTTAGCATTCCTGTTGATTGATCTCTAAGATCTAGCTGTTCACTTCATATGAACCCATAGTGTTTATATCTTATTCAGATGATACTTATGCAAGGAACAATAAAATGATACAATAAATTCCAGCTCGTTTTTGCTGCATTCAATTTGCTATCGAATTCCAAAATGAAATGATCACCATTTCTTCTCTTTACATAAGGAATCACAATAATTATTACTATTACTAGGCAACAACATTCAAATAAAACTTTTATATGAGAAACCTGATGTATAATTTTTTCATGTAATCCTGTATATATGTCACTATTTTTGCTTTTAAATGGACGCATTGAAAAGCTATTCATTTGTATAACACAGCTTCTTCCTATCTTTTTATATATATATATATATATATATATATATATATATATATATATATATATATTTGTCATCTAATAATTAATAGTAATTATTGCAATATATTAATAGTAAAAATTGCAATATATTTACTACACATATTTTTGCAAATATAATAGTATATTTGCAAAAATATGTATAGTAAATATATTGCAATTTTTTTTAGGAAGTATCTCTTGATGAATCCAGATCAGCTGTTGAAGGATTAGAATACCTTCATAAAGTATTGGTTGATGCTAAAGATGAGCTAGCTGTAAGTTTTCCCATTTTTATATTGTAGATTCTGGATCAATTTCATGTTATATTATTCTTATAACATCAAATTTGACTGCTAATTAATGAAACAATGAAAATTATTATTTTTTATGTTTCCTTTTTCCCATTTTTTATTATCAAAAGTGATTCCCTTTTAAGAATCACATCTTTTGTATGCACTTAATGATATAGTCATTTATAAATGCGCATTACAATTAAATTCAATTATATAATTTATATACTTACCATTGTTTAGTTAAATTTTAATAACTAAATAGGAATGAAATCTTTAGAAGCAAATTAGTTATAGTAATAGCAAGCAACTGTTCATAATATTAAAATGAAATACTTATGAATTTTACTTCAGAGAATATTGCTTTAAGTGATAATAAGAGGGCTGGACCATATTTGATTTGTTGTTCATATATAATTACAAGATTTTTAGGGTAAGATTATTTCTTACTTCAAAGTTGATTTTTATCACAGATTTATGGACAAAACTAAATTATTTTAAATAGGAAAATTTCTACTTTTGAAAAGTATCTCATAAAACTACTAAAGCAAATATGTTTAATCTATGAGTAACAGCTATGTGTACATAATATTAAAATTTATGCATAGTTTAACAAATTTATTGAGTTTTAGAATAGTTAATTCGTAATATCATAAAGTTGTTAAACATAGTGCATAACAAATTTAATTGTTCTGAAAATATTTAGTTTAACAACATGTAGTGATTGCTTAATACTGTACAGAAAAATAATATAACTAGAATTAAATGTAGTATATAACATGCAGTTATAGTTTACACTGAAACAGGAATTCTTCATACAGAATTTTATTTTTAATAGACTGCTTAAACCTCATTCAATCATTTAGTTTTTAGTTTATGATAAGAGCAAAATGTATTTTTTCCTCAAGTTTCTAACATAAAGAAATTTCTATATATTTATGAGGAAATTTTTTTTTTATATTTTTAAAAATGTTAAGATTTAAATAGCTGTAAGAAAATGTATCTCTGATTTCTCTGAAAACAGGATATGTTTTTGATGATTGTGAGAATGTGTTTTGTCATCTTTTCTGTAAATTGGGTGTGTCTTAAAAAAACATAAAAAGAAACAATGTGTAAATATTCTATATTAAGGAAATTTAAATTACTAAAGATCAAAGTAAGACTTAAGAACCATATTCCTTGGCTATATAAACTAGAAGCAAACCTTTTTTGGCATTATAAAAATTTATTTAATTGAATATCTTACATTCAATGAAATATTTTACAAAGTAATGCTTCTGTCAAATTATTTAGGCATAACTTTATATTATTTAAAATAATTATTTCACAAATATTATAATTTTTCGTTTCACAGAGAATTAATGAAGAAGAAAGACTACTAAATCAAGATCTTACTATTCATCCATCTATATCTATAATGTTTCAACAAAAAGAACCTTATGAAAAATTATGGAGAACATCTTATGAATTTTTTAAAAACTATGAAATTTGGTATTATGGTGAGTATTTGTATAACTTTTTCACTTTATAATTGCTTGATTTAATTTCTTTTTTAATGATTATACTAATTGCCTAATCATTTACTCTAGAATATTAAAATCTACTTAATCCATCTCAAGATATTAAAATCTAGTTAAAAGATAAGTGTTGATCTGCTATAGGGCCATTTGCTGAGCTAAATGCTGAAGTTGTCAGAGACCAAGTTGAGGATATGTGGCGTATTATGTTTAAGCTTGTGAAAACCTTTGCTGGGGAAATAGATGCTAGAAATGTGGCTGAGGCAATGAAGGCCAAAATTGAAGCATTTAAAAGTTATATTCCTCTTCTACTTGCAATTTGTAATCCAGGAATGAAAATGCGACATTGGAAATATGTAAATATTATTTAGTTTGTGTTGCTTTACAATACAGTTAATTGTTTCTTTAAGCTTATTTTTGTTTATGCTTTTAATAATAGAGAATAAAGTACTTTGTAATATGATAAAAATACTTTATTAAACTTATCATTATTTGTTTTTGTGATAACATATTTTTCTTATAAGTATAATAGAACTTTAGTCGCCGGGCTTGGGATACTTGGTACCTTCATTTCGATTATTGTTTTTTCTCCTTATTTACTGAAATTTATTATTTTTAAAAATGAAGTGTTGTAACATTTATGCTTATGTATTTTAAATAGTGTAAGTGATTATTTTTGTATAGAAAATAGTTCACTGTGATTTATTACTATATTTTTATTATTAAAGTGGTATGATTTCATAAATAAATATTTTAAACTATATTCCTGTTTTTAAGAATTCCTAGTTTCTAATTTTATTCATTTTTATTATATTATAAGTTATTTTCCAAAAATATTAACAAAAATTATAAGATTTTCATCTAATAATCATTACTAACAACATTTTACTATATTGTTTTCGTTCTGTTTTCATCAAATTTTTGATAATAATAATTAACATTTTAGGGAATTTTCTGAATTTGATATCATTCCACAAGTAAATTATTTATTATCAATCAGATTAAATCATAACCAAAATAATTTCAAACATTCTAAAACATTTTTGCTGCACTTTACAGGTATTAAATAGTTTGTTGAAAATGCTGTAAAGAATGTACATCACATTATCAAATGAAGAGCAAAAATCATATTTAAATAAATTTTACTTATATCTTAGTTTATCTTTTACTTATATTTTGAGCTTTAAATGTTGAACTATTGATAATAAAAAAACTATGTTCATTCTGTATTCAAATTTCCTTAATCAAGACAAATAATTTAGTTACATTAACACAATAGTCATAACATGGCAAATTAAATTTGGTGAAGCAAAGCAGTGGACAGAAAGAGAAATTCAATGAAAGAGACCGATGGTTATTGAAGTTAATTAATATGTCTATAAAATAAATAGCTCACCTTTGAGTTGATTAAGTGTGAAAGAATAGTCCCAATGTAGCTCATTTATGTCATAAGAGGTGACTTAAATGGCTACCCAATGCTAGAAACATAGCCAGATACAGTGCCCTTGGAGTTCCTGGCTATATCCCAGGCACTGGGTACTCATTTTAGTCTTATTGTTCAGGGGACTGGGTCTCCAAGTTGGTTGCTGGGCCAATAACCCTTCCTTGTAAAAACTGTTGATTCTAAAACATGAAAAAGAATTTTCTGGGCTAACTAGATGATAAACGCCAAAAAAGAATACCCCTTACTAGATGGTTAGATAGAGTGATAAAATACCTTAATCTGTTTTTGGGGAACTGATGGAAAGATGTTGCACTTGATAAAATCAGGTGCAGGAAGCTTGGAGAGACAAACTTGGCTTATAACAAGCTGTTAAATTTATGAAGAAGAAAAGGAAGTAGCAAAAGTGATTTTAGACCTCAATGAGCATCTAAATTCTTCACTGCCAATGATTACAATTAGAATGCATCTTCATAAATAAAACATTTAAGGCAAAATAACTACTACCAAACCAATATACTTTGCCAAACGTCATGTACAGAACAGTGATGTTACTTTTACAAAACTTTTTTCACTAATAAGTATAAAAATGAATCTTCTTTCACACATTTCCTAACAATAGAGTGTATTCAAGTTTGGAGAGCACCTGCACAATCATATGATTGTGGTTGTCCCTTTCCAACTGTCAAGCATGGAGGTGGATCTATCATAATATTGACCTGCATGTCATGATTTTCTGCTGGACCAATCTTAACCCTTAAAGATAAGATTAGATAGAGGTATAGAGAAATTTTAAATGTGAAGTTCCATCCTTTGTTTCCTACAAAAGATGAAATTTTCCAGGATGATAATGCTCCTATCATTCTGCAGGACTTGTCCAATAACTGTTTGCTGAACAGAAGGATTAAGTTAAAACCTATTTTTGCAGTTCACTCACCCTACTTTAAAATGCTCGAACCCTTATGGTCTACTTTAGAGCACTCAATGTGAAATTGATATCCTCTACTGGCTTCCCTCCTTAAACTCTCACATTTAAATTTCCATTAATAATCGTACAATATTCCTCTAAACACTATTCATCATTTGTATGAGTCAATTCCTAAGTGAATCCAAGCTGTTTTATATGAAAAAGTTGGTCTTACCTCTTAGTAATGAAGGGTTCTTTATTCATGTTTTTATTATTTTGGTAATCACTTGTACAGTGCATGTGTGGGGTTGTATCCAGTTCATCAGAATAATTTTATGTATTTTGCTTGAATGGAAAAAATTATGTATTTATGGTTCTTCATTATTACATTATACTAGTTGACTAGTTTTAGTTATTTATAATTTTCTTCTTTTTCACAAATATAAAATATTTGCAAGGGATGCTGAATGATTTATTAATAAGAGCTCTAAACTTACTCACATATCTTTTGACTCAGACAGCATTAGTTTTACTCAATTTTAAATAATTATTAAAAATAATAAATTTTCTATTTTATTTCTGTTTAAGAATTAAATATCTACATTATTTACATGCAATCATATTGTTAATAATGGATATATTTTTTCATGTCACTTACATTATGTTATAATATAAATGAATATCTATAAAAATTATTTATCACTGCTTTTAAGAAAAAAATTTATATTTTATATAGCATTATAAATTTAAGAATAAAAGATATTCATTTAATTTAAAATATGCATTTTTGAAATTAATGTTTATCTTTTAGGCTAGTAAATTTTTAGGGTATGAAGTTATACCTGGTCCCAAAGCAACTTTAGAAGATATGATAAGAGCTGGATTACATCGGCACATTGAAAAGTACTATTTGCAATTCTATTATAGCATATTGAAGTGTGTGTATGTTTTTTTTTTACATAAGTTCCTTTTAGTATTATTTTTTAAAAAAGATGTAATACTAAATTATGTGTATTATTATATATTGTTTTCAAATATTTATGTTATCTACTGTTATAATACCAAACAATATATATTGTTTTCAAGGGTTGAAGAATTATCAGTCACAGTTTCAAAAGAATTTGCGTTAGAAAAAGCAATGGAAAAAATGAAAGATGAGTGGCAAGACATGGAATTTGAATTCAAACCATATAGAGAAACTGTAAGTGTTGAAAACATTTTTTACAGTCATATTTATTATCAATAACTTATTTATATTGAATTGCAGTTTAAAAATATTTAAGCATATGTACTTAAATATTTTTAACAATTTCTTAGTTTGGAAAATTGTCTCAGAATGATTTAAAATATTCTGTATTAATAATTTTGTATGATTTAAAATACACTTTGGGTAAACTAATATAATTTTGTGTAAACTTAATAATTCAAATTATTCAAAATTAAATATCTTACAATAAACTTATGTAAAAAACATAAAATTCATGGAAATAGTTCAAGACAAGTTTAAAACAGATTAAGCAGAATTAAGCTGACTTATAAGATTAATATTTACAAATATTGTTTTGACTGAGGATTACTCCATTTCATTAAACTTTGAATAGTCACAAAACATTCTGTTTTATGCCAGTATTTTAAGGTGAATCAACTAAAAATCAAATACATTTCTTTGATTAAGTATGTGCTATATTTAAACTGCTATTAAGTTAATTCATATACCTCACATATAACCTAATCCATTTTGATACATTATCATTTTCTTATCATTCCTTTAAGCATGTAAACATACTAGAAAAACTAAAAACAAATTGTTCCATCATAAACAATATAATTTATGATTTTGCTTTCTCTTTGCTTCAAGGCACATCTAAGCAGCAATGTCCTGTCATAAATTAATCTTTGAAGGCATAAATAAACTAAAATTATAAAAAGATGTAAATGCTGAAAACATTTTTAACAGTCATACTTATTTTTATCAACTTATTTTATAATGGTTTAGAATTATTTAACTATAAGTATATTTAAATATCTTTAAGCATTTCTTAAAGCAGGAAATTTCACAGAATGATTTAAAATACTCTGTATTAATAATTTTGTAGGACTTGAAATAGTTTACGTTAACTTTTTCTCATTTCTATATTTGCTATTCTTTATTTCATAATGAGTTAACTTAAATTCATATTGTTTTGAACTTTCTTGTTTTTTAAGTTTATTATATGAATGAACGTTCTAAACAACTGTTTAATTTTCAATGTTTATTCAAATTTGTATATTATGTTATTGAAACCTTTTTATATAATTAATATTTTAAAAGAATTGAGTTATTTTTTTATCTCATTGTTGTTATTCTCAAAGCTTTATCAACTTGTTTACATTTTACTTATTATGTGAATGAACTTCGTAGTCAACAATTTAATTTTTGACATTTATTAAGGTCTGTTATTTTTTATATTGTGTTGTTGAAACACACACACACACTTTTTTTATATAATTAATGTTGTAAAAGAACTGGGTTATTTTTTTTACCTCATTGTTGTTATTCTTGAAGCTTTATCAACTTATTTACATTTTACAATAAATTGCCTTCTAAAAAAATAATTAATTAATCATCAGATGTAATGCAAATATTATTTTGTTAGATATTTATTGCATTCTAAATTATTAATTTGTGTTTCTTTAGACTTCAAGTTAGGAATTACATATTGCTTTTAAAATTAAATATTTTTTTTATTATAGAAGAAAGTTTATAAATGTCTTAGATTATCCAATTGAAATATCGGTTGATTTATCTAAGTGAACTAAATTGAGAGAGATATATTTAGATTATTTTCTGTTTTATTCAACCAAGTTAAAAAAATTGCTAATTTATAAATTTTTTATATTATTGTTAGCTTATTATATTTTTTTAATTTTAAATCTGACCACTTGATATTACTCTATAATTCAAAATAAATAAATTAATTTTATATGTAGGAAATATTTTAATGGGTAGTTCCTTTTAGAAATATAAGTTTTTATACTTTTTTCTTGCTTTATTATTCATGAATATTTCCAGTGTTTAATGTAAATATTTATTTTTGTTTATTATATAATAAATAAAAAATATCTTTATCTATTTAAAATTAATAAAAATATATAAGAACATTAAATAAATATTTTATTTTATATTATAATTAATGTAAATATTTATGTAATATATACTATTTTACTGTAGTTAAAAATATTTATCATTAAAAATGAAATTTCATTCATACAATTGGATGTGCAAATGAACATTTTGTTACACATTTAAATAATTTAAGTTATTCTATTTAAATTCTAGCCAAATTATATAATTTGGCTTAGAGTTTCATTGCTTAGATGAGGTTTCCAATTAGAGTAATAAAGTTCTTTCAGAATATGAAAAAATTTTATTTCAAAACAAATAGAAAACTTTATTTATATCAGGTGTCTATTGATGTCTTAGTTTAATGCCTTAACTATTAATCATAACTTCGACACAGTTAAATTGGCACATGATTTTTGTATTTATTTGATTTATTTCCAATTATTTTCTTTAATGGTATTACCTATATGAATTATGATATTGATGAAAAGAAAGGAATTCAAATGTAAATAATTTTGTAATTAATATGTAATATACAATAAATTTTACTCATGGAAAAAAAAAACACACACACACACACACACACAATAGGGAACATGCAATAGTTCAGATAATGAATCAAAAAGAATTTCCATATTTTATTTCACACAATAAATTGTATTTTTTTTCTGTTTTAGTGCTTAAGTTTAGTATTTATTATTTTTTTAACAATCTATCTAATGCCTTTAAAAGCTATATAAGATGTATGTTTGTTTTAATTTAATAGGGGGTACCAATTCTATCTGCTGTTGATGATATTCAAGTTTTGTTAGATGATCATATTTTAAAAGTTCAGACAATGAGAGGTTCACCATTCATTAAACCATTTGAGAATGAAATAAAAATATGGGAAGAAAAATTACTCCTAGTTCAAGATGTTTTAGATTCATGGTTAAAAGTAAGTCTTCTTTTCTTGCAATTCTAGTCATTTATATAAATATTTTCTGACTCAAAATTTATTTATGTAAAAATATTGAGAATGCTTTTAAAAGTATTTTATGTCAATAAATTTTGTATTTTCATTTTTTAATTATGTTTATACTAAAATATTATAAGTGCTGCTCCAAATTTCTTTTTTATGTTTCAGACTTCATTTAATAACATTTTTAGTTTATTTTATAAATTATTAAATAAAAATTACTTAATTTTAATAATAGTTAGAGAATTTATTGTAATGTCCTAGCTAAGCTTTACAAAACTTTTTCCTAGTTAATAAATAAAAGTTTCAAATCATTATGGAATATTTAATAAATGTGGAATAAATAAAATATTGATATATTAGTATATTAATAAAGTTTCAATACAAGTAAAAATAATTATACTGTTTAATAGAGGCTATACATTCTTGGAAAATAATTTTTTACTTGTAGAAATTAAAAACAGGTGCTTATATTAAGATATATTGTTCTGATTTACAAATGTGTTTATTACTTTTTTTTTTCCTTTTTCTTTTGTAATTTCTGTATCAAAATTTATTTTCTTTGAAACTTAATTTATTTATAACAATTCATAAAGGAAAGAGGGATTACATCATATGGATAATAAAAAAAATGTCTTCATTGAACAGATATTTTTCTTTTTCAATAGAGCTCAATCAGAGAAACATTCTTACCATTCAAAAAGAAATAAAAAAATTAATTGGACTAGTTCATAAATAAAAAGAAAACTGACCATTTATAAAAATTAAAAATCTTTATTCTTTACTGATTTTGAACCTTAACTTGATAAATTTAGGAATCTGTAAAAGTTCTCAAAAACATGTTCCCCTTAGATTCTATATGATAACTCTGTTCTGCTGCTGAAGCTAAAGATTTTTTTAATTAAAAATGTATTTACTCTTTTTATTCAGGAAAATAAAATAAATTTTTTTTTCAATAATAATTCTAATATTTTTATTTAATAAAATAGGAAATACATTTTTATATGCATTTTTATCTTAAAACTTATTTTCATTTGAAGAATGATTTTATGTGTCAAAGTTTTTTTAAATTCTTTGTCATATTTAAAAAATATATATTTATTATTTTCAGATAGCACTATTTGTATTATTTAAGCATTTATTAAGTTGGAAATAATGAAATTGAAAAATAATATTTGGAAAAATGTTTCCTATGGCAAATTATTAAAAAACTATGTTTTAATTATTATTGTATCTTTACTAAATTCACTATTTTTATGTCCTACATAAAAAATTCAAGAATATTTTCTCTGTAAATCAGAATTATCACTAAAATCATATATTATTTATGAATCAAAATTTAATCTCAAAATCAATGTTAAATTGAATATTAAAAAATGAATTAGTATATCAGGGAATAGCATTAATGCACAGAAAGTGCTTATAGTAATATGTACAAAAAATAAAAAAAATATGACAAAAGGCCTTTTTTGTACTTGTTGTAAAGTGCTAAATACTTCAGCAAAGCTACTTGTTATCAAACGTTCTCAAAATTTACAAAATTGTGCTGGAATAATGTACATATATATTACTTTTTAAGAAATTTAGGAATATTCATGAAATTCGCATAACTGTTTCTGTTACCAAATTAAAAAAACAACTATTAATTATACTTTAAATTTTGCTTTATTTAAAAATCACTCATTTCAATTATGCAAAATTTATTTAAATATATTTTCTCTCATTTTAATGAAGTAATTATGCAATAAAAGAAAAAAAATTAGTTTATTTTTATAAAAATACATATTACAGATTTATTATGATGTTAATTATATGTATATATATATATATATATATATATTTGCTATATGAAAAAATATTTATTAATCATTTTGTTTGATATGAATTATTTTTATAGATAATGAAGTAAAAATAGTTTATCTACAATAATAGTATAATATTCATTTTCAGAATCACAGGAACACTAATTTATTAAATTTATTCAGTAAAATTTGAAGTTCTATATTTTTTGAAAACATTTGACTTTATTATCTTTTACTGTAATTGCAGATCCTATTCAACATTTCAAAGAAAAAATTCAGAATGCAAAAGTTATGCTACCAAATATTTACAAAATATATATTACTTCTAAATTTTTAAATTCAATCCTTATAAATTTACAAAAGAGTTGTTGATGAAGACTTATTTATGTCTAACATTTTAATTTTATTGTAAAATTATATATATATATATATATATATATATATATATATATATATATATATATATATATATATATATATATATTACTTTTCCAAAGTAATTATCTTATCTGCTATAACTTTTTCATTGTTCAGATTTATCATCACTACTAAAGTTATTACTTTTATGAACAATCTGAAATTTATTTTATAAAATTGATTCATAAGTTGTGATTTGTAGCAAAGTTATGTAGGTAAAATAATTTATAATTTTATTTCAGTCATTCTACTCATAATGTAATGTTTAGTTGAAGGCAAGTAATTGATAAATTGACTATTTCTGTTGCAATAATCTTTAAAAGCAATTTTTTTCTGTTAGTTCTTGATTTAGCTTTATTAGATTGATTTAGGATTACTGTTATTTCTTAATTGAATAAGAAATTATGTCTATTCTTTAATAAAATAATGAAAAATAAGTTTTATTATTATATAAAAGATTTGCTTATGCTTTTAATTTTTTAATAAATAATGCATTTTATTAATGTTAAGAAGGAAATTTCTTGATCATATAAATCAAAAATCCATGTTTAATACCCTTTCCTAAATAGAAAAATATAAATTCATTATAAATATCATTTTTTTAAGTTCTATTTGACACAATTAAAAATATAACTAAAATTTGATCCTTTATATTTATTTAAATGTTTTATAATTCATGCAAAATTTTGATGTGATGGGGATTATATCCTTTTGATTCTTGTTTTTTCTAATAAAATTCTTTAAATTATATGCTCATTTTAATTTGCATTTTCTAACTATAATTTTCTAGTTTAATACTAGACATTGAAATAATATTTCCCTATTTAGTGTCAAGCTACTTGGATGTATTTAGAACCTATTTTTAGTTCTGAAGATATTATGCAGCAAATGCCAGTCGAAGGAAAAAAGTTTACTACTGTTGATAAAAGTTGGAGAGAAACAGCTAAAAAAGCAGTAAGTAGATATTTTCCTTAATTCTATTATAAATAATAATTAATGAAACTAATATTTAAATTTTGATCAAATAATATGATTGCTGTGTCTTTTACTGTAGCATATTTTATATATTTTTTCTGAAGCATTTCTCGTTTGCCTGCATATTACAATGTATGTATTAACCTATATAGCATATAGTTTTTAAAATAGTATGTATTAACTTATATAGCATATAGTTTTTAAAATATTGAATTTTATTTAATCATCGAACTATTTTTTATTCTAAAAAAAAAGATATATGTAATTCTTTATTATATCAATATGAGCTAAATCCCAGTTAATACAGTTGCATTTCTTTCAATTCTTTCAATATATACCATAAATTGATATAACTTATCATTAATCTATTAGAGCAAATATCAGTTTAATTGATTATGCTGGCTTAGATTGATTTTACTGCCAACCGCCAAATAAAATAATTGAGTTATTAAATCTTGTAAATAAAAAAGTAGTGTTTTTCTTTTGTTATATTGCATATTTTAGAGTTCAACTTCATATCTAAAACAAATTGCAAAATGTATAAAATCTGTATTGAATCATTTAGACAGTAAACAAAGTATCAAGAAAAAGTTTAAATTCTGTAATTTTAATAGCATGACAGAAAAATAAATCCCCCTTAATGACTGTTGTTGTTTTTTACATAGTAAATGTAATCACAAGTATTAAAACCTTATGTTTCTTGACATTCTGGTAAACTTAATTTCACATTTCTTTCTTTGATAAAACTACATTTTTCTTTATTAATTATTGTAAAAATTCAAATGAATATTAATATGTGTGATCATGGCATAAAAGATAATGATAGTTAATATTTAACATGTTATTGATTTTAAAAAAATGAGACTTGAGGAAAAAAAAAACTAAAAGGAAATGTTTGCTTCTATAAATAAATTATTTCTGAATAAATAAGATATTATCAGTAAATTATATTTATAACATTTTTTTCTACGTAAGAAAAAAGAACTTGGTATTTTTGCCTGATGAATGCAGTACATTTTCTGAACATTGTGAATAAAATCGAGGAACTGATGTGTGCGTTTTGAAATTTGGTTTAAAAAATGTCTTGGCAACTTTAAAGCAAATGACTATCAATCTTCAGCACACATTTTATTTTCAACTATTAAAAGATTAAATGTATATAGAGATTCAAACTGCATTTTAAATATTTTTTCACAAATATTATAATATTCTTATATTTAAAATTGCTTATTAAAAGTAAAATAAGCAATTTTAAATATAAGAATCACACTACTCTTCAGTTCAACATCTCAGGGGTTTGATTCCTATTTAAGACTGGTATATTTGTTGTCCCAAAAAACATTTTCAATTGTTGTTTACATTCTGATGAGACTTCCTGTGCAAAAAATCATCATTGATTAACAAACACAAAAGAGGTAAAACACAAATTTGATTGCTGAACATGTGTATCCCATGTGAATCTTCTATCTCTAGAAATGTTTCGAAATCATCAAACTAAATATTTTTGCCTAGTTAGCATCTACTTGGTTTGTAAAATATAACTCCTAGTATCTAAGTATTTTAGTATTTCTAAGTATATACCTTATATAATGAAACTAAAATGAGTAAGATAAATTATACACAGTTATGACATAATACATAATTTCTAAGTAATCATGATCTATTTACAATTTTAGTTTTCATTATTTAATTTACATGAAATTAGCAAAAAATATTTATGCTAGAAAAAATGTGTATGTTGATCAATAATATTTAAAAAATTTTACTCTGTGCAACTAGTATAAAATGTTTAATACTACATTCATATTATTATTTGCAAATACCTATCACTATTTTAGGCTGATTTGATTACAGTTAGAGAATAAGGTTGAATAATATTTTACAGCTGCCTTCTTAATGCAATGGTAGACCATGTATATTACCTTATAAAAATTTGTGAAATGATAAATAATGTGTGTAGCTGACTTGATTACATTTAATTAATGCATTCTATATACTGATTTCAAAGTCATATTTAAACAATGTTCAAGTAATCAAAGTTGCTTTCGTTAATATATTTTGTATAGGCTACTGATCCTCATGTTTTAGTTGCAACATCTCATCCAAATATGTTGCAGTGTTTGCAAACATGCAATGTTTTACTTGAACAAATTCAAAAGGGTCTAAATGATTATTTAGAGAAAAAAAGGCTTTTTTTTCCTAGGTAAGTTTCTTCACTTAATATCTTATAAATATATTTTGATTTTATTATAATAATTTAAGACTAATTTTATATCATACATTATATTCATTTTGCCATGTTATATTTCTTTAAGAGTTATTATGAAATTAATATCTTAAGGGAATACATTTTACTTCACTAATTTTAAATGAGTGTTTTAAAACAATTTAAGCAAATTTTGAGGATTTAACAAATAAGCAGTAACAGAAGTTAAAATTGTTCTTATATATATGAGACAGGTAAAATTGTTCTTGTGTTTATATGGCGTAATTTATAAAGCAATAAAACTGATACTTGTACTTGCAAACATCATTCCTATTGTTTTATTAATTGTTCCACATATCTTAACATTGCTATTAAATATAATGAGATATCTCTTTGCTCTATTTAATGAAAAGTAAGCTCTTAATAATTTTTATTTTGAAATCAGGAACAATTTTTTTAAACATATGAATGAAAAAAAATTAGTTCTATACTTCTCTTTTGTACTTTAATTATGTTGTTAATGTGTTTATTTATAAAATATAATTTTGCATTTGTTATAAAATTGTACTAAATAATATAATTTGAATATTAATCTTATCATACAATATTATCTTTATCATATTTTTGAAATAAATTTTTTGAAAATTTCGATAATTCGTTGTGCAGAAAGCAAAGAGATTGGAATAGGGGTCATTGTGTGTTTGGGCGGTCGTTCTCACCAATGTGTCCCAGTTGACCATTCCACATATCTTGCTGAATGTTCATATGGAGTTTCAACTACCCATTGCCTGCCCTCCAATGTTTGACCATTATTGAGGTTTAGTGGTAGAGTGAAGACCATGTTATATGACCACACATTCCTTCATGTCTTTGACAGATGCAACATGACTACTGTGAGATATAGATATGAGGCCTTGAAGCCCTGAGTTCGCCTATTCAGAGTTACAGTTGGCACTAAGTTCATTTTAATGTACAATAATGCGAAAAAACGTGTAAAGATCTTTCGGTCGACAAATTTCTAAAAAATGAGATTATTTATCGGATGGATTTCAATTACAGATGTCCAGACTTCAACCCTATAGAGCATTAGTGAGACGCCCTTGAAAGAGTGCAATTGCAACTCCCAGTCCCCTTCTGAGAACTATCCAGAGCCTAAAAACAGCATTGCTGAATGAGTGGGACCAATTGTGACAGGAAATCATAAACTGCATTATTTCAAGTATTAAATCACTCTACGAGGCTTGTATATCTATCAGAAAGAACTATAACCTTATTTAACCATATTCTTGCTCTATTCTCCAATTTCTGCTATATGCTTTCAGACTCTAGTGAGTATTATGCATAATTATGTGCATATTTTATAACTGTTACACAATTGTTTGTATTTTAATATACAATGTGTTTACAGATCAAATTCGTTAAAATGGGTCCAGTTGTTGTGGAGATTATAGAGCAAGTTTGAAATTTCTCTTAAATTTTGAGTACCAGTGTAGTTTATAAAAAAATTTTTTAATTGAATATAAAATAAATATCAAAATTGGATAAAAGTAACATGGGTTTTTAAATTGTATGTTTGTTGCACAGTAGCTGGTATATCAAGATTTATTTTTATTTATACAATTGAAATAATTCTCTAAATAAACATAAGAATAGGAAAATTGAGCTCTTAAACTATGCATAATCTGATATCCATGAATTCAGAATCATCAAAAACACTACACATCAATTTATTTTTTAAGAGATATATTTTTCTTCAAAACTATTGACTGCAATGTTTTATCTCAAAAATTAAGATTAGTTCTTGCACTTTAACTTCTTGCATGACAAGAGCATTTGGTTCAGAGTGCATCTCTCATACTTATCTTTTAATATTTCTAGATTTTGTGTAATATAGTCTTTTTAACTATGGGTGGTCTTATTTAAATGCTATATATAAATTGTATATTCCAGCATGCTTTCATATGCTAATCTCAACAACTTCATCAATTTGAGAGAAATTATCAAAGTTATACACTATCTAAGAACAGAGTTATACAATTATTCTATAGTAATTAATTTGCCTTTCTTAAAGTCAACAGTTGAATGTAATCTTGGATTGCTAATAGACAAACAAATCAGATTTTGTTCAAGGGTAGTAATTAGAAAAAAAAATCTATTGATGTTAAAAAAATCTTGGAAATGCAATAGTATCAGAATAATATACTTGTTATTCTATGCTATTTCTTAAGCAAATCAATTAGTTATTATCATAAGTGCGTGTTTAGCATCTTTGTTTCCTAAGTAATGGAAAATTTATTTAGAATGCACATGTCTTTGAGGTAATATCTAGAATATTTTCTCACAAAAATGAGAATATATTTTATAAAACTTTTTTTTACATATTTATATACTTTTATCTGTAAAGCAATTAAATAATAAAATTAATTTTTTCAGATTTTTCTTCCTTTCAAATGACGAACTACTTGAAATATTATCAGAAACTAAAGATCCATTGCGTGTTCAACCACATTTAAAAAAGTGTTTTGAAGGTATAGCTAGATTGGAATTCACAAAAGATAATGAAATTGTAGGTATGGTATCCTCAGAGAAGGAAGTTGTGCTACTTACCAAAAAAATTGTGCCTGCTGCAGCAAAGGTATAGAAAGATTTCATAATATAACTAGACAGATTAAATTTCCAATATTAGAAAAATAAATTATTTATTTGTTTTATGTATTGAATATTATATATAAAATAAACACCATGTTTAACAAATGAATATGAAATGCAGTTTTTGAATGTACAGTATTTAGTTTAAATTGTTTGAAGTCAATATTTTTAACATATTCAAATAGGCAAAATAATTGTTTAACGATGCAAAATGCGGTAAAACTCATGTTATCTTTCTGATTTAATGAAATAGTTACTATATACTAGCTAAATGAGATTAATTTGAATAATTTTTTCTCCTTGTTTGATTTTAAATCATTGGCTAAGTTCTGGAAGTTTTCCATCTTTCTTAGCTAAATTTTACGAAGATACTTTCAATTATTTTTAAATAATATAGTTAAATAAAATGAGAAATGAATATCTTTACTTTACTTTTATTTTCTAAGCAAATTAAATATTTATGAAATTAACTAGCAATAGATATTAAATCAATTTTTATTGCTTAGAAATATCATAATATAACATGCTTTGTTGTATAAATGTACATTATTTACATGTTCACTATAAATTGGGTACCAGATTTTTCATGTTGGTATTATGTTATTCATGTTATTATAAATAAAAACTTCTATTTAACACTCATTTAAAATAAGTTTCTTTCTGTGTCATCAAGACTTAATTTTATCTACCTTAAGAAAAATGTATGGAGAAAAATTTTATATTTGTAGTATATAATAAAATTAAAATTTTTTATTAAAATGTAATGAAAATATTTTTATTTCATGTTTATTTATTACAAATTTTCATATAGTTCTGTGTAACACATGTAATAAAATATATTTCATTACATGTTTTATATTTATGTAGCTTAAAATTAAAATAATTGGCACAAGTTTGCGATTTATTTATAATCTCTAAATTTTTAAAGTATCAGTATTTTTAATTCATATTTCTGAATGAACTCTATGCAAAATATTAATAAAATTTGTACATTTAACATTTGACATTAATGCCACAATACGTGTTTATTTTGCAACAAGTATGACAAAATTGAAAAAAAATATATAATGAGAAATATCAAAGGGAATTTTTTGTATTAAAATAGAATTACAATTATACAAAACATTAATAATATTAGGAGCAAATGGTGAATGTGAAAAATAAATGTAGTCATTAAAGTCTAAGGTAATAAAATTTTATCTTTTACTTTTGAATTAATACCAAATTTTTAATAATATATCAATAATTTGTTATATAATAATAAATCAATAATTTGATACGAAATTATTAGATGAACCATTATTATATTCAAAATTATAAAATAATAATTTAATAAATTTTTTGATAAAGTTCATTTTATTAATTTAAAATTCCCTGATGAACTTTATTCAAAATGTACAAACCAAAAACTGAAACCCACAATTAATTGGAAATAATATATATATATATATATATTGCTATTTGATATGAGATGCATTCTTTATAGGGTATGGTAGAAAAATGGTTGTCTGAAGTGGAAACAAGCATGCTAATTAGTATCAAAGACACAATTTCAAGATCCATTTTATCTTATTCTGAACTTCCTAGGACAGAATATGTTTTGAGTTGGCCAGGACAAATTGTAATATGTGTGAGCTCTGTGTATTGGACAGCAGAAGTATCTGAAGCTATTGCCAACAATACTATTAATGTAAGAAATTATTTTAAAAAACAATTATGGCTAATTTTATTTGCATACTTTTATGCTTTTGTGTATGGCTAGTAGTATGAAAAAAATATTTTATTACAGTGATTTATCTTGAGCAAATTTACTAGTCCTCCAGTAATTAGGAGAATATATTTCATCATCACTTATTTTTGTTTATTTTATTTTTTATTTTAATTCTTTAAGAGAAGTCATAAATGGGATGTCTGTTATAAAAAAAAAACTCAGTTTTATATTGAGTTCAAATTTATATTTTATATTTTGTCTTAATTTAAAATAAAAATAGAAACATATTTCATTATTGTATATAGAAATTAAGCCATATTCGCTTTATTAGCATTTCATTATGTCACATTATTGTATTTAAAACAAAATTCTTTACTACAGCCTGTTTCTGGCCAAGACTATCCAAGTTTTTCCCACCTAGTCCTTTCCTATACAATGGCCTCCCATTTATCATTCCTATCTCTTTTAAGTATCTTTCCATTTCATCTTGCCACCTGGTCGGGATTTTCCTCTTTGCTATTTTCCCTCTGTTAAAAGATTCTTTTTGTGTGAAAAGTATCTTCATACTGAAATATGTAGTACAGCTACCTAACGTGAAATGCCTTTGTAACCTTTAAATGTCAGTCAAGAAAATTTTTTGTTGATATTTATGAATCTGGAAGTTTTTTCACAAAACAGAAATTGGCCCTGTACTTAACTCCCTACCTGATATACCAGTTCCCCAGGGCCAGGGTACCTGACTATACTCCTGTATAGCTCAGGTACCACATGGTTGACACACATAGAACCCCCTAAAAAACAAAAAACTAGCACTTCAATAATGTTGTGGTATAAATATAAATGATTAGAATACTTTTGGTCTTGGTGTTTTATATAATTTATATAGTTCGGTATTAAATTTGAAAGTATTAACCATAACATGCATTTCTAAATTGATTCATACTATTCAAAATACATAGATATGTTAAATTATTTCTAAAATTTCTCCAGTGTTGTATATTGAATTTGAATATAATTTATTATTTATTGCATTATATTATTATTTATCACGTTACATTTAAAACATATGTTATATATTATCGAAACTTTTATACTATTGTAGAATATTCATATAACAAGCTATTAGGATAACTAAGTACTTCTCACAATATAAAGTCCAAAATGAAATGTTCCTGTGTCCATGTCTACCTATTCTATTATTATTTAGCAATACCGATTATCTTCATATGCATTCTGCTTACTGATTTGATATTTTCCCCTCTAAGGTAAAAACTTCTTTTTTGATATTTGTTAGATTTTGCTTAATATTTTCCTCTTTAAGTATTCTCTTTTTATTAAAAAGTTATACAGTCATTCATTAATCCTTAATCTTGTCTTAGGACTCTGTTCACTTATAATTATATTTGACAAATTTATGTTTTTAAGTACTTATTAGTCAATATTTGCTATAAAAATTAAAATTTAATGTCTGTTTGTCATATGTTTTATTCTCAAAGAAGACATTCTACTCAGATCTTTATTTGTCATTAATAGGAGACTATTATCTGAAATGAAGTATAGTATATTTTAGTATTTGTGAAAGAGAGAACGTACATGTTATATATTTAACAGAAATTGATTTATACTCAGAAAAATGTTAGATTTAATTAATATGTGAAATATTTTCCCTTTATATAAATGAATTTCAATATTTATTTTTTTATTTTATTTATTTATTACATTTATGACTTACATAATATTATTTTCCTGCTATACATTAATTTTAATCTCAAATTTTTTATATATAACTCTCAATTACACATTAGACTTATGGCTGAGGACATAATAAACATTTATTTAATAGAAATTAATTCGTACACACTTTTACAATTTAAGTCTGGCAATTGATATTAACACACATCAGAAATAGTTATCCAGTAGTTTTAAATGTTGACATATAGTTGTCCATAGTGATTTAAATAATATATATTTAACAGTTTAATAAGAAACTAATATATAAAGGGATGAACATAAACACAAAGAGAAGATTTACAAGTGTCAGAAAATAAAAAATAATAAATGATAAAAATACTTGATATAACTCAATTATTAAAAAAATATAATATTCCCTTTGAACTGTTTAATGTTAGTAAACCACTGGTTTTATAAGAGCTATGGTTTCTGAAATTTACTTTGTAATATAATGATCTTGGCACCATCTAAATGAGCTGAGCAGTACTTATTAAAACAAACTAATATATAAAAAGTTGTAGTTTAGATTGTTAGTATTTACAGAATTATGTAATTTAGATTAGTTTATGTAGAAAACTGATTTAATCTGTAATCTTTCATTAATCAGTTCATCTGCATAGTTATAAACAGATTACCCAGTTGTCAAAAATTAGGTAAAGTAGTGTCTCCTTCCATATAAATTGCCAACATTAAATCTCTTATGAAGGATTTATCTTGGTAACTTTACTAGAGTGAATACAAAGAGCAATAAAGATTTCTCTGTGGTAGTAAATTGCATGATGAGTAAATCTAAATAGGGATCATATGTACAAATTTATTCATCGTTTGTTGAAGTGAAAGAAGCTTCAGAATATTATATCTATGCTATAGCAACATTTTATGGGTAAATGTACAATTCACTTGTAGTATGGATTTGGAATTAATATTTTTCTTTGAGATGACTCTCTGCTTTATAATTGGCCGCATAAAGAAAATGTATGACACACAAAATAGATTTTATGTAACAAATAGATTTAGTGATTACTGACTGAAGATATATACTAGCCAAATTTACATTATATTTTATATAGGCTGCTGAATTTGTATTCTCAATATTTGATGGCCCTGTATGTAACATCATCCTTTATTTGGGTTGTATTATATCGTTTTTCAATAAATTCTTTCCAATTGCTTAAATAAAATGCTGAATATATTTCCATATGTATGCATTGTATTATAAAGTTTATTAATGAGATATCTTATAACTTATGCAAAAAAATATTTAATAGTTATATATTAGTTTTAATTAGAATTTCATTAAGAAATAGTTAAAAATAATTTGAATGATTGAAGTTAAATTGTTCACACTTTAAATGGAAAAAATTATTAAATATGTTTGTCACACACAAAAAGTTCTGAAAAATGACAGTTTGTTATTTAGTACCATACATTTTCAATTTTGTGACAGATTTTTTGTTTTAATTTAATTTATTCCAGTTCAAAGAAATTATATTAATAATTTTCCTTTTTAGGTTATTAAAGTATTGTTGTATATATATATATCTCATTTCTATATCATTTTTCAAAAATAAATAATAAATTATTGTGTATATCCACCACTGTCCTCCAGATATTCCTACTGGCCTGAGAAATGTCAAACGCCTTCTAAAACAGGTTATCCATCACTAGCGAAAAATTTATTACAAAGAGAATGCAGTTGATGCCTCTTGGAGGACCCTGCTGAGCTCATGTATCTCCAGAGATCTACCTAGATCTATAGGGGTCTTCTGCTTCAGGTTACTTACTGGGCATGATTTTCTCCAGAAACATCTATATCACATAGGGCTTGTGGATTCACACGACTGCATTTTATGTAGGGAACATGTTGACATGGATGGAGAGCATCTTTGGAAATGTTCTGCCCTTCAGGAAGCCCACACTTCTTCATATTTCAAGATGCTCTCCACTCCTGGAGATTCTTTTTTTATTGGACTGCAAGACTTATTATGCTCGAAAGAGCCAACATAAGGATGTAATTTAGAAAAAAAAATATCCACCACTGTACAAAAAAATAAAATCGTTTTGTCTTCATTAAAATAAAGAACATGTGTTTCTTAAATTAAAAATTACAAAATAAAATTTTAAATTAATTAATTTCACTGAGTGTTTTACATCTTCAATTAGAAACTAAATGCTTTTGTAAAATTTTTACAAAAATAATTTTCATTAATTTTAAAAGTTTGTCAAAAAATTATTGTTTAATTAGTTTACAACTTACTGTGAAAAATTTCTTTTAATTAAATCACTGTTCTAATTTAATTCCCTTAATTTTGGGTAAAGAATTTTAATTTTTAATTTAACTCTGCAATACCTGTATACGTATACTAAAAAATTTACCTACCAAATTTTTTATACTTAGATGCATGAGCATCTAAGTTGTCAAAAATTTTAAATTTTGAAATTGCTTAACATTTTAGTTTAAAATAAATTTTAGCTTAAACTTCTAATATTAGTTATAAATTGTTTTTATTATTGGAATGATTTAATCTGTCATGACTTAAAAAATTCATCACTTAAATCATAGTACTTTGGAATTATATTGACATTTCATTAGAAATTTTATAAATGTATAGAATTTTCATGTTATTATTCATTTTTATGATTAAAATTGTACACATTATAATTACATATATATATATATATTAGAGTAAAACATCAATTATTTAATGATTAAAATTTTTTCATATGAATTTCTGATTTAAAAGATTTGAAAATCATCAAGGTTTATTTTTAAAAAATTTGGATTTTTTTCCACTTTATTCAAACTATAAACACTTTAATTATGTTATATTTTTTTATCTAGACACTAAATTGCCATTTTCTTCTTTTTTCCCCATGTTTTTAGACTTTTCCTAATAAGAAATAAATAGCTAATTTCTTATCTATCTCTTGTTTATTATAGTAAAAAAAAGATTTTTATTATCATTTTTCATATAGCTATACAGGGAAAAATGTAATAAGCAGATTGATGAGATTGTCACTCTTGTAAGAGGTAAATTAGAACCTAACAAGAGGTTGACCTTAGGAGCATTAATTGTTATTGATGTGCATGGTAAGATGGCATTTTGTTTCATATATATGCATCTATATTTAGAGGATAACTGATGTATTTAATTTAATTAATACATCAGTAATTGTATTTAATTTAATTAAATGCAAGATATAAAATTGCAAATAGCATAAAAAATAGTTTTCTTTTTAAACATTTACTTATAAATATAGAAACCAATCATTAAATATGTGAGAATTTGTAATAGCATTTCAAGAATAACATAGTTGTTCGAATTTTGAAGCTCTATAATGTCCTTAATTTGGATGAAATATTATGGACATAGAAACACTGAATCTATATTTTAAGCTCATTAGTATGCTTATAGAAAGCTTATTATCAACGATCAAAGGAATGCTTTCATTTTTAATGATATTAGTTATAGAACATGCCCATAAATATATTATACTAAAGTGTTTTCTTGCTACAGTAAAAAATTTAAGACTTATTTAAAATAGATAGTTATATGAATGCTATTTCTGCCTTACACATATATTTATATCCATTTTGATTTTAGAAATCGCAGATTTTCACTTTGTGTAATGTGATATCTAATAGTTATCATGATTTAGTTAATGTATATCACTATATAAAAAACATTACACAGCAAAGTAGTATTTTAATGCATTACACTTTCTAAGTTAAAAATTTAACATTTATTTTATTTTATTTAACATTTATTTAACATTTATATAACATTTATTTAATATATATTTAACATTTATTTTGTTCAAAATAATTTAAAAGTATTTTATTTTGTTTTTCAGTTTCTTTATTCAATATTGTAAAATGATTAGCAGAATAAAATTGTTTATGTGGTTTTGCTTTTTTTTTTTTTTTATACTTTTCGGCTATGAATAAAACAAACTCACTCTTATAATTTTTTAGAATAATGCTAAATACAGTCTTTTTCAAATTTTTCTCCTTGATAATTAAAAATTAAATATATTAAATTAAGTATGATATTTAAAGAAGTTTAGCTAAGGAATAAAAATCACACCATGCATATATACTTTGTAGCATCATTAAAGTGTCATAATTTTTTTTTTTTTAAATTTAGTTTAAAGTTGATAAATCAAACTTACTTTTTACCTTTCGTAGTCTTCAATGCCTATTTCATTTCTTAAGATTAAAATAGATCACATTATATGTGAAATTAATTTTAATGCATAATTGGCTTAAAAAGTATGCAAAATAATTATGTATTACAATTTGAAGAGCTATGTTGTATTACTAAATTTATAAAACTATTGATTATTATCTGTGATATTAGAATTTTTATAAATTCCTCTCTGTTGATTTTAATTTTCTTGCGAATTTTATTATTAATTAAATTTTATTTTTTATCTATTTCAATTAATATAAATTTGATTTTTCAAAGCCATGTTTCATAATATTTAAATGTAAAATTAAACTGATATTTTATTATTATCGAGTATAATATATTATATATTATACTCGATAATCATAAAATATCAGTTTAATTTATATTATATATTACTGATATTTTGTTATATATTAGTTTTATATATGTAGAACTGTAAAAATTAAATGATCTCAAACATAAAATATGTATATATATAATTTTGATGATTATTTAATTTTATTCTTAATGAAAAATCTAATTACAAAATTTGTCATAATTTTTTTTAATTTTAAGTATGCATTGTATAAAAATGTTTCTTTTTAAGCTTGATTTATATAATGCATTCTGATAGCTCGAGACGAAGTTGCGAAACTTGCTGAGCAAAATGTCACAGACATAAATGATTTTAGCTGGATCAGTCAACTTCGTTATTATTGGGAAGATAATACTGTCAATGTAAAAATGATTACTTCTAATCTGGAATATGGATATGAATATCTTGGTAACACTTCTCGATTAGTTATTACACCCCTTACAGATCGATGTTATAGGTAAATTATCCTAATTATATCTTTTATTATGTTTAAGTTGCATGGAATAATCTTAAAATTTTATTATTTTAATTTAAAATTTTCTACTTTTTTTTACTTATTATATTATATAGAAAAAAACTCCATATAAAAATCTTTGTATTACAGGATAATATAAAAACTTAGTGAAATTTTACACTTGTTAAATATATTAAACTGTGCACATGCATGCTAATATAAGTAAGTTAAGCAATATAAAGGAATTAAATAGTTTTGGAACATTATTTTCAATAATGATCAGGGAATACAATCTTTTTTACTAAATTTTTATATTTACTTTTTATAGAACTAAATGTGTTATAAAAGTAAGGAATTACTTTTCCAATTTAGATGGTAATTAATTTTAAAAAATATCAAAATTTATGAAAGATTAAACTTCTTTCATTCATTTAAATAAGTTTACTCTTTAAGATCTTTATTGAAATTATTTTTCAATCATCAAATCATAATAATAGTTAATCATAATAATAGGTTTTCTAGAGTAAAATTTTATGAAAATTACAAATTTTAATGTTTATAAAAAATCTGCTCTTGAAATTTTTTCTGGATTAGCTAGGTTTAACTACATACTTTACATTACTTAGACTGACATTTAAATAGAATTAAATTTTTAATGTAATTGTTAAAATTATAATTTTATAAAAATATTATTTCGATTTAGACAGTAAAATGTTGTTGATTCTAAATATTTCTTAAATGGTTTAGGCTTATGCGTAGGTTTAATTTTCATGTACTTAAGACTTAATATTTTGTATAACTACTAAACTAAACTATTTCATAAAATTCATAATTGTAAAAAATTAGAATATTTACAATTAATTATTAAAAGGTAAATTTTTTTAGATTAATAAATCACTGAATATTTTTTTTACTTAATTGTTTAATGTAAAGTATCTGATTTTGTTCTCATCACTATTTTATAGAATCAAAATAAAAGTAGATAATCCACATTATATTCCATAATATTATTTTGATCAGGAAATACTGTATTCATTTGATAAAATTGATGCATACTATATTAATCAAAATATTAAACTAATTCAATTGCAGACAATTATATTTTATGCCCTCTTTAATTGATTTGTAAAAAGAATGTAAATTTTAGCTACTTGTAAATGTATAAATTAATATGACATTTACAAGTTGCTAAAAAATTAATTAATATGACTAAAATTAATTAATATGATATTAAATTAATATAACAATTAATATGACATCATTAACTTTTAACGATCTCTTAAATTCAATCCAAATTCTTCAAACTGATTTTATAATATAATAAAGTTGAATATGAAAGGAATAAAAAACAACTAGTGATATACGAGTTTGAAAGCACAATTTGTTATCATCAAATCACTTATTTGTTAGTAAAAATCATATTTGTTTGAATATCTGAAAGATGATAAGTTTATATTTTGGATTATTTAGAGAAAGTTTGAAAGACAGGAGGAATTTATATGTTCTTAGGTAACAATGTGAAGGTAGAAGGGAGACAATACAAAAAGTATGAAGGAAATGTTTTTTACTGAGAGTATATAATTTTATATTCTAGTTGATAGTCAAACTCTAGATGGGAAAATTCCAGAATGCAATCATATAATGAATATTTTGAGGTTATGGACTTTTATTTACAAACTTTCATTAAATATAGAATTTAATAAAAAATAAAATCTTAAAAATTTTTATTTAATTTTTGTAATTATTCTATTTATTAACTTTTTATGTTAGTAATATTTCGTTTTTGTTCTGTCAAATACAAAACCAAAATCTAAAAAATTAAATCATTTTTCATGAATTAAATATTTATCTTTCTTTATTTTTTATTCATTTTGTGAAACTAGGCAAAATAATAAAAATAAAGATTAAAGGTTTTTCTTTAAAATAATTCATAATTATATATTCTGTTTTTTTTTTTTTTTTTTTTTTTTTTTTTTTTTTGAATAATAGCATATGTTAAAATTTATCAGAATATAAAAGGAACAATATTTCAGAACATTAATGGGAGCATTAAAATTAAACCTTGGTGGTGCACCAGAGGGTCCAGCTGGAACTGGGAAGACAGAGACCTGTAAAGATTTAGCCAAAGCTCTTGCAAAGCAGGTAATTCCAACTGTACTATTTATACATTTTTCCTTATGTCTGTATATATATATTAAATTAAAATTATTATAAATCTCATAGTGTTTAGTTTGAAATAATGTGACTTTAAAAAGATTATTTCTTAAAAAATGTTTATAAATTTATTCAGCAAATTTCTCAGAAAAGTGAAGAATGCAAATGTTTTTTATTGATAAAAATGACGATTTTATTTAACTTATTAATTAGCATATTATAAACTAATATTATGAAGGAGGGGATCATTAGACTATATAAAACTTTGAAATATTTTTAATTTAAGAATTAATTTATGCATTCATATATGAAATAAAAGATAATTGTCTGCTTCTTCTGTCTAAAATGAAAACTAAAGTGAAAATTAAAAGTATAGCTTTTAATATTTTTAAAATAATCTCTACAGCTTTATTAATGAACTTGCGAAAGAAAGCAGAAAATATTTGTGTCTTGAAATACAAACCATTAAATTTAAATTAAATTAATAAACTTCACACTCTTTCCTCTGCAAATAATAAGTGTGTCATTTTATAATAATTCTAAAACTTTCTACAGTGAATATGCATAAAAATCTATAAAATCTAACATACTATGATATTTTCATAAAAACATATCAAAAAATGATCAACAAATCTCAGAATTTATAAGCTTAGAAAGCAATCAAAATTATATAAAAAATATGAATTGAATAAGTGACATTTTATTAACATTATCAGTTATTCCATAACTAGTTTTGCTGTTTTGTTACACATTGCAACAATTATTTGCAAATATTTCTAATTTTCTTTTTCTTTTTAAAAAAGGGAAGCCGAGCTGGTAGCCGAATGGTTAGCGCTCTTGCCTTCGGTTCAACAGTTCGTGGGTTCGAGTCCCACCTAGGGCATGGAGGTTTGTAGTGGTTCGGAATCCACTTTAAACCGTAGGTCCCGGTCTAATTAGCCCTCGTGTGCAAAAAATGACCGTTGAGCGACAAGCCAAATATGTCTTTTAAAAAGGAAGTCTTAAGAAAATTACATTAAATATACCCAAAAAGAAAATGAACACAAAATATCTTTTCGATTTTTTTTAGAAAGGATGATGAGTTTGTATTTAATTTGCTAATTGTTTAATATTAATTTTGAAAATTTTGTTCCACATGATGTCTGATATTTAGATTAACAAATTTCATGTTTTTTAGCATAAGGCCTTAATGTACTTAAGGCAGGATTGCACTCTTTAAAATTAAAAAATTTCATATTCGGTCGTGAAAGCTATTGAAAAAAAAAATGAGATAATTATTTTACAATTTCTCGTCTACATCTAGTCTTATAGATGTTTGAAAATATTTCAGATTTCTTTTCTTGTGGTATGGAATATTTCTCATTATCTATAAATTACACATTGGAAAGATATCCCAAATAATAAAGTGTAATGTTGTTGTGAAACACATTACAAATTTTCAACTTTTAAGACATTCATTTAGTGGTATCAGATTATTTCAGTATGAGAATTGGTTTTGGTGTAAATAATTAAATATTATGTCTCTACTAAATAATACAGCAGTCATATATTTTAATATTTAGTAGTATTTTCATCATTTTTAAACCTTATTAGTTCTATTTATATGTCACATGTAATTCAGCGAAATTTTCGAAATTATTAATTTAATTTCTGAAAAACATTGTAATTTGCAAATAGCCTTGTGTTATTTTTAAATGTAAATGTCTTCTAAGTACTTATAAATTTTAAAATTGTTTTATTTTTATTTCTTTTAGTGTGTTGTTTTTAACTGTTCTGATGGCTTAGATTTCAAAGCTATGGGAAAATTCTTCAAGGGATTAGCTCAGTCTGGAGCTTGGGCCTGTTTTGATGAATTTAATCGCATTGAGCTTGAAGTATTATCAGTTGTTGCTCAACAAATTCACTGTATTCAACATGCAAAAGCTCAAAAGGTTTCTACTTTTATATTCGAGGGATCTGAACTGTCAATAAATCCATCTTGCAACATGTTTATAACAATGAATCCTGGGTATGCAGGGCGTCAGGAACTACCAGATAATTTAAAAGTATGATTTCTTTTTCCTTAAATATATCTTAAAAATATCCTTTTGTTATGTTCTTGTTCTAAATAATTGAATCTTTTCTTTCATTTAAAATTTTGTTATTAGGAAAACCTAATAGTTTAACTTATATATTTTATTTATAATATATTGATTTGCTGTTCTTTTTCTCTTAACATGTGAATATAATTTATTAATTTGTCTACAGTTTTAATTGCTTTTGAATATTAGGATATATATTATTATTATTCAGTTTTTTTCTTTTTACTGATGTTAAATTTTTATATGGAAACCTAGTCTATGCAATTATACTATTTATTATAGTATACATTCTTATACTGTTAAAATCTTAGAGACAGACATTACATTTTGTGACTTTTTAAAATTTTATTTCTGTTTCCTTTTTATTTATTGTAGTCTATGGAACATGTGTTGAAAAGATTATTTTTATCTTAATAATTTTCATATCAAATTGCATTTTCTATATGATTTAATGAGTTTGAGCTCTTATTTCTTTATGTAACAAAATGGTCTTATTTTTAGTTACTTCTTACCTTAAATATTTACTAAAGCATTTGAAATATTATTGAATGATGAATATTTATTGCTGCATTGCAGAGGAAAATTTCTGATCGAATGCTGAAACATATTATTTTGAAAACATGTTGATTTTGTTTGTGATGATGGCAACTACAGATTATTGTCAAATTTAATTTATTCTGAAAATGAATTGCAATTGAAAATCTTTCTGTCTTTTCTGTTCATAACAAGGGCAAAAAGGGAATATAAAAATGCTTAAAAATATATTCATATATGAAATCATTATATGGGACATATACATTAACAAAACGCTTAGTCTTGGATATTGCAGTGATAACTTCACTTATTTATAGTCTTGGTTTTGTATTCACTGGAGTTCTATTTTAATATAGTAATTTAAGAATGAAAAACATTAATTTAAAGTAGTAAGTTTTATTATTAATTGTTAGCTCTTTTACAAAATTATTAAAAGTAATTATATGTTATTCAGTTTTTATCTAATTGCTATTTTCAGCAAGTTAAATATAAATATAATATTAAAATTTTGATTTGAATAAACTTTTTCACTGCTTTGTACTTATTGTGGGAATAAAAAATATCACCATGTTTAATTCTTCAGAAATGTATCAAATTTAAAATAAAGAAAAGTTTTTGTGTTTGCTATTTTGAAATAAAGGATTTTTTAATATTAAAAACACTCTACTAAATTCTTCAATAACATTTCAGAAAAAAAGGTTTATTTACATTTTTGATAAAGCTAAACTTTTGTTTTAGTTAAATAAGCTATTCATTTTTAAGAAACACCTTTCACCAAACGTTATTATGTGCCTTCTAAAATCACTGTAAATCTCATTCTGATTGTAGATGTGTATGAATTTGCCATAATAATGCCATTGATGGATAAATTCCCCTAAGGAATATTCAGTCACTGTTGCCTTTGTTTTTGTTCCTATTTATTACTACAAATTCAACATTAGTGACAGTTATTCCCAGTGTGGGATGTTATGCATAAACTGAATTTATTATCATATTCATTTTATTCTTAAAGAAATAAATACATAGAATTTTGATGGCTAAATCATTTAATGAAATTGATTATAGTGTTTTTTAAATTATCATTAACAATATTTAGTCTAGTAACATGATTCATTATCATTCTATAAAAAAAATCATTTGTTGACTGGATTTATGAAATAATTGAATAGGTGAAAATTCTCTTTAAGTAGTCGCCTAGTATAAACATTTCTATTCAATTAATGATCTAGCTTGGTAAAAGGATCTAATTCAAAATATATATAAGAAGGATTTGCTTCATTATTGTTATACTAACTTGTATAGCTCAATGACTTACTGGTTTTCTCCTCATTCAAATTCTAACATCAGTTCATACCTATTAAAATCTTGAACACTGTCTTACTGAACAATATTTTTTTATAGTTTATGGCCTAGTTAATATATTCATTAATCCATCACAGCTATTTAAATTGCTAATTTATTTAATATAAGGACTCAAATTAGTGTTTAGCTACCATTTATCATTAATACTATATTTACTGCTGTGTTATTAAGAACACGCCTTCCTTATAGTGCATATTATCATTGTTGTTATTGTTTAAATCAATATTGATTGCTTTGTAACACTTTATTTTTCTAAGAAGATAATACTTGTCTCAGTCATTAGATTCTGTATATTACCATATTACATATGTATTATTACCCATGGAAAGAAGTTAAATCTAGAATATATTTTTGGTACTTAATTGATACTGTAAATCAAAAAAATGTTTTATAGTAATTTTTAAAATACATATGCATATGCCTTCAATCAGTATTCCTTGTCTAATCTCTACTAATTCTTATTATTCAACTTTAATCACATTATAAAACTTTTCACTGGAATCATTTACATAAGCTACATTAATCCCAATGATATATCACCTATTTAAGTATTTCCTATGCAATCGTATTGACATCTGGATAATTTATATATAAATAAATAAAGTATTATATTGCTTGAAAGTAAATTATACCTAAATTTAACATTTGTGTTTTAAAATACATATATTAAATTCTGAAATAATATATTTATTCTTGAATATTTAAAATTAACCTGGATTAAAACTATGTAATCCTTTTAATTTTGTTAATTTCATAATTATTCCATATTTTTAATAAGCTAAGGTTGTTATAAAAAATGCAAAAAATTTTATAAAGATATTTTGATATCTATTTTTTTTATTAAATTTTACTAATATTGTTAACTAAGAAGAATTCTTATTTAATTTAACATAATTTTGCATCTTTTTGTTATTTTATAAAGTCATCATTAAAATTTAAATGCTTTTGCATTGTGAAGTTATTTTCTAATTTTTTCACCAGATGTAATTCTTTTATAATTTTAAAATAAATTGAAAAATATCTTTAATATAAGGTTTAAAAATTATTTTTGAAATTGTACTTGGAAATATTCCCAAATTCGATGATATTTAACACAGATAATTTTTTCAAAAGTTATTATTTTATAATGATTTTCAATTAATTGTATTTAAGAAATTATTTTAATTGCTTATATAGCCTTGTATTAGCAAATATATTTATTCAAATTAATAAGTTCTTTGAAAAGTAGTTGAGAATTTGAAAAAGACTACTTGTTTTTATTGCAAAATTTTTTAATATATTAAATTAATCTCGAAATTACTCTGTTTTGAGGAAACTAATTTAATTTTACTATATTCGCTGTAGGAAATTTTTAATGAGCTTTTACAAAATTTCTACACTTATATCATTTAGTATATAAATCTGTAATATATATAAATGATCTAAGTAAATAAAATTAATTATATTAAAAGTAAATTCATTTACTGAAATTTAAAAAAATTATAAGTATTTCAGTAGTTTAAAATTAACAAAAAAATTTTGTGAAAAACAAGAAAAAATAAATTTTTAATTATTCTTTAAAATATTAATAATTTTTTAATTTTTAATAAAGTATAATTTCTTAAAAAATGTGTTGATAACCTTTTACAAGTTTCTGAAAATTATTTAATAATTTTTTATCTTTAAAAAAAGAAATTAAATTTTTATTCATAAAATTAAATTTTAAAATTTTCTTTAAATTGTTATTTTGCATTTATTACTAGGAATGATATATATATGTTTATGTATATATGGTATTTATTTTTTTTAAATTTGCTTAGTTATTATAATTTGCTACTTAATTTTCTTAGAGACACTAGCGAAACTTCATATTTAAAAGCGTTTTTCTTTATCATTTAAAATCAGTGAAATTTTTTTCCTTTTTGACTTGTTCCTATTTGTATAGTTCTTTCTCTCTCATAAAAGAAAACATAATATATCTAAATATCTCTAATTAATTTTTTATGAAAAAATTTGCTTATACACAATTTTGACAATTTGTTTTTTAAAAATAAATTTTTAAAATGATTAATTCAGGTTTTATTCAGAACTGTTGCTATGATGGTTCCTGATTATGCACTTATTGGTGAAATATCTCTTTATTCCATGGGATTTGTTGATGCTCGAAGGTAAGTAAACTGATACAATAATTTCACTTTATAATTCCTTGTCTAGGAAAACATACTGTAAAATATTTGAAAGAAATAATAAAATACTCTTTATTCTCAGATTCTACCAATGGCAATTGCTATTCCTTTATTCAAGTACAATAATTTACACAGAATCATCACAGGAAGCATTCAGCTAAAAAAATCTTATAAAATTCAATTAAAAGAATATATAAATGTATATTTCATACCAAAACAATAAAATAACCTCAGTAAAACTTAGCCTCTTTACAGTCTGGGAGTTTTCACATGCTAGCTGAATATTTTACAAAGATTATTGCTTGATATAGTAGATTAATTTCATTTTAAGTTATCATTATAACATAATTAAAAGAATATACATGTACTAACTGTTTTTTTATTATGAGTATTTAATTATATAAGCAATCAGTTTATCAATTATATAAATTTGATTATGCTTAAATTTTTTAATTGTACATTTTATAATGAGCACTTGTTGTTCTACATCCAATATTCTTTTTCTTATTAATTTTCATACTGATTAAATCTCATTGTGAAAATACTATATTTTTTTTATTATTTTAGCTTAGCTGGAAAAATCGTTGCTACTTATAGACTGTGTTCAGAACAGCTGTCTTCTCAGCATCATTATGATTATGGAATGCGAGCTGTAAAATCTGTATTAACTGCTGCTGGAAATTTAAAACTGAAATTTCCCAATGAAGTAGAAGCTATTTTAGTCTTGAGGGCTCTTAATGATGTTAATCTTGCTAAATTCTTAGCTCAGGTATCAATTTCCAATTTTTCATTAAGAACTGTTTTCCTTTAACTATTATATACTTATTATGAAAAAGTCTTTTCACATTATTGAAATTAGTTAAGTGATAAAATTAAATTAATTGAACAATAATTTCTTTGCCCTCATAATTTGTAAAGAAAGTAGGATAGTGAAAAGCTATTTATTATTTCATACAGTTAATGCTTAAATAATCTTATAATAAACAAAATTAGCTTACAATGAAGCAAAGTATCAACATTTTGTGTATTGTATGCATACAATTTTCTGGATTATTTTAGCCTCTCTACGTGAATGCAAGATTATATACTAGAGTCATAGCTATGAAACATAATTTTTCGTTATATTTCCAGAATTAAAAATACTTAGTCTATTTATCTGGTCGTTTATTCTCATCCTCTTCTTGACATTTTTAGTAATAAATTTTATTAGTTATTCAGTGAATTTATGAATTTTTTCAAATGTTTCTTATAAAAAATCAATAGTTTCTCATTCAATTTCGAAGCTAAACTTTCATTGAGTATGAGTAGTTGATTTCTTGATAGTTTTTATGGAACACTTAATGAATATTTCAGTAAACTGGCTCATAGTAAAATTAAGTGGTTTATTTTAATTTTGATTAAACCTCATTTATTTTTATTTTAATATATAGTTTGCTTAGAATGTTTGTAATTCATTAAATTTTGTTATACGAGGGTTACTCTGAAATTTTTGAGATACACGCAGACGAGAATTTACAAAATAAAAATAATGGTTTAATTTTAAAATACAAAGCATTTTAACACAGAAGACGATTTTTTACTGACTTACTTCAACTTGTTTAGCGTAGAATAAATTTTAAACAGAAGAGAAAATGGAGTTGACGCGAGAACATTTTCGCGCTATCATTTTCTACGATTTTAAAGCAGGATTAAATCAAGAAGAATGCGTTCAACGGTTGCAATTAGCATTTGGTGATGAATCTCCAGCTCGTGCTACTGTATTCAGATGGTTTAGAGAAATTAGAAGAGGTCGCAATTCTCTTCAGGATGAAGAACACACAGGAAGGCCATCGTCGACAATAATCCCGGAAAATGTGTCTGCCATACGAAAAATGTTAATGGATGATAATCGCTGTACCTATCAAATGATATAGAAGGAACTTAACATTGGATCTGCATAACACAAAATAATTCATGAAGAGTTACATATGAAAAAAGTAGTTTGCTGTTGGGTTCCTCATAATCTAACTGAGCACCAAAAAGAGGAGCGTGTCAGAATCAGTAAAGAAACTCTTAAATTGCTAAATGATGGTGGCCACCGTATCATTTCTAAAATTGTAACAGGTGATGAAACGTACATACCGTTTTTTGACGTTCCAACACGTCAAGAAAGCAAAGTATGGGTCTTTGAAGATGATCCCACGCCGACAATGGTGAAAAAACAACGTGCACTGAAAAAAGGGATGCATGCCGTTTTCTTCAGAAGTACGGGATTTGTTAAAGCTATCAAGTTAGAAGGACAGAAGACTGTAACAGCAAATCGGTACAACACTAAATGTCTTCCAGAAATTCTACAAGATCTGAATGTTAGGAGACTAATGCTTCACAATGACAATGCATCTTCACATACAGTCGGATTAACTGTTGAGTTTCTTAAACAAAAACAAATTAAAGTGATGGAACATCCGCCGTATTCACCTGATCTAGCTATATGCGACTTTTGGTTATTCTTTAATCTAAAAAAGAACTTACGTGGACGTCGTTTTCATTCAGAAGAAGAGGTTGATGTGGCTATAAATCCATTCCAAGAAATGAATAGCTTGAGGCATTTAATCTGTGGAAAATTCGCCTACAAAAAAAGCATGGATGCTGGATGCGACTATATGAACACACCTAAAATTTTGTAAGTATAACTTTAAAAATCTTATTTTATCTCAAAAATTTCAGAGTGACCCTCGTATATTTTTTACAGTTAATATTTAATTAAAATCAGAAATTATTTCTTACCAGGAAGATATACTACTTCAATATTTAATATTTTTGATAAAGGTTATTTTGTTGTTTTTTTAATCAAACATTTAATTAAACTTTAATAATTTGATCATATATTTTTTCATATTGAATAAATACTTATTCAATATTTCATTCTTCATTGTTTTAACTAAGAAAACTAAGTAAATTTACTGTACTTCAAATTTTATAATTTTGATTGTTTTAGAATTAATCAATTCTTTTATTTTTTTTCAAATGGATCATTTTATTTTTCACCAATTCAAAAACAATGATAAATCTTCCCTTGAGGTTTTTTTTTTATTTTTTTTATTTTAAGAAAATAAATTTTTATCATGGTTATGTTTGGAAAAAGTAATTTATTTTAAAGTATGTATAATAGTTTATTTAAGTCATTAAGTACATATTTCAAAAACTGTTGGTTATCTATTTAATGATAATAAAAATTGTTCTAAAACTCTAAATGTATATGCCTTATTACTATTATTGTTATGTTAAATTGTCACTTAAATTCCATAATAATTTCTAATCTACATAATTTCAGTTTCAAGTTTAGATATTTTTAAAAATAAAATCAGATTGAAAAACACTAGTATTTTTATGAGCAAATATTTAGAAAAATATTTGTTAACTTAAATTATTTTAGTATAATCTAAAACAAAGGCATTTAACTTGTTCCATGTAGAACTTACAGAAATTTAGTTTGGCATGTTTCCTCCTTCCCTTTCTTTTTGAAATAAGCCTTTATAATTTTAGTGGAGAAATAATTCAAGCTATAGCTGGGAAAATTTTTAGTTAGTTTTTACCTAAGTTTTTTTTATTAGCTCAATATCATTTAAAACTTGCATAACTAAAGAACAGCTTTTTCCTTACCTGTTTTTCATGTAAAAAATTCAATAAAAGCTAATCAGGCAGTTGAATCAAGGATAAAAATATAATAATTGTCTGCAGAATATATGCATCATAAATACTTATTTTGTTGCATGCTTTTAAATAAAATATACCATGGTATATTTTTCTAATTTTTTTTTTTTTATAGAAAGAGAAAATTTAATAATTAACATATCTGTTAGTCTGTCAGTTTATCTGTATCAATCTACATATGTGTGTGTGTATTTTTCAATACTTTTGTTATATTTGTACTCATAGGATGTTCCCTTATTTGAAGGAATAATTTCTGATTTGTTTCCTGGTGTAAAACTTCCTACGCCAGATTATACCATTCTTATGAAAGCTATAACAGAAAACATAGAGAAGAAAAATTTGCAACCAGTTCCTTGGTTTATAGATAAAATAATACAGGTAAGTATTTGAATCAGATTCATTAAGCGTAATCACTTAAAAATTATACACTTGCATTTATAAAATATACATGTAATAAATCTTAAAATGAAAAATGCTGCTAATGCTGATGATAAAATGCTGTGCTGCTGAGGAATTCTTTCCAAAGATATATTATTCTTTATTTTTGGATGAATCACTGTAATATTCAGCACAATCCATTAACTTTGTATTTTTATTTTTACTGTATTCTTTTCTGTGTGAACTGTAAGTGTTGTTCATAGTTTTATAATATTACTAACAAAGGTAGAATGATTTGTGTTGAGCAAAGGAATAAAAAATTCTTAAATTGGTACCATTATTTCTCTTTGTTAACAATAATTATTTTTATACTTATCTTAATTACATAATTTTAAAAATTGAATAAAAATACCCATATAATAAAGACAAAAAAAATTTGTTTCTCATTTTAATGGAAGTTTTTTTAATAATATGTAAATTTTGAAATTTTCATTGAATTAAATGAAACTTTAAAATGGAAATAATGAGATCAAAAATCGATGTGTAAAAGTTTAAGCATCCTGTTTAATATAACAAAAATACAAATATTAAGGAACTTTATTTTTCTCATATTTCATGCATAAAATAGATGCTATAATTTTATTTTTTTTATTAATTGTGACATTTTTTTATTTTTATTGGTTGTCATAGTTTACTTAAAAATAAATGTATTATTCCACAAAATCTTTTTATAAAATTGATAGACAAAAATTTCTTTTTTTGCGAAAATATTTCTTGATGTGAAATCATAAATCTTAAAAAAAAATTATCCATTTTATTTTTTAGAAATATTTACTTTGTTTTGTTGTGTGTTGAATTATTTCACAAAATGTCTATTGTAAATTTTTTTTCGCAATCATTTTCCATGTTTATGTTATTTACTTCAACTATCTTAAAAATATTTGGTTTAATATACAATTAATTAAAAAATCATAATTTAGTATAAAACTTGTCTTTTTCTTAGATTTATGAAATGATTTTAGTTCGTCATGGCTTGATGATTGTTGGTGACCCAATGGGTGGAAAAACTTGTGCGTATCAGATTCTTGCATCAAGTCTAAGTACAATCCATAAATTAGGGTCAGAATGTGGCATGGAGGAAAATAAAGTTCAATATCAAATTATAAATCCTAAATCAATTACTATGGGGCAGTTATATGGATGTTTTGATCCAGTATCACATGATTGGACAGATGGTAATTATTTTACTTATAATATCTATGATTATATTTATTGAACATAATTTTTTTACATATGTTTGATAATATAATTGTAATAATTTAGCTATTGTTTATTAGATAATTTTTTAATTAATTTGTATTTCTTGTTTTAAAAATCAAAATTTATTTATAATAAAAGCAAATTCTAATGAAATTTGCAAGGAATATTTTTTAATTAATGAGTTTTATTCATGAATTTTATTTCATATATATTTGGTAAAATAATCTAAATATATATATATATATATATATATATATATATATATATTATATTTTAGTCTTTAAAGCTCAATTATTAATATTTTCTTAATAAAATTTTACCACAAAAATTTTAATTCAATTCTGTTAATGTCAAAATTTTTTATAAGAAAAGTACCACTGTTATTTTTTGTATTTGAATGCTCATATCAGCTAAAATTGTTGCATTTTTGATATGTAATGTAAGTATGTATTGTATGTGCAATTAAATGTTTAAATGTTAAGTTATTAAATAGTTTTTTTTAAATAAAAATAAAAATTAATCAAATTATTTAATATTTTTTCCAGATTTCCTCTTAAAACTAAAAAGAAAATTTGCTTTTCTTAAAATTTTGTGTTTTTAAATCAGATAAAAGTACTATGAATAATTTTTATATCATTTAATATTTGTGTTGTGTTTTCTTTGAATTTATTTATATAAACTCTTACTTGTTTGCTTAATTTTTGTTTTATGCTTGAATTTTTCTATTTCTTTTTTAAATGTATGATATTTTTTGTTTAAAATTACAATATTTTCTAGGTGTGTTAGCCAATACATTCCGCAATTATGCTTATGATACCTCTGAAGACCGTAAATGGATTTTGTTTGATGGCCCTGTTGATGCTGTCTGGATTGAAAACATGAATACTGTTCTTGATGACAATAAAAAAGTACTTTTTTTATAGTTTACATTTAAAAATATAATATTAATTTTTTTCATCAAATTACAATTATGATAAAAATTCACATTTATAGTTGTGCTTAATGAGTGGGGAGATAGTTCAAATGAGTTCAACAATGAATCTCATTTTTGAACCGGCTGATCTTGAACAAGCTTCTCCTGCAACTGTTTCTCGTTGCGGTATGATATACATGGAGCCTCATCAGGTATAATATACATATTAAATTTTTTCTATTTTTAATCTACACTTTTATTCATTTTAATTTAATTATATAAAATTTAAAAAATAGTAAAATTATAAATATTTTAGTTTTTATTCTGCTGTAATTTTAATAGTATTTTTTAAACATCTAATCATAGGTGATGAAAGACTAGTTTTGAGAATTTTTACCTTAGAAAAGAAAAAAAATCACTCTAAAACCAAAGTTTACCCAAGGAAAAGTCCAACTAAATTTCATTCAATTAATATTTGATACTATTAAACTTTGATTTTTTCAACAAATTGCAAATAAAATCGAGTTTAATTGAGTTCTTTATGTATTCCTAATCTAATAATCTTTTTCCAAATTATAGAAACAGCCTTTGTAGTTTCCGTAATGGAAACATTTGTTTTCAATTTATATTATCATATTTCCAAAATGTCGATATTTTTTAAAATTTGTTTAACGAAAAATTTATTTTTATCTCAGTGATTTATTTTATGGTACTCTTTTAACAATGAATGAATATATTTGAGATTTATCTCTATTTTTTACTAATTTTAACAGGACATGTGATGTAAATTGCATATCACATAAAAAGTAAATTTATGCTGTGTTTTGAATTGCTTAATAATATAAAATCCTTTCCTCTTAATTTGCAATATTTTGATATATTAACGCAGTGCTATTATATACTACATTTTACAGAAATTTTTAGTTTCGATGTTAACTCATCGACAAATTTGCTCGGTCTTATATAGAAAAAAGTAATGCCTCGCAAGACCTACAGATTTGTATAGATCAAAAACACTGGAGTAATTTAGATACTTCTCTTACTCCTGATTTGCTAAGACTAAATGTAGTTTGGCACCTTTTATCTAATAACAGGACATGAATGCCTAGCCTCTCATTTGAAGCACTTGGGCATTTTTACTGTTCCTGCTTGTCCGCTCTGTAGCTTTGGAGTAGTAATGGACAGGAACCATCTGCCTCTTTGTACTACTCTGTGCTGCTCAATGGAGGAAGCAAGATCACTTCTTAGGCAAATGACTTCGTTCTATTTTGTAGTTTACTTTTTTGTTATCTTTAGTTCTTTGTATTTTGTCTGATCATTGGAAATAAAAATATAGAGAAGAGTGTGAATCAAATTTTTAATTCATAAACGCTTCTGACTGCTTTAAAATAATGATAAATTTCCTAATGTAAAAAATCTAAACTAATTTTTATAATTACTTCCTATTCTACTTGCTTATATTTTTTATAGTTTATTACGATTTTAAGTAAAAATTTTATTTATCGTTTTTAGAAATCAATATTTGCATAAAATAATTAATTTTGTAGACTTCATAATTTTATAAATTAACTATGTTAATAATCATATTATAATTTTAATTAATTCATTTATTTCCTCTATTTTTTTATTTGTTTCATTTGATGTTTCTTGTTGTTATTAGTTGGGATGGAAGCCTGCAAAAGATTCCTATTTGAATTCTCTTCCTGAATTGGGCTTCTCAGAAGAATGCATTAATTTGATAAATGATTTATTTGAGTGGTTGATAGAGCCATGTTTAAAATTTATAACACACAACTGTTTGACTTTTTTGAAAACTTCTGAAATTCAACTAACATCTTCTTTGATTAAACTTTTTGATTGTCTATTGAAAGATATGCTGAAATCTCAACCTGCTGATTTGGATGAAGCTGTTCGTGTTTCTGATGTAAGTAGTGTTTTTTATTTATTTATTTATTTATTTTTAAATCTTTTGATTAGATTAGATTTAAGATAGGGTGGTTCCAAAAGAACCTAGCACCATGACCAGAGGTCTATTGTACTATACCCCTCAGAAAGCTCTATTTGAGGAGACCAGTGGCTGAAGCAAAATTCAGCAGACATTTTACAGGAATTTCCTGCAACATCCAAGGTTCAATCAAGTGCTGACCCAGGTGTTCAAATCTATGTGCAGAAAAGGTTTCACATTCACATAAGATGTGTGTTGAAGTTTCTTCCATAGAATGACAACCTCTACAAGTGGGATCATCTAAAATTCGCATTATGGTGAGATGTCTTTTAAGGTGGCAGTGTCCTGTAAGTAGTCCCACTGCTTTCCTTAGACTGCTTTTATTGAGCTTTAATAATTCTTTTTGCCTTTTACTAGCGCACCTGCTATTTAATAGCCTTGTTTGTCTTTGATCATTGGCATTGTACCAATTCATAAACTGTTGTTTTCTAAAGAGATCAAGGACATTTTTCTGATCAATTCTTTAGAAATACCTAGCACTGGTTCAGGACCAAATAAGTTGGTTGTTGATCCAGTCCTTGCCAGCTCATCAGCTAATTCATTGCCAGGAACACCAGAGTGCCCAGGCGCCCACATTAAAGGGATGTGGTTATTATTAGCTAATTTACACAGAGTAAGATAACATTCCCAGACAAGAACAGAAGTTACAGTAGACTTTTGTAGAGCTAATAATGCAGCTTGACTGTCAGAAGAGATAATTATTCTTTTACAAGAATAGTTTCTGTCCAAGCATATTCTATTGCACATGAGAATGGCAAAGACTTCTGCTTGGAATACAGTTGTATATTTACCCAAGGGGAATGATAGCTTTGTGCCATCAGCAGGACAACAAATACCAGACCCAGTGTTGGAATTCATTTTTGAGCCATCAGTATACCAGTAAATACAGCTTTCACTAATGGCAACATTATTCCAGTCTTCTCTCAAAAGAAATTTGATTGTATAAGGCTTATCAAAAGCATACTTAACAATCGTGTAGTCAGTAGGCTTACTTATAAAAGGATGACTAGTTACGTCAGCATTGAGGTTTCCCCAGGATAAAAACCTAGAGTAGTCCTTCCACTGACCTGTATTTTCTAGCCTCTTCATGCTAAGTATTGCTTTTGCTTCAATACGCATATAAAGGGGATGCATACCAAGCAGAAGCTCCAGTGTAGATGTGGGAGTTGTTCGAACACACCCAGAGATAGCTACACAAAGCATCCTTTGTAATTTCGTTAATTGTCCTTTAGCAGTTTCATTTTTGATTTTAGGCCACCAGACCACTGAGCCATAGGTAATAATGGGACAAATGATCATAGTGTAAATCCAATGAATAATTTTGGGATGCAAGCCCCAAGTTCACCCAAATGCATTTCTACATGATCAGGAAGCTTTTTTTGCCCTTTCAATACAAAAGTTAAAGTGCTTGTTCCAATTTAAGTTCATGTCAACAAATACTCATAAGAATTTAACTTTTTTGGAGCAAGCTAACTCTTGACCAAAAAAAGTTATCTTTTTCAGATTAAGATTATTTTTCTTTGTGAAGGCTACCATAATGGTTTTTTGAGGGTTTACAGAAAGGCCTTCTTTTTTACACCAAGTCTCAACTTATTTGAGGGTGTTGGACATGATGCTAGAGATTGTTTCACCAAACTTACCTTTGACGATTATAACTAAATCATCTGCGTATCCAATGGTGGTTATGCCTGGTTTTTTTAACACCCCTTAAAGGGAATCTACAACACAGCACCATAAGATGGGTGAAAGAACCCCTTCCTGTGGACAACCAACTTTGGCTTGGATCATCATGTTTTCACCTAAAAATGAGGCACTGACAAATCTGTTATTGAGCAGTTTTTCTATCCAAGCACAGATTATGTCATTAACTCCCTTTCTAGCAATTGATTGTAAAATAGTTTCAATGGGTACCTTATCAAAGGCACCTTCAATATCTAAGAAAACAGCTAAAGCAAGTTCCATAGCCTTAAAGTTTTTCTCCAAAATGAAGGATAGGTTGTAGATGGCACTGTCAGTGGATCTACCAGGTTGATATGCATATTAAGAGTCAGAAAATGATTTTTCTACTAAATGGACTTCTCTAATATATCTATCAGCTTTTCAATTGCCTTTAGAAGAAAAGATGTTAAGCTGATAGGTCTAAAAGATTTAGCTTCATAGTAATTATCTTTCCCTATTTTAGGAATAAAAATTACTTTTGTATGCCTCCAAGCAATAGGTATATGCCCAAAGGCTATACTTGCTCTAAAAATTCTACAGAATTTGAGCAATGCACTGGACTCCCTCAATAAGCAGAGCCGGTACAATTCTATCCATTCCTGGTGATTTAAAAGGTTTAAAGGACATTATTGCCCATTTTGTTCGATTAAAGTTATGATTTTTTTGGCAACATCCCATTTACTTCTACCACAATTTGATGTAGAGAGTGTAAAATTAGGAGTTCCATTTATTTCGTTGGAATCTGGAAAGTGAACTCTGAACAGTTCAGCAATTGTCTCTCTCCCAGATTCCGAAAACTTACCATTTGGCAATTTAAGAGTGTTTAGACAGCAGTTCCTCTCTTTAGACATTATTTTAAGGAGTCTTGCAGTAGCAGATACAGTTTTAATGTTAGTGCAGTAATTTTGCCAAGAGTTCTTTTTAGAATTTCTGATAGCTTTATTATAAGTGGTAAGTGCCAGTTTATATTTCTGCTACTCGCCATTCTTTTTGGCTCTGTTAAAGAGCTTTCTACATTGTCTTCGCAATTTACTTAACTCTTTAGACCACCAAGGAACTAACCTTGGAGAGCAAGTATTGCTGACATCACAATTTTGATAGTTTGCTTGTAGAATGGCATGTTGCATGTGATCAACGGCCAACTCCAAATCTGCTACCGAAGATAATTTACCAAAGTCACCTTCCTTGAGGATATCTTCTAGATCTTTTTTGTAGGAACCCCAGTTGGTATTTTTTGTGTTCTTACCTACCACCTCTAGTCTGTTTGCTCCTAAAACAGAAAAGCTAATGTATTGGTGGTCAGATAAGCTTATTTCATCACACACTTTCCAATCTTTAATAAAGTCAGCACATTTACTGTTACATAAAGTGATGTCAATGACATCTCTTATTTATAGTAATAAAGGTCAATGTCTTCTTCTATTTATAGTAATAAAGGTGGGTTCATTACCTCGATTAAGAATAAATAGATTATAATACAAAATGTATTCTAAAAGATCCTCCCCATGTCTGTTGCAATCACTACTTCCCCACACAGTGTGGTGAGCATTTGCATCACATCCTATGATGAGTTTCTTACTCAAATTGTTATAATCTACAAGACTGACAGTTTGCACAGTAAATGTGTCTTTATCTTCGAAAGGAAGATATGAAGACATAAAGATGATTTCCTCTTTGATTCCTTGCAATAAACAGGATACTTTTACAGCAACATTATCCCCATTTAGGTAATTAACCAGAATGAGATCATTTAATTTGTTGCTTATAGCAATACATGCTCTTGGCCTCAAAAAACATTTATCATAAAATATATTAAAACCCTGAACATGTAGGCCCAAAACAGAACCATTGCAAGTCCATGGCTCTTGAATTAAAACAATGTCAACCTCCCCTCTAGTCATCTTGCTAAGAATAGCTGAAGCTGATCGACTGTTATAAAGGTTGATCTGTGCTACTTTGATGATACTTACCACTGTGGCACCCAAAGAAGCTAAGAAGAAGCAGTGCTTCCCAAATCTCCGTAAGTAGGGGACTTACTAACTTGAGTTTCCTTCAAAATCTTTTCTATCTCACTCTCATAGAGATGAGAGCTACGTTGCAGGGTTATATAAGAACCAGAGTCTAAATCCAGGTCTTCAGTGTTAGGTAATTCACTTTCCTTACTATAGAAGTAGGAGAGGATTTATTTACTTGAGAGGAAGTTGCACCTTCTTCTACAACTTCTATCTCTTCAATGCTCTGTACATCCTTCTGGTTTGGGTCCCGGAGAATTTTGAAGGTTTCCCAATCCAAACCAGTATAGGCACCATAATTTGCCTTTTTAATGGCTTCTGAGGCTTTCATATCAACCTCGAAGATCCATCTAATAGAATGTGTCTCTACAGATTTCTGCAGAGTATGCCATTCTAAAGACTTCAACTCCGGGTTGAGTCTATTTAGCCGTTTCAGAAAGACGGCAGGATCCTTGGTATGGGTGTCCCTTGTCTTAAAGGCCACCTTTACCGGTTTAGGTAGATCACTGGGATCCAGAGCACTGAGCCCCTCACCACCAAATAGACTCTTGTTATCATGGAAGGATTTTTTTAATCCATTCCACAGTTTCAAAGTCATCACATAGGAGAATTAGTGCCCCAGACACTAAGCTGAAGCCTCAAACCCTAGGCAGATGATTTCCTATGGGGACCTCATCTGTCCTGGTCAGCATCTCCAGCTGTATGGAGTCAACATCTTTCATGTTGAGTTTGATGGCTGGGAAACCATCCTTCACAATAGCTGCTTTATGGCTTTTAACAGCCTGATCAAAAGTCCCAGGTTGATTATCATCCCTGAGCTTTTTGGAGGCAGTGTTACTGGGAGAAGGGGTTGACACCTCATACCTAAATATTTTGGTGCCACCCACCTTCTGAGCAGTCGCCACCTGCTCCCTTGCTTCATTGCGACGCCTTAGATTGCGTCTTTGTGATTTTGTAAGAACTCCTGATTCTCCAACTGTGGTGTCTGTGTATTGTCTTGGGGTAATACACACTTCTTCTTCCTCCAGCAGCCAGATTGCCAGTGCACTCCTTTTTACCGGGATTCTGTTCCTTAGGAACCGTTTCGCCGGCTGATTGGATAACACCAGGTGATTTATCCAATCCTTTTTTATCATCTTTATTATTATTATTATTTTTGTTTTTATCATCCATAAGTGATCTAGGAACTGGGTGGAAATATAAAGTCACCACCTGCATAGCCTCCCTGTACAGGTGGAAGGCAAACATACAACGAGGTTTTGCCTGGTTCTTCGAGGGGCCTGTTAGCGACACCATAATTCTGGTGCCATTCATCCATCAGTACGGAGCCTAACACCTTGGATTGGGTTACCTTTCTGTATTAGCCAGGTGTATTAGCACGGCCTTCTCGCCATGGGTGATCCTACCAGGAACCTAAACCAAGTTTAGGTTCCAGATGTACATCACCTGTGCTACCTGTGTATACCCTCACACCACTTTGAAGTTACAGAATAGAATTTTGTGAGGGATTTTTAATCTTACTCAATCATCCAGTTTTTGTGAAATTAAATCATTACTGAAAAGGAAAAATTTTCCTTAAAGAAAAATTTCAAACTGTAGAACTTTTAGCAAATCATTTTACCAAAAATTATATTCTAAATCCTGTTAAGTTCTGTTTTGAAGAAAAAAGTTGTTATTTCATTAAAATTACTTTTAATAATTTATTGATAAATAATAATTAATATAATACAAAAATTATAATATTAAAATTAATAAGCAAAAAAACATTATTAATATATATATAATATTGTCAAAGTCTCAGTTAAATTTTTCAGGTAAATGATCAAAAGATTTTTTTCTAATTTATGGTCATTACACCTGTAAAATAATAATCTTATAATTATATAGCTAAATCTTACTTTTTATCATACATTTTTTAAAGTTTATTTACTCAGAAGCTATTTTTTCAGTTAATTATATTGAGATGATAAAGAGTTTCTTTATATTAAAATTGCAAAGTCCCTACTTATATTGAAATGATTGTTGATAAAAATGTGCACAATATTTTTGATATGCTTATTGTTCTATACTCTGGGATAGAAAATGGAGACTTTAATCAAATGCATTTTTGATTAAATAAAATATGTTTTATTTTTGTTTATCTACTAAATATATTTAAATAATTATATCTCATATATTTCTAATACCTTAAAATTTCTCCTGAATGTAATACTATTAAATTAAAAACAATTTTTATGAAATGAATAAAAAATTTTTAATCGAAAAGGAAAAAAATTTATTTTTCTCTTTTATTAATACTTAAATAATTAAAAGATGTTTGAAATTAACTATAAAAAATAAGGCACTAAGATTCGTGACCAGTGCGGTTAAGTCAACCCCATTTGAGGCCATATTGTTATTAACAAATAATAGACCTGTTCAAGCCATCATTGAAGAAATAGCTTTGATCTTGTTTGAGAAATTCATACGAAGTGAAAATTCTTTTTAGATGAACTGTCAACCAAAAGCAAGTAAATTAGAACACAACTTGGTCTTATCCAAAAAATTCCGCATAAAAGAGAAAATTTAGAATTTGCGATGTGGTTAAGAAAAATTTAAAACCACAAAACTATTCAGTCAGGAGGAATCGGAACAAAACTTAATCTTAAAAATGACATTGTAAAGAGTCAGACAACTCCTGAAATCCCTTGAATTGGAAGCCATTCATATTGAGTACCCTGAAGATCATTCGCTACAAGTTTATACAGATGGCTCCTATTTTGAATCACACATGACAGCAGATTTTTGAGTCTTTTCTGATTTGTTTTCATTCTATGCATCTGCGGGGAATTACAGAATTGTCTTTGATGGTGAAGTTCAAGTTCTATTTATTGCATTGAAACAACAATTGACTATTCTTTCTAAGTTTAAAAAAGCTGTTTAATTCTCTGATTTCCAGGCTGCAGTCCAAGGAATTAGTTCGCAAGGAAACACCATATTGAATAGCGTACTCCAGTGCCAGGAATTCATCAGACTTTTAGTGTTGACGAACAAAACTGTTTCCATCCAGTGGATTCCCAGCCATTGTGGCATTTTTGGGAACGAGCAGGCTGACGTTCTTGCTCGTAAAGCCACTCATTTGATTCAGACAAATTGCTCTGGACTGCCCTACCACTCCGTGAAACTGTACATAAAATAAATAATGAAAATTAAAAACTCTTCTTGGGTACAAGAAAGGGTAAAAAAACAAGACTTGTAGTGAGGAAGATATGGAGGCAATACCAGAGAAAACTCGCCGAGATTCTGTAGCCCTCTTTTGTCTCATAACAATTCAATACTGACTAGTTGAACACTTATATTGCCTACAGATCTATGACCATCTTGGTTGTCGATTATGTGGTTCTAAAGAACCCATAAATCGTAATTATCTCCATCCCTGTAGTTCGCGCCATTTACATGACTCTGAGTCTGGTAAATATTAGTGTGCTAGCGAACTTTTGTAGAAATGACCTTAGTCTTTATTTTTCTTTTTGTGTCTCTTTTGGATGTTAATCTTTTTTTCATGGTTGTTTTTGTTTGCTTTCCCTGATATTGGAAATAAAAAAAAGTTTACGACAATTAGGAAGAATTAGTGATGATTCAATAAAATAAATGATAAAAACATTTTAGATTAAATTTTTTATAGAATGTTTTCTGAATTTTTCAATGTTTGATTTAATGATTACAATTAAAAGAATTTTTAAAGTTAATTGTAGATGTGGTTGCTTGTGTGATGTAAATTATATTGTACAGCATCAATTTCTCTTTTATTGAAATGTGTAAATAATAGCTTTAATTTAGGATATAAAATTCATAATATTGTCTGCAAAGTTAAAGATTAAGTTATGTATTAAATTGAAGTTTATGTGTTTGTTATGAATAAAGAGAAAATTTTTTAATAATAACTAAATAATTTAATAATATTTATTCATTTGCTTTATTATTATTCAAAAGATGCTAATTGCTGTATAAATTAATTTTAATACTTGTTGGCTATAATTAATTTAATTATTAATTTAAATATAATTAATTTTACTACTAAATTATTTTCAATCTCAATTATGTTCTGCGATAACTTACAAATAAATTAATAATACATTTCTAACTTTATATTACATTTATTAAATGCAAGTTTCCAAGTATTATAAAAATATTAAATCCTTGGATTGATTCAGTCTTGCAAGCATAAATTTTTTATTGTGTTCTTTTCATATATAGGTTATACTCTATATTTTCTTATAAGAATGATATAATTGTCTAATGTATTTTGTGTAACTAAATGTGTTTTTCCTATAATTAATAAATTGATTATTGGCAAAATGCATATAGTTATATTAATTCATTATAGAAGTAGGTAATTTTTATGAATATTGTAATTGTGAAAAAGTTTTATTATTAATTTGAATTAATAAAAAGATGTTGATATTTCTTTATATATATATATATATATATATATATATATATATATATATATATATATATATATATTTACGAAAATAATTTTATTATATTTTTGTAAAAATTATATAATTTTTACAAAATTTTTATTATGCAGTTGAAATAAAAAAAAATAATGCTTTAACATTCTACTTATTATTTATTATTTTATGCTATGTTTGTCTATTACTCATATGTATCAGATGCATACATTTTTCTTATTTGTGAACAAAAAATTAATAGCACATAGTTGAAAATCATACATAAATAATATTATGTGTAAAAAATGTATTATTGTATATTAAATTTTTTATTTATAATTAGATTTTTTGTAATTAGATATGTCATGCTTTCTTCTTAAATCTTTTTTTAACTTTGTATATAAACTATTAATAAAATATTTATTCTTAAGCTAATAATAGTTTCATCTTTATTTAAAGAAGTACTGTCATGTAAAGCAAAATAAATGGTTGTGACATTTTTAAATATCAGTTTTAAAAAATTATTAAAATTAATTTACTCTGTTATTTAGTCTTGTATGTTTGATACATTTTATTTAAATATATTTTTTATAGACTGTTCTTGGAATACAAGCACTTTACATATTTTCATTAGTGTGGACACTTGGTGGTATATTAATTACAAGTAGTCGTGTTCAGTTTGACGAGTTCTACCGATCATTATTGCTTGACACCAATGATGAATATGGGAAACCTAATTCATTCAAACTCACTAAACAGAAACTTTTCCCAGAAGAGGGATTAGTTTATGATTACACATTTAATACAAAAACAAATTCTTGGATGAGTTGGTTAAATACTATTGAAAAAGAAGAACTTGAAATACCCCCAGAAGCTAGAGTAAGATCTTCATAATTTTTTGATACATACTAGTACTTTTATAATTTGCCTTAAATCAAATATATATTGAAAATATTGTACATTTTAATTATTTAATTATGTTAAATTTCAGTCATACTAATTATTTTCCTGTAAAATGTTTCCTTTTAATTTCAAATGTTTCCATCTTATTTCAAAACAAATTATTAGCTAAATCTTTATTTTGGTAGCTATTTAGTTATTTGTCTATAGCTCATTTTTTGCATTTTTATGAAAATTAATTAATTTTATTAAAGGGGAATGCTCAAATTCTTAACTTCTCTTGGTGTTTTTTAACAATAGAGATTTAAAAATTTAAGTTAACGATACATTTGATTTGAATGTTTTGAAATGTATCCTAAAATCTATTTTAAAAATTATAAAATTAATTTTAATGAGGAGAATAATAAACTGATGCAGTTAAATTTTACATATTTCTCAATGATTATAAAATATTAATCATTGTAATACAGTTCAATTTTGTTTCTTGTCTTCTAAATTATTTTTATATTATTCATTCCATTATGCTAGCAGGAAGAAGTGACCATTAAAGTAAGTATATGTGAATTATCCGTTTTTAAAATTAATTAATAAGTAATCTGGGAAGAAGAGTGTTTTAAATTGCTTACATATTTTCACTGATATCGATTATGTCCTCATTTTGATAATATTGCAGACTAAATAAAGTTTTATCTAGATACAATATAGATTATCAAGTTATAAAATACATTTTTATATTAAATGCAAAAAACAATATATTACCAGCGAGAGTTATATTAGAAATACCTCTGGAATGCAATTTTTTTTAAAGTTACTTATCTCTAAATCTAAATGTAAATTTGATTAATGTTTGCTAAGCTCAAATCATTTTAGTTCATAAATAGTTTGGAATATTTAATTTCATCATTTGAAAATTAGATTGTGTTCTGATCCAAGAAATTATATTAAATAAAATACTGTTAACAAAATGTGGTGTGTATTATTATGTCTCTATTAATTAATGTCACATAATGAATTTTAAAATGTTCCACATTTAATGACTTATTTTCAGTATTTGATTGAAAATGGTAATACAGTATTGAGATATAAGCTATGCTGTGCTAATATTTTCAAAAGTTAAATTCCATTCCAAGTTATAAAGGAAACATCATTTTAAGTTTTGAATTAAAATATTATTTTACATGTGGTGAAACATATATTATAATAAATAATACATATTTCAAAATCTCAATAGTTTAACAATTACTGACTAATTCTATTTTTACTCTGCATATATGATGGAATGGAAATTTAATGCAAATATTTCTAGGAAATTGGAATGAGATACTTATAGTTTTTATTTATATATATGTGGAATCATTTGATAGATGTCAAAATAATTTTTTCTCAATCAAATTAAAAATCATGTACATAATGTCTGATTATGGAAAGTAGCTATTTAACTCAATAGTAATTATTTATTTATTTATTTTTTTGTAAAAAGTTAATAAATTTGAATCATCTGCATAGATAATTTTTTTTTTGGCTTGTAAATAATGCCAATGTATAATATCAGAAGATGTGGAGGAATAAAATGTGAAATAAATAACCTTCAAACTTTTTAATTTATATTTAAAAATAAGAAGAAAACAAATCCTCTTAAGAAAAAAAAAAGGAAAAAAACCTTCATGAACGATTTGGTATTTATTAGCGTAAGAAATAGGTTCATTAGAATAAAAAAGTATTAGGCTAAAAATAAATATCAAAAGTATTACTTCCTAAATTAATAAAGCTAAATTTTCTATAATTTTCAAAATTATATTTTTAAATTTAAAATTATATAAAAGATAAGAGGTATCTAATTAAAAATAAATTTTAAATGTGAAGTTATAGATAACATCATTAAAAACATGTATGATACTTTCTGGAAATCCTATGTATTAGAAATTATTCTATAAATACATAATTATTTTGATTGAGATATTGAAGCTCAAATTTAATATTAGAATATTTAATTTTAGTTTTTACATTATACTTTTAGGTGAATGAATTAATTATACCTACCAATGAAAGCATTCGCCAACAGTTTATGCTTAATATATATATTTCATATGATATACCTGTACTTTTTGTTGGACCTACTGGAACTGGAAAATCAGCTATAACGAACAATTTTCTCATAAATCTCTCCAAAGAGAGGTATTTCATAATTAATACTTTTAGTAATAACAATAATAATATTATTATAAAAATTTTATTGTTAAAAAACAATGAGACATTTATTTTCAGGTATTTTTCAAATTTTATAAATTTTTCGGCTAGAACAAGTGCTGAACAAACTCAAGAAATAATTATGAGCAAATTAGATAGGTAATTTATTGTATTTATTTGTTGTTCAGTAAAAATATCTTATGTAACAGAATTTTAAATGATATTTTAAAGTATTTTTTTAATAACTCAAAGCTTAAGTTTCTTGTCTCGCTAAAATTATTTAATTCGCTAAATTAATGTTGTGTGTGTTGCAAAATTGTTAATTTATCATAAAAATTTCTTTGTATTTTTATAAAATTCGAAATATTTTTTATTTACTAAATTCTTAATATTTTTTGAATAAAATATGCTTAGTAACACTAATGATCGTATTATTCTTGAAAATACATATATATCATAACACTTTCAATTATTCTTATTTTCATGTATCTTTCAGTGCATTAATTAAAACAGTGTTCTATTAAAATAGCATTAATAGGATTAAATAAAAATATCTAGTAGCTTTAAAATGTGTGTTTAAATGCTTTTCTCATCATTCAAGTTCTACTCAATCAGAAGTTCTACTCATATAAAAAAAATTCAAATATATTTTTACTTTTTATTTTATTCATTTATTTAGTTTTGTAAAATAGTTAAAAAATATTTGAAATTTATTAAAATTTAGGCCATTATCGGAATTAAAAGGTTGGCTTTGTAAAACTTGGAATATGAATTATGTTATTTTTTTAATTTTCTCTATTTTATGCTACAAATTTAAATCACTTAAATTTTAAATTTAAAATAAAACATTAAAGAAACTTGTAATTTGCCGCTTTCATTTTCCAAGTTATTAACTGACATGAATAATTTGGTAAAAATGTTTTTGTGTGTATGATTCAGTAATATTTGAAATTTACAATTGTGGACACTCACTCCTGTTTCTTATAATTTTTATTGATTTAATAGTCTAAACTATTTATAATGCTAAACACATTTAAAAGTACTCTATTACAACAAAATTTCACTTTCTTCTTCTGAAGTGGATAATAGGGTTTTTCTTTTTATTACTGTGAAACCAATCCTGATCAAAAGAGCAATCAATATCAATTAAAATAATATTGAAGAGACCATAATAGTGCTTTTTAATCATAAGAGTTAATTTTAATGGCAACATAAAACAAATAACACTTTATTTCAATAAAAATATTACAGGCCTATATGAAACTTTTTTTCGGCCTAATAATCTTCATTAGAAAAATTTATGATTAAATAAAAATTATTACAATTTTCAATTTGTTAAATTTTTGATGACCATATTTTCTTTAAAATATTTATTCATTATTGTTCTTTTGCCCTTTATGCTTTAAAAAATCATAATATTGTTAATATATTAAATCATCTATAGAAATTGTTGATATGCTGCTGTCATGTCTTCATGGTCAGTGTTATTAAACATGTATAGATTGCTTATTTCCTTAATTATTTTAAATTTCTGTTATTAATTCTTAATTAAATTGTAAACTTTAATATATGTGATTTTAAATATGTTCATATCTTTCTTTATGAATCATTAAATTTCCAGATTTAAATTGACAAAAATATTACAAGAAGTATGTCTATAATAGAGTAATTTTATAAGCTTTTAAATGTAATTTTACAGAAGGAGAAAAGGCGTTTTCGGCCCTAGTATGGGAAAAAAATGTGTAATTTTTATAGATGATTTAAATATGCCATCAAAAGAAGTTTATGGAGCTCAACCACCTATTGAATTGCTTCGCCAATGGATAGATCATGGCTATTGGTATGATAAAAAAGACACATCTATCTTAGAAATCGTTGATGTGGTAAGTTTTTAATAATTTTTTCAAAAATAATTTTTTTTTTTTTTTTTTTTTTTTTTTTGCTTTAACTTTTTAAGCTGTCTCAATTTCAGAAAAAATTAACTACAATGTTTATAAAATAGTATTTATTATTCTGCTCTTAGTATTTATTGCACACATAAAATTTATAAATTTTATGTGTGCAATAAATGCAAAAGAATTGATGAAAAGTTTACATTTTTTAAGGTTTGTAAATTGTATAGTAATATAATAAAAGTTAGCATAAAATTTAATTTCAAAGGGAATTTCGTAGTTTACATATATCCCTTCGTACTCTCTTTGGTTTGTCATTGCTTTAATCTTATTTTCACTCATTCTGCATTTAATTTGCTGTATTGCTTTACTTAGTAAGTGCCATGTAGAGAAATTGATTGATTGCTTTTGGAGCAAGCTTCTTCTTTTAAATTAATAATACTAATCAAAAGCTTCGTCTTTTTTTCTTACATTTTATTTAAAAATTAAACAAATGAGATGGTTATATGTGATTTTTTGTTTATAATAAGGAATTAATTTAATCAACATAAAACTTGTTTACTTTGATGTTTATTCTTGTCAATATTTTATTAAAATATTTACATTTATCAAAAAAATAATTAAAAGACATCATAAAGGTGTGTGTGAATGGTAAATTAAAAGACATTCTCACTTCTACATATGCATAACATTCACACACACACACACTTATAGTTATTTTAGTTGTTTCCAGTTTTTCATTGATTTTAAAATGTATTTTATATTTTTAAAGTATGTTGTTTTAAATTTGTGAGGAGTTTCTTGAAAGAATTAATGTGTACTTATTTTGTTTTTGATCAAAAATATTTTTATTGGTTAGTTCAATTATATTAACAATTTATAGTAAAAATGTAAATATAAAATTATTTTATTCACATTAAATAATAAAATATTAATAGAAACAAAAATAATGTGTATTTATGTTCCTTTTTTATTAATAATATTTTCCATTTCTGCTGATATTTCCAAAGGTGATAAAAAGACTATTAAAATATTATATATTATTAAAAGTAAAATTACTGGATCAAGTCCTTATTAGTAGTGAGAAAATAAATTGGTTTTTAAAACTTTTTTGTAATATTTAAAGGATCCACACTACAAAAATAATTAATCTTTTACAGAATTTTTGAGAAAAAGAGGAATTAATTATTAAATTTACAGTTATAGACTAGCATTTACTCAGTTATGAAAAATGTTAAGCTTTTTCAAGTATTGTACTATATTTACTTAAAATTTTTATCAAGCTGTAATAAAAAGTGTACAACTATGACATACTGTAATCATATTTATCAATGATTTGAATAGTGTAAGCTTTATTATTCTGAACTCTATGCAGCTTTATTTATTTTGCTTAATATCAATTAACAATCAAGTAAATTAATAATAAATGTTCTTTAAAAAAATTTAGTTTTATAAATTGATTATATTATTTTAGATTAATTTGTGTTAATTTAAAAAATTTCTCTTGAATCTTCACATTAATTTTGTATCTGCCAGAAGAAAATTATAACAACATTTGTGTTTATTTAAAATATATTAAAATAACATTATATAATGAGAGAATAAAAAAAACTGTATCACAGTGTTAAAATAAATAAATGTTTTTTTTTGTATTGAATTAAAAATTAAATATTTAGTAACAAAATTAAACTTTATTTAATTTTGGTATTAATAAAATTATTTATTTTTAAATTTATAATATGTTTCCAAATTCAAAGTCACATTTTAAACATTTATTATAATGCCACAAATGTAATGCTCATAAATTTAGCACTAAATTTATAATGCTAGTTACTTATTTTAAAAATCATGATAGTAAAATATTTTTTAATATTTATATTTTAATATAAAAGAACTGTAAAAGAAAAAAATGTTTGTTAAAAATTAACTTTGCTTATAAGTATGTTCATACACACATTTTTTTGCATAATCATTTAATTTTTCATATTTATTTCACCTAAATTAATCTTTGAAATTTTTTGTTTTTGGTTTAAGGGAGTGATAGTCATAAATACCCCTAAATGAAAATAAAATAAAACTGCAGTAGTCTAAAATATTTTATAAATTATGATAGTTAAGATATTTACTTTTTACACTGAGAACTGATCAAAACAAGTTACAATTTTTTATTGATGAACTCAACATCTGTTTATGATGATTGTATATCTGTAATGCAAGCAATTTTTTGTAATAATTCAGCAGTGGATAAACTTACTATTTTTGGTTAGTTTCATTACCTCACAGCATAAATTCAAAATTTCATTTTATGTTTAAAATAAGTTTCATTTTGGTAAATGTTTAATATCTAATTTAAATTAGTCAGATTTTTTTTTATATAATGCATTTCCTCAAAATCATATTTATCGCTATAAAAATAGTTATGACCTTTAAGTTTTACTTATTTATTAAGCTTTTTTTTAAAAAAAATGCCATTACTTAATTTATACTATGAGAAATATTGCAAATAGGAAAACAAAATATTTATTTTCCTCATTTGATTTTAGAATCTGGTAACTGCAATGGGAACTCCAGGTGGTGGTAGAAATGATGTAACTTCACGTTTTTTGCGGCATATGAATATAGTAGGAATTGATGCTTTTGATGATGATACTCTTTGTCATGTTTTCTCTTCTATTATAAATTGGCAATTTCTCAAAGGATATGACCCATCTATTCAGAGATTAGGAAAAGTAATTGTCATTTACATTATGTTTATCTCACTTATTTTGAAATTAATTATATTTTAATGAAGATGTAAAGAATTTTCGATACATAATTCATGTTCTTTATTCTTCATTATATTGAAAGGAATATTTTCACAGTCTTATGAAATCTTGTATGTAGACATGTAAATATTCATCATTGGAAATTTTTATATATCTTCCTCATATATTTTTACAGATATTATGTCAAAATATTATCATTGAATTTCAGAATATAGATGTGGATTTTGTTTAATTTATAAACGATGCAAATTGAAATGCATAATTTATTTTAGCTTTTGCAACAATTTATTTCATATGAAGCATTTTAATTAATTCCATTTATTTATTTATTTTATTTTATTTATTTATCTATTTATTTATTTATTTATTTTTGGAAATGGAATATTTTTACTCCATATTACTTTTTACTTGTACATTACTACACATATTTATACATAAAACATTTAAAAAAAATTAATTAAACTGTTTTTGAATGCACAAAATACTGTGTAATATATCTTTTAAAAATTTGCTTAGAAATATGTATATTCATCTACATATTTTGAATATTGAAATTTGCATGTCATTGTATTAATTTGTATGAGAAATGAATTTCACTAATCATACATAGATTTAGAATTCTTAAGTGAAATTAATTGTATTATAATATTTATCATAATAAATATTTCCAATACTACTTTTTATCAAATATGTGATATTTACTTTAAAATTAGAAGCTTTGTATTAATAAGTAATTATTTTAATGCTAAATATGTTTTTTGATTAAATGTTACTTTTCTTCATAATTTTTTTTAAATGTAATGTATTATTCAGTTTAAGGAATGATAAATACAAACAACATTTTGAATATTTACATTTAAATTTGTAACAGTATTCTAAATGTTCTTAAAAAGTATTTAATATCCTGAAGCATCTTTATATTTTTATTAATTTGTATTTATTTAAAAGTCTGGTAGATAATATAAAAGTATTAAAAATATGGGGTTAATACTTTTAGTATATTTTAAGAATAAATGGTTTGAGAGTTATATTGAATACTATTAAAATTGATGCACCAAGAAGCAACACATAACATACATGAATTTTTGGAAGATGGTATACATGCAAATGAAATAGCTTTTCAACTTTTAGAGGGTATTTTCGATTGCTGGAATTAGAACATTTTTATTGCATTTAGATGAATGAACTACCCAATACAATTGTCATACATAAACTATGTTTGAATGTTATTGATTGGAAGACAGAAGTTGAAATACCTTGTATAAGATCAATTTCACTTTAAAGCCATTTCTGTATTGGTAAACATAGTTTTCATTGTTGACACACTAATTGCATCTCATGAAAGAGAATCAAATTTATATATTAAGTTTATCAAACACATACTTATTAATTTCTAAATTGTCATTGTGTTTCCAACATGTGTGTTTTTATATCCGTAATTTTGGCATTGCATGTTATGTGACGAAAAAAAATTCATTGTTAGAATGAAATTTGTCATTATGTGCATATTTTTTTTAAATTCTAAGATTATTTTTTTACTTCTGAATATTACTTAGAGATGGCATAAATAGTGCTAAATAGTACTTCTGAATATAGCTTAGAGATATACTTATCTTAAAAGCATACTTTAAAATTTTCGTTCTCAGTTTTCCTACCTTAAAATAAAAACTTAATAATTTTGTATCTTCAATAGTTTTGCTTCCAGTATTGTTATTTTTGCATGTCAAAATTGGTTGTATTGTGGATACAGTATATGAGTTTGAAGACAGTGATTTTAATATTTATTAATTGGAAGATGATAGTTCTAATTTATTAAATGATAATAGTATTTATTCAGAGTTGAAGGAATCGGAAGATGATGTATTCAATTTGAATGCGAGAAAAAGAAAAAAATTGTTCACTCTTCTCATTTCAGTTTTACTAAAAATCTTAGAATATTAGTAAATTTTAATAATGATGATTTGATTAAAACTGTTTTAAAGATATTTTAGATGAAAGCATGTTCCAACTGATTGTGGATGAAATATAAATGCTGAACTGTGTCTTCATTCTAGAAAGCTTAAAAATTGTTCAAAGCAGCAGGAACGGCATTCAACTTATAAGGAGGAAACAAGAATTTTACTTTATATATTATTATGCAGATTGTAATATATGTATGTGTGTGTGAGTGCACAATAATCAAAATTATGATCCTGATGCACATAATAAAGTGAATAAAACTTTGCTAGTTTATCCAAAATTAAATGAGTTCAGTAAAAATTCAGTTACCTTAAAACAAGACATATTGATTTTTAATAATATTTTATATAATATTAGACTTACTTGGAAACAGTGCTTACTTTTAAAGGGAAACAGATTTAATGTGTAGATACATTTGTTATGCAGAACAAAAAGTAGATACATTTTCGTCAACAGTTATTTTTATAAATAAGATATTAACATTTTCTGATAAAGATTTTTTTTAACCAAAATATTCTTAATCTATGTGAGTGGCTCTGATATTAATGAAGCCCTTATTACATAACGGACATTGAGTAACACTAGAAATGCATATTCTTCTTTGACTTTAAAAGCTGTGCTTACCAAATTGAAAATTGAAATTTCTTATTATATGAAGGTTAAAAATTTAAGTGACACCTTGATGTGGCAAAAGTTTCATTGTGAAATGGAAAAATAAAAAAGTGTCAAATACTTAAATAATTTGTAGTTCTGTATCCAACGAATTTATTATCCAATGAAATTATTTACCAAAGCTGAAGCCAAAGATTATTGTTCATTGCAATAATATCAGAAATGGTATTAATCATATAAGCAAAATTTGCGAGCTTATATTATTAAAAGGAAACTTATAAAAAAAGTTGCTCCTCAAAAGAAAAACACATTTATTTATTTATTTGATTAATGCATTTTGTTTCTTATGTCTTATAAAAGAAAAAAAAAGGTGGTTCAATGATGTAGTATCAATGTTGATGTGACAAATTAAAACCATGAAGATTGTTGCTAACAAGAATACAAACTCTAAACCATTGAATACTTAAATCTAAAAATTTTTCCATTGCAAGTCCAATGCTTCTGAGTTATAATAATGTTAATTTCCTCCAGATTATTTTATTGCTTAGAGTAAGTGAAGCTGTTTGATTAGGATAAAAGTTTATGAATACATTTTACCTTGTTACAGTGTAAACTGTGTTTTAAAATGATATCTGATAAGATTATTATTTGTAAACAAAGGAAACCACAATTATTTATAAAATAGAATTAATACATTATAAAAAGCATAATTTGTTTATGTAATTCTGAGCCACTTCAATTCAGCTTTGTAATTGTTAGAGTAATATGCTTTACAAAATTACATCCTTAATAAAGCTTGTATAACTTTAAATTCTAATGCTTTTCATAAGTAGTAATATTATCAGTAATGCAACGCAAAAGGCAGACATTTTTTATTTGAAAAGAATTGAGAAGAATCCTGAATCGATTCAATTTTAAAATAATGAATTGAGTTTTCCAAAAGTATCTCTTTGACTTCATGCAGATTCATATTATATGGAATCTAAAAATATTCATTACTGTTGCTTGAAAATTATTTATTTATCACCTTAGTATGTTATATTTGTACAGTAAAGCAAACTGTTTTTATGTTTTCTAATTATACATTATTATTACACTTAAATTAATTAAAAAGAGTACTGTGGACCTAATATATAAAATATTTTCAAGCATATTTGTATATTTTCTATGAAAATTTTGTATGTTAAATTAATGCTTAGTTTTACAATGTTTTATTTTATTTCAAAAGCAGTGATTAATTTTTTGTAGAATTTTTAAATTTAATTAACTATTAAAAAAGTGGCTAATGTAAGCATTTAAAAATTATTAAAAAATAGTAGTGTTAAGAATTCATAATTAGTTAATTTAAACTATAATACTTTTAGGCTGTTGTGCTTGCTACTAAAGACATTTATTCATCAGCCATTGCAAATTTTTTGCCAACACCAACAAAAAGTCATTATGTTTTTAACCTTAGAGATTTTGCCCGAGTAATTCATGGTGTTTTGTTGATGCCTCGAAGTCATTTGAAAGACACAGATAAATTGATAAGGTTATGGATTCATGAAATATATCGAGTATTTTATGATCGGCTGGTTGATGATACTGACAGGTAAAGAATATTTAAATGGTTTTTAAGTTATATGCATTTTATTTGTCATCATTGTATTTACTTATTATTTATTTTTGAATTTATTTGTCATTTATTATTTATTTTTGCAGGCAATCCTTTTTTGAAATGGTGTGTGAAACTACTGATCTTCATTTCAAACAATCATTAAATAAACTTCTTTCACACCTAAGTGAAAATGCTATAAATGATTCTGACATTAGGTAAAATGCATTAAAATTATAGGAATTGATTTAAATATATTATGTTAAGAGAAGCATAAATAGTGTAATTTGTTGTATAAAAGGTTAAAAGTTTTACTTGTAGGAAATTCTAAATAAAATTAATACTAATAAAGTTATAGAATTGTGAAAAATATATCATTATAATATGTGAGAGTCAAGCAATATCAAATACATTAAGTCAAGCACATTGCATCTTAAATTTATATTTTTATCACTTGTTTTAATTTATTATTTGTATACTGTTTTATCTCCTGTAATTTCAAATAAAATATGAATTTATTAGTATATCTTTTAATTTTATGTAGTGAATTTAAATTTTTAAAAAAAGTACATTTTTCTGAGAAAATTAAAAATTTTATATTAATTTTTTATTTTAAATTTCATTTATATTTAATATTAAACTATGATTGAAACAATTTAGTATAAAGCTTAAAAAAGTTTATTGTAAATCTAACCATTTAATTTAAGAAAAATTGTGAATTTACAAGTCATTTATTCTATTTTATATTAAGTTCAACTTTCAATGCTTTATTTTGTAACCATGCCTTTTTCCATTAAAATTTTATTTCACTCACTTTTCAGGAGCTTATTTTTTGGAGATTATATGCACCCAAATGAAGAAAATAAAGCTTATGATGAAGTAGTTAATTTAGATGAATTATCTGATGTTATGAATGGGTTTGTGTATATAATATACTTTTCTAATGGAATTTTAAATATAATAAACAAATATATGGAACTATACTAACAGCTTTTTTTAAGTTACTAAACTTACAACAGATTATTTTAACATTATTCATTGAATTAGAAATATGTAATAATAAAAACATTTTCAAATTATATACTCATCGTCTTCATTTTTTGAACATACTGAATTATTTTAAAACAGTCTTTCTTCTTATAAAGAAAATTAAAATACCTATTAAATACAGCATGAAAATTTTAAAAGAGCAATAAGATTTAAATTAAACAATAGTGTTAAATAGTGAGAATATAATCCACTTATTAAAAGTAGTGAAATCAAAAAAGAATGCAAGATAAGAAGTAATATGATATTTGTTCTTTTAAACTTCAAATTCTGAAACTATTTTATTATCATTTCAAAAAATATTAATCTAATATTAAGTAATCATTTTACTATCATGTATGATAGTTTGATAACAATAATGAAAAATATATTATAACAATACATTTTTCAGTATAAAAATATTGATCTAATGTTGAGTAACCATATATATTCTGTAGTTGTATGATCGCTTAATTTTTATAAATTAAAAGCTGTATATTATCATATATCTAAGATAAATTTTTCTGTAATAATTTGTCACTGTAAGTAATTCTGTGCAATTTTCATATTGTTTCTGTATTCAAAGATTTTATCTGTTCTTAAAATTCATATAGATAATTAATTATAACTCTTTAATTTCTATATTTTTAATTCATCTGAATAATGTTTTGTTCAGCTATGATAAATCTTTTACTGTTTAATAAGTTGAGCATAATTAAATAAACTTATGAAACAGGTTTATTGTATTGTTAAAAAGATTTACAATTATTAAATTGTTTTTTTTGCCTTTTGTCACTGCAATGTTAATAATATTTATGTATTTAAAAATGAGCTAGATCTTGTTTTAAAACATGCATAATTGTTGTTTTAAAACAAAAATATTCAGTATGATTCCATTACTTTAAATTTCTTGTTAAGAGTTAATAAGTACTTTAAACTACTAAAAATATGCTTTCACTCAAAATTTTAGATTTTTTTAAAATTTGAAAGTATTTTATTTATTAAAAATCTGATTTATTGGTCAGTTTTTAAAAATATTATATTTTGTAATTTTATAACATATTAAGAATTGTGCATATTTTTTGAAAATATTATACTTAGTTGATATTTGTAGCTTTTTCATATTAATGATAATATATTTGAAAGTAAAAATAACGATTAAAATTTCTTATGTTTAGCTTCTGTTATTGAAGCAAATTGAAAACCAGTGTCTATGAATAGCTGATTTCTCTTAAAATTAATATAATTAAAATTACTTATATTTTTGTTGGATTTTCTTCTCATTAAAATTTAATTTTTGATGTTGATCAGTATCATAAGCTGTTATATTTTTCGACCAATGAGTGTAAAATAACTATTGTTGATTGTATAATGTAAAGAGCAATAAATAGAAAATGGACTTACCTCTAGAAAATCGTTCTTTATAATTTGAAAGCAGATACCGAGCACAAAACATCCAAACTTGGTCTACCATTCTCAGTGGTATTATTTTACTTAGAGGACTTTGGGATCACCGTCTATTTTACTGACTATAATCGCTCTTACTCAATAAGAGGGATCTTTAGTCAGATCGTCTATAAAATCCAATCTTACAGTAAGGAGGTGATGTCTTTCCTAATTAAGCTCCTGCATCTAAAATGACCTCTTTTTTTAATATTTTGACAAATTTAATTATAAACTCTTTAATTATTTCAATTTATAATTTTTAAAAATAATTTTATATTATTTTACCTAAATTTTTAATGTTTTTAACATTTGTAACAGTATAAATATCTAAAACTTTTCTGTCATTGTGTTTATTAATAAAATTTCTTGCAGGAATATACAAAGTCCAAAAAACAATTTCATGTTATTGTCATGAAAAAAAGTATTCTGTTTTAATATTTAAGGAAGAAAGAAATGCTTTGATCATTTAAATGAGAAATTATTATAAAGAATAACTAAGCTTTATTTTTAATTTTAAAACTTGTGTAATAATAAATGAGAGCGTTTTGAAAGAGTACACTATGTGTTGTGTGTAAGGATCATAATAAATTGTACATTTAAGTGCTGTTTTACCAAATGGGATTATAATATAAATATATAAATCAAAATTTTAAAATTATTCTAATTCAAACATTTTGTAAAGGAAACAAATATGTAATATAATTGTTTATAAACATTACACACGTGATAAATATTCTAAATACACCATTGAATTTATTTTTATTTATTTATATAAATTAGAAAAATCTATAGAATCATTATTTTGCTTTGTAACTTTTGATGCATGAAATTGAAAAATAAAAATTGTCAAGAAACGCATAGAAATCTTTTGAATTCTTTTTAAAGTTTTAGAATTGATAATTTAAAAAAAGGATTTACAGAGACATAATGCATGGATTGATTAAAACTTGACTTTTGTATTTGTTATAAGTAATAGATAAAAAATTTCCTTTCAATACTTAATGGTCAATACAATGTCACATATTTATATTTTATGTACCTATGTAAATGTTCTTTTAAATAAATAATTGAAGGTATGTATTTAATCGTTGGGAATCTATAAACTATATATACTATGGTATATACAGAAATCATTTATGTATAAATAGGCATATTTATGTGTGCGAAAATGATAAAATTTAATTGTATATTAGAAAAATATAATTTCATTTAATTAATTTTCTTTTTCTTTATTACTTTTAATGTGAAACTCATATTTTAAAAGTTTTAATAAATTTATTTCCAGATACCTTGACGATTTTAACCAGATGAGTAAAACTCCTATGCAATTAGTTTTGTTTAAATTTGCAATTGAACATATATCACGAATTTCTAGAGTTCTTAAACAAGATAATGGGCATGCCCTTCTTGTGGGTGAGATATATTATTTATAGTTGATAAGTTTACTACTTTTTTTTTAGTCTTTGTTTTCTGCTTAATTTTGTCATATTAAGTAGATCTTTTGCATATTTATGCCTAAAGTAAGATAATACTTTTATGATTAAAAGGTATATTAAAATTTATTTCTTATATAAGCACAATTTGATTTACTAAATTATTATTTACTTCTTTTAAATCTTGATTTTTTTTAAAAAAAAAATGTGATTTGTTTTTATTTTTACTTTATATTAAAAATGTATGTAAAATAAAGCAGCAAAGTTTATAATCACGATGATTAGAAAAAAACTATTTGAATAGTACTTAATTTCTAGCACCTGATTGAAAAATGAAAATTAATAAATGCATTCAAACGTCAGAATTTTTAGTCATATTTTACTTTTTTTTAAAATTGTTATGTCTTCATTTTGCTTAAAAAAATTTCCACTGAAAACGATTAACCTAGTAAAACTATTATTTTAAGAATATTTTATGAAATTTTAACAATAATTTTTGTTACTTGTTGGTTTTCTCCAAAGAAAATTTAGTTTGAATCTTTAAATTTTGCATTCAAAGAAGGATTTTTTGTTTTATATCCCAGAAAGTGTTTGTTTTTTATTGTTGTAAACTGCATTCAATATAAATAAATAAACAGTATACAAATAATTATCAATAAGTTTATTTAAATATTTCATTCAATATAAGTCTTATTTATAATGAATGAAATATTATATATATTATATTATAAATATTTTAACAAATAAATAAGATAATTTATTTGTTAAAAAATATTTATTTTACATGCATTTTCTTTTCATACGAGTTTGTTAATTTTCATTGGGCACATTTGATTATTGTTATCAATATGTTTGGATTGCAAAAATGATTCATAAAATAACAGAGTAGCGAAAAAATTTGCACCGGATGTTAATGAAGGCTGGCTCTTCATTATTAGGTTTAAAACGCTTTAGAGTTAATTTGTCAATTGGGAGATAACTTCTTCTATAAAATAACTTCTTGGGATGCACATACTTAAAAGAAAATAATTTGTGATCAGTAAAATTAAGACATTTGCTATGGTTGGATGAATATGTTGTATTGAATTTTGTGTATCGAAACTAACATTTAGAAAATCATTCTAGAAAAAATGAAATCGTATGAAAGTTTAAGATTTTTTGTTTAGGAATATCTTTAAATATATTTTTAAATCTAATAATTTGTTCACTTCATTCACTGCTTTTGGAAGAGCATATTATTTGAAAATATCTAACAATTAAAATAAATGCCATCTTACTATACTAACTTATTCAACATATCAGCTTCTTCATTGATGGTTTATTTGTGTGCTGATCTGTATATCAATTTATGACAAGAGAAAATCTTTCTGCATGAAAGTGTATACTGTAAATTTTTGCATAACCTGACATGATTGTAGTGTTGATATTTCCTGCAGCACAAATTATAATTTGCTATTAGAAGAATAGATAACTTGATATATTCAAAGGTATGAATTCAACAATGAATTGACAAAAGGCTAAAGCTTATTAAATAAAGTTGATACTATTATATATATATATATATATATATATATATATATATATATATATATATATATATATATATATATATATATATATATATATATATATATATATATATATATATATATATATATATATATATATATATATATAACCCTATATTGAAGCAATTTAATGTATTTTTGTATTTATCTTGTATTTTATGTGTTTTTATTTAAATATCTTATGTTGCAATGCAATTGATATTATTCTAATATTTAAATATTCATAATTATATCATTGAGTTCGAGTTCCATTGTAAAATTTTAAATTGTCATGGGTTATACGTTTGTTGAAGGACATAATGATTTGTTCTAATATTATTGTATGTTTTAAACTACTAATACCACTAGGATGAATATAGAAATTAATTTAATGAGTGATGGTAAATTATAATTAGTATTTATTAAGTTTTCTAAAATATTTATAAAATCAATTGATCTAGAGAAGAAATAACTACAAGTCTCTTGAACATTTGCCAACCTACTTTATACTTCATGTATTACTGTTTTATTAAAACAGCAAGCTTATTTTACTTATGTTCTAACTTAATAAAATTTTCAAATAACCAGTAAGAAGTAATTTCATTTTAAAATTGTAAAATATTACAGGTTTTAGTACTATTCCATAAGATTAATTTTTCTTAATAGTTATTCATAAATTTATCAGTAATAATCTTGTTTTCTCTGCAGAATTTAAAAATAGATTTTCTTCCTATTCATTGTAGGAATTGGTGGGAGTGGTCGACAAAGTGTTGCAAAATTGTCTGCGTATATGGCTGGATATGAGACTTTTCAAATTGAAATTACCAAAAATTATACCACCACAGAATGGCGAGAGGATTTAAAAAAGGTAAATTTATACAAATTTTAAAATTTTGTAAATTTAATGTATTACTTGTTTTTGTAAAAAATATCCAACTAAAATTATTTAATGAATTTATTTAAAGATGTTGCTGAAAGCTGGTGCTGAAGGTAAAGCTACAGTTTTCTTATTCAATGACAATCAAATTAAAGATGAGTCATTTATTGAAGATATTAATATGATTTTAAACACTGGAGATGTCCCAAATCTGTATGCTGCTGACGAAAAAGCTGAGATACTAGAAAAGATGCAAACTGCTGCAAGAACTTCTGTAAAATTTTCAGTATTCTTATATTTATTTAAAATTAATCTAAAATAATTTGATTAAGTAAAAAAGGTATTTTATAATATTGAACTTTAAATTCGTATTCTATATAAAATGATTATAATAATTATAAATGCATCTTATAAAGAAGGATTGCTTTGTGCTTATGATTATAATATTACATTCAATTTCAAAAAGAACTATTGGGTAGTTTCATTCTGAGTATTTCTTATTATTATCCATTATTTTGATTTGAACTCAAACCTCTGATTTGATAAATATCTTTATAAATAAATAAACCAGAAACATCTTTTGATGATTCTGTAAGATAAAGATACAATAAAGATTTTCCAAAAAGCTTTTAAAATTTGCATTTATTAATAAATTTAGGTAAATATATAGTTATAGTTAAAATATTTTTATTGCAGAAAAACAATACCACATCTAAATTTTGTTAACAAATGTATATAAAAAAAATCCATTTGAGATACTATGATTATATGTTGGAAAGTAAATCATCATGATCAGACGTATCGATCTTTATTTTTAAAATGACATTTTCAAATATTTCAATTTTTTAATAATAAATCTTAAAATCCAGTGTAAAATTTCTAAAATTTTCAACTACTTTTTTCACTATATAATTTTACTTTTTATGATTTTCTTATGTATGTTTAAAGTAAAAACAATAATCCAACTTTAAAATAACAATTTTCTTTAGGAAATGTATGTGGCTGAAATGAAAATACCTGTAAAAATTAATTTGTTTAAAAATTATTGATTGGTTAAATTATTTTTCAATTATTTTACAGCCACATTTATTCACAAATAAAAAATTTGAAGAGTTTTTATAAAATTTCATTTGTCAATTGAATACATATTATTTATTTAGTGATATCAATTTGTAGTTAATATTTATGTGATAAATGAAAGAGTGACTGCTCTGAAAATAAGTTCTACTGAAGAAATAACTAATTTTATTATATTTTAATCTTATTTATACTTCTAAAATATAAAAAAGAAGCAATATAAAATATATATAATAATGTCTTTCAATAAATATGAAGTTTTTCACATAATTAATATTTTATATATTTTTCCAGGGAAAGAAAGTAGACCCTTCTCCATTATCATTGTATAATTATTTCACTGAAAGAGTTCGTCAAAATCTGCATGTAGTGCTTGCAATGAGCCCAATTGGGGCAGCTTTTAGAAATAGACTACGAATGTTTCCATCTCTTATTAACTGTTGTACTATTGATTGGTTCAAGGTGATTAATGCTTATTTATGTTTTAGAAGAGAAATTAATAAAGTTGTTTTGGACTAGAATGCAATGATGATTTTGTATATAAAATTATGTAATTTTTGTTACTAGCTTTCTAAATTTTAAGAAAAAATAATATTGAATTTTGTATTTAATAAACTATTATTTCTAGAAATAAGATTTTATATTTGAAAACATATATATGTTAGCTAAAAATTTAATTGAGATTAAGAGATCTAAATTTAAGGCAGAAGTCTGATATTTTTTTATAAAATTTAAAATGTATTTAAAATAAGTATATTTTAAATAAAATAAAAAGAATTTGTTTAGTTGAAATTAATTTGTAAAGAAATATAGTGTTGTAATTTTTATTAAAAATGTGGTTAATATTATTTTAAAAAAATAATTTAATTACAAAAAATAAATTAATTTAAAAAAACTAACTTAATATTATTTAAAACATAGTTTGTAAGTCATCTGAAATTTTTTATACAATATTTTGCAATTTTATAAAAAAAATATTAGTAAACTGAAATTTAGTTAATATAATTTAATAACTTATCAATTATGTTACAGTAATAGGATATTATATTTACGTTAGAACTTCAATTATCTGAATCAATTGGGGCCAGACACCATTTGATAAATCTAGAATTCTGATAGTTAGATTTTTTTCCAAAAAAAAGTTGATTTTAATTGTGTGTTGAAAATGAAAGAATAAAACTACTTATTTTTAAAGAAATCGAAATTTTTATTAATTAAATCAAAAGCGACTGTTTTACATGATAAGGTACTTACAAATACTGTATGTTATTACAGTACATATGCATAGTATTGTAAATAAAATTCTTTGTTTGCTGAATGTCTCTGCTAGATTAGTTTGACTGCCTTTTACTGTTTTTGTGACAGTAAATTCACACATATGCTTGACTGTAAGAAGTTAGCGTATTTTTCGACATTTTTTTCTTACACTTTCAATAAGCTCATACTTATTTGTAATTTGAAATCGAGAGTTTGAGTAATCTTATGTCTTCCACTCTTTTATATCTTCAATACTAACTTCTGAACCTCAAGAAATTTTCAAAAGAATTTTTTGAATACCTGAAGTGACATGTCATTCTCATTTTCTTCTTCTGCTTCCCTTTCTATTTCTTCTGCCTTTTCTTTTTCTTCTTTTCCTTTTTTTTCCAGTTGGTATGCCTTTCAACTTATTCCACATACATCTAAATGTGACTACTTTAATCAAGTTAAAAGCTTTTGTCTCCATGTAAGTGCATGTTTAAATGGTTAGCCAACACATCTTCATCTTCACTTTCTATCAAAGGTTTAGCTAAAAACCTTCTGTAATGGCTCTATCATAGTCCCAATAACAAACTGGTCCATTATTTTCAACAAGCTGTGATGCTTGGCAGTATTGTTTTAATTTATGGTGGAATGAGTTAGTGCCCTAGTAACAATCAAAAGCATTTTACTGTCTGATTTTGTCATATCATTCGATCAACAATGCAACAATCGTTCAAGTCTTGGCTTGGTTACTATAAAAGAATTTTTATGTTTCTAATATATTTGGACTTTGTTCTTCCTTATCAACAAAAGGAATGTTTTATGGATTCCTGGTAGAGTTCGCATAATTATTTATATTAAATTCTTAAAATTTCCTTGTCAGTCGCTATTTACTTGAAAGGATGAACATTCAAGCTTCTGAGCTAATATATTTTCTTTTTTTCCAAAGAATCGGATATAAAATATACCAAGAGAATTTACTTATAATCCCAATAATTTATGCAATGTGTTTTCCCTAGCTTTGCAGAGGGAAAGATGATAATGCATATAGACATAATTACTTTATGAAATTCAGTAAGTTTCCATCTTATTAATTTTTCTAAAATTCTGAAAGTGATCTTGATAATCAGCGATTCAGATAAATGGAGTTCTACTGTATTATATACAGTCAAAAATATTATAGTTTAGTGAAAATGGATTTGGATCTTATTAAAAATATAAAATTGGGTATTTTGTTTCAGTTAATAGCAATTTAGTTTTCAGTTTATTTCTGTATAAACCATTACTGATTAAAATTGAAATATTTATTTGAAACATTTTCTTCTATTATCTTCAATTTTTTATGTAGTGCTATTTTATTACCCTAAAATTTTTTCAAACATAATCAGTAGTTTCCTCAGTCTTTTTCATATTTAAATTGAAATATTGATTATCAAATCGATATTATAGCTATTTTACTTTAATTGTAACTATTTTACTTTTAATAGCAAATGAATGCTTTATTTTTAATGCAAAGACATTTTTTAAGTAAAAAAGAAACTTCAAATTTTTGTAAACACTTCTTTCCTTGAAAAATTTCAATAAATTTTAAAATCACATATAGGTACTTTTTTGTTTTGTAATTCAGCTAATGATTTAAATTTCGTTAAAGTTATATATATATATTCATTAATGTTTGAAAAATAAAAGTTAATTCAGAAATATTCTGCTAAATAATGTAAAAGTTAACCTTTATTAGTTAACATAAAATTAATTAAATTATTTTGGAATAAGTTTCATACGTATTATATAAATTTCAGTTATCAAACACATACACACATACAGATGTTACTTGTGTATTACTTAGACGAAATAATTATGAATAACAATTATTGTTTATTGATCTTTGATGTTGCATAAAAAGAAAAATTTTCTATTTAATTATAAACTCTGAATATAACATGAAATTGTCAACTTTTAGGAAAAAAATAATCAAGATTTTAAAGTGGCATTTAAAATTTTTATTTCTAAGCTTAGTAAAGAAATTCGTTTTCTATGTCATTAAAAATAGGACATTTAGAATAGCACTTATTGATGATATTTTAAATATTTGTCAATATTGATATTAAACTATTGGGGCTAAACATGATGTTATGTTGCATTAATGCATTTGCAAATTTTGTTAAAATATGATAATACATGAAAAATTGTATAATATCTTGAAAAGTATGTATGTATAAATTCTCTTATTTAAAAGCACTTGTTCTCACTCATAGAATTAAAGAATAATTTTTCTTGAAGTTACAACTAAACCATTGCTCATTTGGTCTTGTTACTGATATTTAAATTGTTTATGTTGAAACGCGTTTCTGAAATATAAATTTATTTTTCAGTCATGGCCAGATGATGCACTTGAAATGGTAGCTAATAAATTTCTTCAAGGTTCTGATATTGATTCTAGTGTACGTTCATCATGTGTCACAATTTGTAAAACTTTCCACCAAAATGTTGATAAGTTATCTGAGAGGTATGTGATAAATTATTTAAAAAGTGTGATTAATTATCTGGATATGATTAAGAATTTTTCCAATTTTATTAAAATAAATATTTCTCTTTAATTATTAATGCAGATTATACACTTATTTTACTCAGTAAACCTGACATGAAGTAAATAAAATATTAATTAATTGGTGAAGCACAGTACAAGTGAAATATACTGTTGTAATGAATTTTATTGATGAAATTATTTAAATAACAGCTTATGTCTGAACATAAGTCAGACAGTCTGAATATTGTATTTATTAGTAGCTATCATGTATATTTATAAATCCAATTAATTCAGAAATTGTTTATTTTGTCTAGTAGTACCTAAAACACCGCAATGTTATTTGGTTCATTATCTACTAATATAGATTTCATTATCATTTATCATGAAATTACAAGAATTAAATCCAGTTGCATTGGTTTTTCATTGTTTTAGTAAATCATTATTTTTATAGATACCAGGAAATTTTTATAGATACCAGTTTTCTAGAATATTTATTTACTATTCACTTTCAGAGAGTATCTGATATAGATCTTTTTGCTGTTCCAAATAAACAAAATATATTCCATGTATTTTTAAGCTGTATAACATGGACTGTATTGTGTTTATTTAGAAAGAAATTCATGCTATCAAATATGATATTATTGAATATGCTCTGATTATAATAGTTTCTCTTATCTTATTTGCATTTATTTGTTATTTTGAAGTGACTCATAAAGTAATACAAAAATGTTTCTTGAATGCTTGAATATAAGAAAATATTTAAGTAAGTATTAAAATTAATGGACATATCTTTTTTTTTTTTAGGTGCAACATTTAAATATCATTATTCCTAATGTATTTCATATATATATAAGTTTTTACTTTTTTTCTCTCTCTCAATCAATGTAAACATTTTTATTCTTTTTTTATTTGGAATTTTTTATTGTTTTAATCTGAATTTTCAAAATATCATTTCATGGAGTTGCTATTTGTATGTCAGGATTGTTATGTAATCAGAACATATTTTTCTTTTTGACTTTCAGGTTGTCTAATGTAATTTTATCATTTTTGATATTTTCCTCCTCCAAATTTGCTATATCTTTGAAAATAAAAATTTCCTTGACATTATATTAAACATTCATTTATGTATATACTTTCAGAAAATTTTGCTGTTAATTAATCAAGGATATAAATGTTTTAATTGTTTCATTTAATTGCCATTGTATAGAGAATTTATTAATCAAATCTGTATAAACTAATGTCTAACTTCTTTTGATATTGCACTAATTCTATTATGTAGATCAAGGACTTTTAATGCTACATAGACCTCTTTAAAAAGATTTATCTTACACATTGCATACAAATGCAATTCTAATTCTAAAAATTGCATCTAAAACAACTAAAGATAGTAATTCAACTAAGAATATAAAGAAAAAAGTTATAAAAATTTGTTAATACAAAATGACAAAAATTTAAAAATTATATTTATAATTTTTTACTACTTTGTATTATTTTTATTATTTTATACATTTATCTTTGATCTTTCATAAATCTATGGAATACTATAAATCCTTTTTTCAAATTTCATCGACCCTTGAGAAACTCTAGATTCATTATTAAATATTTTATCAATTACCTTGAAAGGGTCAAATCTTCTGATAATAATTTATTAAGGCACATCAATAAAGTACAGATCCTTTTTAAACTCCTATTGTGTGTGTGATCCCTAAGTGGTCTCGTTGGATCCCATTGGATATCCTTGTTCTTGGTCAAATAAAGAGAATATGCATTTATTGTATTTTTCTTTGAATAACTTCAAAGAATTTTTATTTGATTCACAATGATTCATTCATATTGTGTGAGAACTTTTAAACAGTTAAAAAAATTGGCAAATGAGAATTATAACTGAAAAAATATCTTTGCAGAAGAATACTATGCAACTTTTTTCATGCTAAATAACTTTAAACATGCTAGAAAACATTAATATATGTATGCATTGCAACATGAGATTGTTGTACATCGATGAAAAATAAGATATAGTTGACCATAAACTATTACTGGTTTTATTCGACTTATTAGTTTATGCATCAAAATAATGAATGCAATCTATCATATAAAATTCTTTGAATTATATTTGAATAACTAGTTTTTAAGATAAATAAAAATTTTAAAATCAAGAACAGTGATTTTTCGTGCAAAAATCTATGCAAATCTAAATTTGTTGTTTTAAAACAAGTTTCCTATCTCAATATTTGTATCATCTCCTGAATGCTTCAAGTTGTAAAATAAAAAGAAATATTTAAAATTTATTGTCAATCAAAATACAATCTCTGAGATTGTACTTCAATGTCAAATAGTTTTTAAGTATTAATAAACAGGAAAAATTAAAAAATATCAGAAATATTAAATTTGAAATCACATAAATTTAGAAACCAAAATTTTTTTAGTAACAAGAAAATATATTACATTTAATTTAGTTTTTTTTACTTAAAAATAAAAGGAATGTGTGAAAGCATGTCTAAAGGATAACTGTATTAGTTAATTTTATTAATTAAAAAATGAATTTGTGATTAATTTTTTTTAAATATTTAATGTATGATTAATTCTTTAAACTTATTTAAAACATTTCCATTTTCCTGCTGATAAAATTGTTATTATTAAAAGCTCAACTTAAGATAGAGAAAAACACACACAGTTAAAATATGCATACTAGGCAAATATGAAAAGGCAAATAAAAATGTTAATAAACTTTTATCTTGAGCTTTCAAGAGACATTTCAAAATGCTTTTCTTTATATCTACTTACATAAGTTTATTTTAGTAAGCCATAGAAAGCCAAGTGTATACAGTGGTAGCCAAATTTGTGGACACTTTTATAAATTTTTTTCTTTTTGAACTTTGTATGCTTATAGAAAGCGTTACATTTCACAAAATGCAAATTTGTATATATCATTTTAAAGAGAATTTATTACTGAATTCAATACAAAACACAAAATTCAATTATTTGCAATAAAAAAAGTTAAACGATAATAGATATCGGCATACATTAGATAGTGATGATTAAAGTGAGTTATCAGTACTTAGTAGAGTACACTTTATTTTTTATTACCGCCTCGTATCGATGTTTCATTGAGCTGACAAGAGTTTTAATCTATTCTTTCGTTATTGCATGATGCCAGGAAACAATTATAGCCTCATGTAGTTCCCTTTTTATTTGATGTGTGCCTCATTCAGACAAGAGTTTTCAAACGGTGTCACACATTTTCGATAGGATTGAGGTCAAAACTGTTTCCTGGCCATGGCAACAATTTAATGCTCTTTGTACAAAATTATTCTTTCGATATTTTGGCCTTGTGGCAAGGAGCAGAATCTTGCTGAAAAATAAATGAAGCATTATTGGGAAAGAGATCTCTGATGGAAGGTGGAAGTTTTGGTTCTAGAATAGTGTCAATGTATGTTCTGGCATTTAGTGCCCCATCGATGATCTTTTTATTCTTCTGTCATAGTCTTTTTATTCTTCTGTCATCAATAGATGTAGTGCACCTTTTTTGGCCTTTTCCTTCTTTGTTTTTTCTTGAATTTGTCTCCTGATATCATAAACAAAACTTTCGGATTCTAGATGTAGTCACTGAACCACCCACCTGTCTTGCAATTTCAACATAGGAAAGACCACTTTCTCATTAACACAATAATATTACATCTCTTTCTAGGTGTCCAATCTACTCCTTTATTTGATGTCATTGCTTCTTGACTAAATTAAAATTTTTGCAAAAGTTCCTATTTGTAATTGCAGTGTATAAGAAACAGGTTTGAAAACTCTTGACCGAATGAGGTGCCCATCAAATAAAAGGGAACTAATTGAGGCTATAATTGTTTCCTGGCATCATGTAATGACAAAAGAAGATCTTAAAACTCTTGTCAGCTCAATGAAACGTTGATGTTAAGCTGTAATCAAAAATAAAGGGTACTCTACTAAGTACTGATAACTCATTGCAATCATCACTAACTAATGTATATCGATAACTATTATCGTTTTACTTTTTTATATTGCAAATAATTTAATTTTGTGTTTTGTGTTGAATTCAGTAATAAATTCTCTTTAAAATGATATATATACAAGTTTTCATTTTGCGAAACATAACATTTTCTATAAGCATACAAAGTTCAAAAACAAAGATTTCCTAAAGTGTCCATAATTTTGGCCACTACTGAATACTCTATTTTGCCTTTAAAAGTTATTTTGCTGTTGAAAAGATGATTAGTTAATGGATCAAATATTTCTATTTTTTATGAAAAAGTTATGCACAATATAATTAAAATGATTTTTCTCAAATCTAGTTGTGAGCTGCAATAAATCTTGTAAATTGCACATAAGGAAATTAAGGTATAATTATAATTTACGCAGTTTATATATATATGTATATATATATATATATATATATATATATATATATATATATATATATATATATATATACGATTCTTTTTCTAAAGACTAATAAAGTGCTGTATGTGTATTGTATGTTACTATTAATAGAGTTGTACCTTAAATGATGTTCTCTACAGATAATTTAAACAAAATTATTTAAATTAGTTTTGTTTTTTCAATTGAGTAAAAATAAACTAAAAGCAAAATGAAAACTAGTAGTTGTTTTTTAAAATTTCTCTAAAATTTTCTTTCTAGATATTTTTCTGAACTGCAAAGGAGAAACTATGTTACTCCTACATCGTATTTGGGTCTCATTCTTACATTTAAAAGTCTTCTTGCCAAAAAGCAAACTGATTTGCTTACTCAAAGAAATCGATATATAGTAAGTATGATCTTTTAGCAGATAAGATTTTGGGCTTCATATTAAAATATTTGGACCTTAAGTTATTTATAACTATAATTTTATACTATTGCTATCGTAATTCTTCGTCAAATAAATGATATTAGCTTGATTTCATATTCAGAATAAAATAGGCATTTTCCAAATGGCATTCATATTTTAAATTTGTCATTACTTGAATTAGTAAATCATATTAATGCCTTCTAATAGCACAAAATAAATAATGCTTATAAAATAAATTTTTTTTAAATATTTATAAAAATTTGAAGCTTTATTTAGGATTATTTTTCATATAAGAATTTAAAATATATAAAATCTGCTAGCTGATGAAATATAAAAATTATTCAGTAATGTTATTTAAATAAAAATATAGTTTTCAAAGTATTTATTACTATAGGGGAACTAACTTTATATCTCAATTTATATGATGAAATTTCTAAGTTAAACTCTTTAAAAGTTAATGGGAATTGTACTAAAGTTGCAGTAAATTACTAATTTAACTTATGCAAAATGTACATCAATGAATAGTGTTTCATCATTATATTAGTACTGTAGTATACCTTCATATATAATTTAAAGATTTTTCTGATTATCTAAAATTTCTACTTTCTATAAATAATTATTAGTGCAATTATTTTCTGTGCCTGTTTCTAAATGCAGCAGAAATATTTCCGTAGCATATGAAAATTTTACTTAAAATTTATATGGAGTATTCTATTTGAATTTAAAATTGTAATGTATTTCAGTTATAAATTAACTACAATTATTTAACTTTTATTTGGAATTAAAAGACAAAATATATAGGTGTATATATTTTGTATACAATTTGTATTTCTTGCTAATTCTTGTTGAATCTTCATATTCTTTTGTTTGGAAATCTCAAGATAATTCTAAACTAAAATCTTAAGCCTTAAAATAAGGATATGTTAGTATAATTTACTAATATTTCATCAATATCTAGAATAAGTTGTTTATTAGATCTCCTTATATGCAACATATATAAACAGAATATCTGATATAACTTTTGTTTGATTTAATCCACTTTAGAAAATAATTTAGTAAAGTAACTCAACAATATGAAATAGGTAGATATATCTGCTGTGTAATGAGGCTGTTTTGAGAATATAATTTCCCTTCTAAAATCATTTTCTCAGTTGTCACACATTTTAGTGTTCATCTGTAAAATAAACTTGAAGAAGATAACTTGTAATTAACACTGAGTACTGTTATTACACATACCCAATTTCTTTACTAAGGATATTACACTCAGTTTTAAATTTGATTTTATTAACAAATATTGTTAGTATTATAATTGTATGTTTACTTTCCTTGTGAATATTTATTTCACATATACAGTTAATTAGTTGTTAAAAGCAAATTAATATATTTTATTGTTTATACTATTTAAAATTTTATACAACTTAATAAGTTTGTTTTGTTTTTTACTTTAAACTCTTTGTTAGTAAAGAAAATAGCTTTTTAATTTCAAATTGAAAAGGGTACACAAATTAATTATTTTATATATAGGTTGGACTAGAAAAACTTGAATTTGCCTCCTCACAAATAACAGAAATGCAGAATCAAATAGTTGCTCTTCAACCTGAACTAGTCAAGAAAGCTGAAGAAATAGAAAGTCTTATGGTTGTAATTGAAGGAGAAACAGTTGATGTTGAATCTCAAAAAGAAGTAAAACTTCTATGATTCCATTTATTAATCATTAAATTTTTATATTCTCCTAAGCTTAATTATTTTGAAGTTTGGAAACAATATATTGCCATAATTTGTGTTTGTGAAATATTTATTTTCATTAACAAATTTAAAATCATATTTTTTGGAGTTAAATTATTTAAAACCATGGCTTTTAAATATTTTCGTGTAGTCAATTGTGATTGATAACTTATTTAATTTGTAAAATATAATATAAAAAAATAAGTTAATAAAACAATATTTAAAAGTGTATTATGTTTAATAAACTAATTTGTTATACATGAAGTATTATATGCATCATTTGCTACAAGTTAAATAAATTTAATTTTTGTCTGCTATTATTATAACTCTTATTTTATTATATGCTGTTTTTTAAAAACCTAAAATAGAAATGATTTAATAGTTTTCATAATGGTACATTTTATGCTTGGAGTAAATCATAATAATTAAAATAAAATTGAAACGTTTTATAGTATTAAAATATTGTCTTTAAGATTAATACATAATGTTTCAGAAAAATTATTTTTCTATTGTCATAGAATTTTTCAATACTCAATTCATACAACTGAATGTGGCAATTAAATGTATTTCATTTACTGCATTGTACCTCATGATTTTATTATACCTCATGAAAGTAAACTGACATGTGTACCTATTGTGAAAAGAATAATTAATTCTCATTGATGATCTTAGAGAAGCCTTGGTTACATAATTGTAATGAATAGTTTTCATTTATATGACAATATACATGATTATCATTAAAATGGTATTTGGCAACAGATATTACTTACCATTTTCACTAGAATTATATGTATTTGATTTTTTTATCTAAATTTTTATCAAATTATTTATCGCACTAAAACTATTTCAAGTTTCCCATTTTGAATTTCATATCAAAAAGAGCATTTTTTATATTTTTATAATAAATGTCTTATCTTTTCTTACTAGTTGGTCGCAGCTGAGGAAGCTGTTGCTAATAAAAAGGCAGCTCAGGCTCAAGCAATTAAAGATGATTGTGAAAGAGATTTAGCTGAAGCTATACCAGCTATGGAAGCAGCTACTGCTGCTTTAGATACTTTGAAGCCTGCTGATGTAACTCTTGTGAAAGCTATGAAGGCAAATCATTTTGAAATTTTATTATTAATTTCTTAAATCGCATGAAGATTTCTTTCTAATAAAATTTTAAAGTCATTTTTAAAATATTTATTATTGACAAACTACAAAAGAAAGTTGAGAATATTTGCATGCAGTAAAAAATCTTTGTTAAAATTTGCATACAAATCAAAAAAAATTAAATTAACTTTTTGTTGACTTTCTTGGAAAATAAAAATATTTTATGAATAAAAAATTTCAGGTATTTAATATTTACATAAATAAAGCTTCAATGCTTAAATTACCCATCAAAAATTGAAAATAAAATTTATTTTCCATTTTGATGTTGATTTTCCATTTTTTATTGAATATAAATCTGAAATTTATTTTTTTTCTTAACAATATTTACTTATGATAGGAAAATTATATATCATTTTTCAAAAAAGCAATTTTCATTAAATTTATTGTACTTTAAATTATCAAGTATTGTCATGTGAAATCTAATGACAAATTATTCAGTTGTATTTTATGAAATTTGCTTAAATCATTTAAAATCTTTATTATTCCTTAAATTTGTAATATCATTGAATATGAATACTATGTGATTTTATGTGAGAAACTACTTCAATATATTTAAGAAATGTTCACTATTAGACATTGCCCCACTAAACCTCACCAAATCAGATTCAATACACTTAATTAATATCAATATCAATTTACATAATCATTAGCAAAAACACATTAACAAATTGATAATCTGACTATTTGTACAATGTATTTTTCTCACAATTCAAAACTCTAATCCATCATTTATTGTCAATCATTTATTTATTCAAAGCATCATTCTTTTACGATGTTATCCTAATAGAATTTACAAAAATTGTGAACAGTTAATTTAAATATTTAAAATATTTAAAAATATGTATTTATTAAATTTTACAATAAAAAATTTTGCTTTTAAAATTTCTAAGATTATGCTTCAGAACTACAAGAGGCAATTAAAATATTCAGTACTTTTAAGTTATTTATATATTTGAATAACATTTAAGCTGTAATTTTAATAGTGATTTAAAATTATTATTTTATAGCCATCAGTCAATTACAATTATCAATCTATACATTTACTGATACTGAAACTTTTATTTTTCAAGCATTCCATACAAATTAATGAAAGAAAGAGTAATTTAAATAAATTGATTAATTTATTTCGTATATTTTAATATAAGTGTAGGATCTTATAAAAAATAATTCTTTATATTAAGAATATTTCTTTATATTGAGATATATTACAATTTTTGTAATAGGCTCATTATATATATATATATATATATATATATTGAATTTTATTACATTTTTATATCTTGTAATTTAATGCACATTAATTGCTCTCTTTTAAAAAATATTTATTTTTTGTTTTTGTATGTATTATCATTTTCTTAATTGATTGCTATTTATTAGAATCCACCTCCTGGAGTAAAATTGGTTATGGAAGCTATTTGCATCATGAGAGGTATTAAACCAGAAAGAAAACCTGATCCCAAAGGATCAGGTAAGATGGTTGAAGATTATTGGGGTCCATCTCAAAAAATGCTTGGAGATATTAAATTTCTGGATTCTTTGAAAGCATATGATAAAGATAATATTCCTGAACCAATAATTCAGAAAATTAGAGAAAAGTATAGTATATTTTTAATATAAAACACTTAAGAATAAAAAAGAAATAGGTCTTTCTAATTTAATTTAAAATTGTAATAATTTAATTTGTTTGATTATTATTTCTCAATCATTAGTTTATAGTTTTATATTATTTTTATAAAAATGTATATTAACTATAATGCATTTACATGATATAGCAAAAATATAAATTTTTTAAATAATTTTTTAATGTTAAATTACTTTCAAATTACTCATTTCATGACATAATACAGTGCACTTTGCTTAATTTCATGCATGATTTTAATATATGCGCAAACTTCATAAATGAATAAAAGTGCAATTATCCAAGTTTAGCATGACTTAAGTGCCGGACATTTTTCCTCCTTATATAGGTCATGTTTTACTCTCATTTAATCTGATTATATTAGAAAATATATTGATTCAAATATGCTGTAATGAGAATTTTATGAATATTTATATCTGCACAAATGATATATTTACATTTTTACTGTTGATTCCTATGTCCAAACATATATACAATCTACAATCTTTGGAAATTTGAATGCTGTGTATTTCATTGTTCAGAATTATGCTACTAATTGCATTGTCAGTAAATTTAATGTTTTTAAAGTTTGTGTGCTTAAAAAGTATTTGCTCAACGTTAATAAATACAGTTAAATATTTAATGCTAAGTTTCATGAAATTTTTAATGATATTAAAGTATATTAAAAGCTGTATATAAGCAGCTTGTCATTTATTCAACATAAGCCATACTTTGTAGGCTATATACTATATACGTAATCTTAATATCTTGTCCTTTATACATTAATACATTACATTAAAGTAATAAAACATGGTGTTTACAAATTATTGTGAGTATAGGAAATTTAAATTTTATATCTTTTTCATAAAAAATTCATTTGCTTCATTTATCTAGCTAAATTTAACTGGCCATTTTTACTGTAACATATATTTCAAAACATTTTTGACTTAATATGATGAACTAAATTTTTACAAAAAAAAAAAAATATTATTATCTTTCTCGTCAGTATTAATTTCTATTTGTGTTTTGTATCTATATATAAATTAGAGATGTATGCATTTGTAATCCAAGATATTTTTATGATTTTAATTAGTAATAACTTATTATAAATATAAATTTAATTTATAGATACATAAACAATCCTGCTTTTGATCCTGCTGTAATCAAAAAAGTTTCTGTAGCCTGTGAAGGATTATGTAGATGGGTCGTTGCTATGGATGTTTACAATCGAGTGAATAAAGTTGTAGCACCAAAGAAAATAAAACTCAAAGAAGCTACTACTGAAGTTGCAATCCAAATGGAAATTTTAAATGAAAAGAAAAAAGCCTTAAAAAAAGTAACTGTCCTTAATATTTAATTTTACTTCAAAAGTGTCAAACTAATGATTATCATTGAATTAATTTCAATTTATTTTGAAAATATGTTATAAAATTTTATAAATATATTTTTCAAAGCATATTTATAAATCAATGGAAAAACATCTGGTAGTTATGATGCTAAGGCGTCTTAACCATGTAGATCTTTTTGCAAGGTGACCAGTTGTGTGTATTTCCTCCACCAAGTGACAAAAAGGAGCCCAGTTATCTTGGGCAAGAGAACATGTTTCCTGGACATGACCATAATAAACTCTTGTACTTTTTACATACAAATCCAGATTCACACAGAAGGGCTATTCAGGATGTGTGTACTGATCCGGAGGGATCAAACCTCCAGATCAGCACATGTCCATATACCATCCATACACCAGATACCATCAATTCAACACTGTGGAAAGATACAGTTACCATGATGATTGAATAATAGTTTGGGGTGGGATCTCACTTGATGGTAACACTGACCTGCATATTTTTCAGGAAGGAAATGTGATTGGTGTGAAATATCGGAATGGTATCCTTAATCCATTTGTCCAACCATATGCTGGTGCAATTGGCTATAATTTCATTCTAATGAATCATAACCCATGGCCTCATCGATCTGTAGTTGAGGAATATTGTGACGGTCATAGTTTGGAGAAAATGGAATGGTCAGCCTGATCTTCAGATCTGTGTCCCATGGAACCATCTATAGCATTATATTGGTAGACAAGTTGCTACTTTAACTCCTTTTTCAAGGTCTGTAAGAAACTGGTAAACTGCTTACTCTGTGTCTGATCTTTGTTTCCCATTTTGGTAACCAACAATTTAATTATAAACATGAAAAGTTGAGGCCGTCAATGTATTTTAGCATAGGATGATCATATCCCTTATTTCGATTCATTTTTTTAATTTTTTTTTTTTTTTTATGTTTCTATGATATGTTATCCCATAAAACTATGCTAATTCTTTTTCCTAAGAATGGACTTTTGCAGCAAAATGGCTTCTTTTCTTATAGATCATTTATGCGCTTTTCTAATTTATATTTTTTGTGTTGCAATCTATACATATTTGTTTAGTGAACATGTTATACAAATTTGGTGTTTTCTACAATCATTCATTTTCAAATTGTGGGCAAAAAAACACTTTTTAAGGTCAATTTATAAAAATATTTACTTTTGAAGGTCATTTTATAAAAATGATGTATAATTTATTTTATGTGACAAGGTCAATTTTACTTTTGAAGTTGAATTTATAAAAATGATGTATAATTTATTTTATGTGACATAGGAGCTCTATTATAAATTATTGACAAAATATCGTAGAATATTTTCATATCTTTACATTAGTAGCAATAGTAAAATTTGATTTTAAATTTATAAAAATAGTTAGTTTTAAAAGTTTTATTTGATTTTCATTTCGTTTGAAATCTATAAAGTGTTTGCATGGGATGTTTTATAAAATTTAAAAATGATTTGATGTATCAAAATAAATTAATGAAAACATTTCAAATTTCTTTTTGAAAAAAAATGTCTAAGAGGTTTAGTTTGAAAACAAAAAATATTATAATAGTTATGAATAATGTTTGTTATTTATGTTTAATTTTTAAGGTGACTGATAAATTGCAAGAATTGAATGACACATTTACTAGTAAAACAAAAGAGAAAAAAGATTTGGAAGAAAATTTACAACTCTGCGAACAAAAAAAGGAAAGAGCAACCAAAATGATTGATGGTCTAGGGGGTGAGAAAGATAGGTGGAATGCTGCTGCAAAAAATTTAAGTCATGCTTATCACAATATAGTTGGCGATGTCCTTTTATCATCTGGTGTTATTGCATATTTAGGAGCATTTACTGTTGATTTTAGACATGTAAGTTATTTTATAAATGTGATTATGCTTATCTTTGTTTCTATGATTTTGTATATAAAGATATATCTTATTTTCCTTCACATTTAAATTACTTTGATTAATTTTAAATTGTAATTTAAACATTAGCAGTCTAATCATTTTTATTATACTTTTTTATCATAATTATCAAACATATTGCCATTTATAATTTTCTGCTCTGCAAGATATAGTATTTTTAATTGTTGAAAGCTCAACTTAGAGTTCCTATTTTATAAATGGAAATAAAGTTCATTGAAAATGTCTATAATTCGAAGTTATGTGTCTTTAAAAAACAAACTCGAAAAAATGTCATTCATACATTTTTATCAATAGCATTTAACAACTTAATAAAAAGTATATATTTCATAATTTGATCTATCTATATAACAATTATTCACTTTATTAACTTTTTTAGGTTATCTTATCAATTCATAAATTTTTATCTCTAAAATATTTATCAATTTAAAAAATTGTATTGATTTTTATCACAATGCACTGAAATTTACTTACATTTTGTGCGGAATATATAATGGAAAAATGTAAATACTCATTTATTTTTTAAGTTTTACTGTTGAAAAGTTTTATAGATCCTATCATAAATGTTTCCATGTGCAGCATGATCAATATGTTTTTTCATAAAATGAATGAGTACTCTATCTATACATTTGTAAAGTTAATTTGAAAGGCTGATCGTTACATTCCTTATTGTGTTAATAACTAAAAAATTATGGTTGGAAAAGTTAGCTTTGACTAGGACCTGAGAGATCATGTTCCTATTAAATATTCTTATATCATAATTCTCATTTGCTGATGCAACGAAGATTCTAATTCAGACATTAACATCATCACTTCATCAGTTATATAGTTCATAATGATAAAATATTTGAATTAACCAGTTTACAAGTTAAGAGTGTTTGTATACTATATCGCTAATGCATCCATCCATGCATACATACATAAACATTAACATACTCATGGATAGATAGATCAATGTCCCCACAAAATTTTTAAATTATCTGTGTTCTGAATATATATTTTATTTTAAACTGGACTTTTTTCAATGTAATACATTTTTATCAATGTTTTCTCATGAGATTTTTGCTTAGATTTTATTGTTTTTGTAATAAAATGTGGAACATTTGTATTTTTATTTATTTCAATGACTTGTATATTAATTATTTTTTAAATAAAAAAATATTGTTTGTTTTTTTATTTTGTTGGGATGCAGTAGTGTAATGTTTTAAAAATAATTACATATTTCTCTTCAAATAAAGTTTTATTTAGCATATAATGATTAGGGTTAATCTTGTTTTCAAACAAGCTAACAAAGATCAACAAGTGGACGTACAAACTATTACTGAAGAGAAATTGTTTCATGTGGCATAAGAAAAAAACAGATAACATTCAAAGTGCTGATGCCAACAGATACCTAATATAGTAAAATATTATTAATATATATATAAAAAACTGGTAAAATTAAAATTTATATGGTGCAATTTTAACATGTCTTGTCATAGATTTAAATACTAAAACTAAAAAGCATTGAAATCATGTAAAAATTAGTATATATTTAGCATATATGTTGTTAATAATATATAATTTTAGCACCTATAAAAATGTTAAAATATAGTTGTTTTAAAATAAATGTTTAGCTTATTTAATAAACCTAACTTACTTCCTAGGAATGCATTTCCGTATGGTTAGAACATTGTAAACAATTTGACATACCATGCTCAGATGATTTCTCAGTTGTTGATACACTAGGAGAGCCAGTTCTTATTAGAGATTGGCAAATTGCTGGTTTGCCTGTAGATGATTTTTCTGTAGAAAACAGCATTATTGTTAAATTTGGTCAAAAGTGGCCTTTGCTTATTGATCCTCAAGGTAAATAGCGATTGTCATTATTTTGTATTTCATATCATAGCTATTCTTATTAGAGAAGCATTATACAGATAAATTATAGAAATAAACTAAATTCATAAGCTCATTATAGAATAACTACACATAAAAATTATTAAAAAAGAGTCTTCATTATTACATTTCTTATAAAAGGAAAAATAAAAGTTTTTTAAATTTAGTAATAATTAGCTAATAAATCGAAGTTGAAACTTAATCAATTATATAATTTAATTACAATGCTGTTTGAATAACTATTAAAAATATAAAAGGTATCATTATTTTAACAGAAACATTTAATATTTTTAGTGACATCAAAATAAAAAGTATGTGTACGTTTTTAAGTGTTGCATTGGGCAGAAACAATTAGTATAATATAAACAAGGAAAATACTCAAATGTAATGAATTATTTCAAAATTTGATTTGTTAAATTTTTAAATCTTAAAATAGTTAAAATCTTAAAATTTTTAAACTATTTTTAAAAATTTCATTCATTTAATAATTAACTTACTTTCAGTATGAACAAATTTATATTAATGTGGTTTATTGATCAGTACAATTTCCATACTGATTTGTTACTCTCAAGAGATATTTCAGTAATTAACATTAAAATATTTTTAAAGCATTTGTAAAAAAAGTATTCTCAATTTTGCTTTAAAATTTTTGAATAATATTTTACCCTAAATGATTCTTTTAATATTAAAAAATCACTTAAAATAGTTTTAATATTCTATTGGATTTATCAAATTTCCTGCTTAAAAATCAATTAACACAAATACAAAGTTATTCATTGGTAAATTTTTTTTTTTAGATTTCAAACTGTCTAATTCTATTTATCATTTAAACAATTTATTAAAGAAAAACGTTTTTCAGTCATATTTAGTTAAGTTTATTCATCAAATATATTATCAGACCTAAATTATATATTATACAAGGCTAAAATTTTTTGGACAGTGTAATCATAGTAAAGAAATTATTTTCTAAATTTCATTTAATATTCTTTATTAGTAAGGTTTTATACTTTCAGGCCAAGCAAGTAAATGGATAAAAAATATGGAAAAGAAAAATAACTTAAATGTTATAAAATTGACTGACAGTAATTATGTTAGAATATTAGAATCTGCTGTACAGTTTGGTTATCCAGTTTTATTAGAAAATGTTGCTGAAGATTTAGATCCAGTTTTAGAACCTATTTTAACTAAAGCTGTCTTTAAAGAAGGTGGAATGGAGGTAATTATTTATATTTAATCTTTCTTAAAATGATTTATTTATACCACATGAAACTTATATAAATATTCATATAAACAACACTATAAGTAATTAAACTATTGAAATTCTCAAATTCTGCAAACAATATTTTTGAGTATTTAGATTAACTTTTTGTGTTAATTAGTTATTTGCTATTTCTCTCTCTCTCTCTCTCTCTCATACACACACAACACACGTATTCTTATATACTTATTTTGTTTAGTGTATTAATAATTCTTTATTTTAAATTTTTTCCATTTTTATAGATAAATATAGAATAATAAGCATCATAAAATACTGCTTTTTATTTTATCAGTTAAAATTATTTACATTACTAATAGAAATATGTTGTACTATTCTAATTTTCTATACAATATAATTCATTTACTGTGGTTGGTTGTTATTAATAATAAAATAAGTTACAATATATCCTTTAGTAGATATTCAGTATATTTCTTTTATCTATTTATTCAGTTATTAATTTTTTGGCATTCATAGCATTTTTGCTGAATCCTTGTTTCTTTATTTAAATATCTGCTGTGCATTATTAGTATTTAACAAGAAAATTGTCATTCACTTAAGCAGAAAGATTTTACTGCTATATTCACAATATTTTATTCATCAATTCTAATATTTTAAAAAAACAAATGTTATATGATTATAAGAAATATTTCTCACATTAAAAGAATTTATTCTTTTACTTACTAATTTTTTATACTTATTCATATTTTTTATAAAATTTTGTTACTTTAGATGATAAAGATAGGCGATAATATAGTGCCATATTCAAAGGATTTCCGATTTTATATTACAACTAGACTTCAGAATCCTCATTACTTACCAGAAATTTCCGTAAAGGTTTGATTTTTATTTCATTAAATTTTTTCTTAATCCATTATAATTTTTTCAAAAATAAACACACAATGTTTATGCATAATGAAGTATTTTTGCTCTGCAAGTTATTAAATAAAGTTCACTTTTGTAATCTGTTTTTCTTCTGCATTACAAATCTCTTTTATACCAATACAAAATTCAAGACAACTTACAAAAAATTTCATCTTGATGTTTGCTTAAAAAATCCTATGCAATCAATATAACAAAATTATATAATTTAAAGATATATGTTCATTTACATGTAACTCAAATGTTTGTAAGGAAATTACTCTGATATTTCATTTTGAAACTATGCTGTAAAATCTATTTTGAGCCATTAGATTAAATTGACTATTACTTTAATTTTAAAATATCATAAAAATGACTTTACTCTAAAAAAATTTATGCAGCAAGATAAAATTTAAAATTTTTAACAAATTTAAATATTTTGAAATTAATTTTTAATAACTTAATTCTTTAGAAATATTTTTTGATTTTCTAAATTACAAATTCTAATAAAGGAAGTAATTTATCATTTATATAAATTATGTTTCAAATATATTTTCCTGTGTTTCAGTATAGAAATAAATTAAAATGTAATTTGAAAAATTTATGCAGGAAAAATGTATTGTTCAATAGATACTTTGTAAAATAATTCTTTTCCATGGGAAATGATGGAGGAATTTATGTGTAAATAAACAGAAAAAATAGTGGATATTTTGTATTTATCAAAGAAAGCAATATATATATTTACTAGGTTATTCAACTGATTCATATGGATTCAGTTTCTTTGGTCCGAAGACTGGAGCACAGAGACTGTCTTGGCTTCATACCTGTTAGTATTAGCTGGGAATTATGGATTATCTCCATCAGAGGTATATAAGGGTTAACTATAACAAATCCTTCTCAAAGACTTCTCAGCTTGGGCAAGGTGTTCCCCAGGGAACTGCTCTCAACCCAACCCTTTTTTCCTTAAATTTGACGTATTGAGAGGACTATCTCTCCTGACACGCGCATTGGAATGTTTGCTGATAACATAATTCTCTGAAGCTCTGAAATCTCCATTCCAGAGATAGAGTCATGAATTAACAGTTCGTTGGAGGCCCTTTCCGAGTTTGCACAAAAGTTCAGGTTGAGTTTTAATCCAACCAAATCAGTTACCACCTTCTTTACTACAGATAATCACTTATATCACTACCAACCTTCTTTGTTACTTAATCGTCAGAAACTTACTTACAAGAAACATCCAAAATACTTGGGATTCATTCTAGACCTGTAATTTTCATGCAACAAACATATCGAATACATTACCTTGAAAGCCAGAAAACGACTACGCAACCTGAAATACATAGCTGGTAGAGACTGGGGAGCGGATGCAACTACCATTTGAAATACCTACCTCGCACTCATTAGGCCCATTTTAGAATATGGCTTCCCAATCTACTGTTGTGCTTCTAATTCCAATTTGGAAAAATTAGAAAAAATCCAATTGAGTGCTGGACGCATCATTACTGGCTTGAAACGCAGCTGCCTTTCAGAAATATTACTCTTCAATGCAGACTTACAACATCTCCATACCAGAAGACAATCCTGTCTAGTCAAATATTACAATAAACTCAAATGTTATAGCCAAGGCCGTACCGTCAGTCTAGTTAACTCACTACACTTAATCGAGAAAAATGTCGAACCACATTCCCTTCACTGTGGTCTGAACCCTGCTGAGGCTCTTTCCAATGTTCACTTCAATTACGAACATTCTACGGCAGTCATCAAGAGGGATTGCTTACCTGAATTGCTAAAACAACTAGCCTTGGAAATCATTAATAAGGAACCACCAAATAACATAAAAATCTAACCTGTGTAGCAAAATAAATCACCCAACTGGTTGCGGAATTTTCATCAAAACTCCTCATGACAAACTTTCTCTTAGTCAACGTAATCCCGACTTCCGTACGGTCTTTCGTTGCGAACTAATGGCCATCAACATCGGATTATAATTTATCATGAGTGAAACTAATTATAGTGATGTCTGGATATTAACTGATAGCCATAGTTCAATTCAACATCTGCAAAATTGGACCTGCTTGGGGGACCAAGCAGATCCAATTTTGCAACCTTTCCTTTCTACACAAGCTTAAAATTGTCTCCCTTCAACATAATATCTATTTTCAATGGATCCCGCCTTACGTGGATATTGGAGGCAATGAAATAGCAGACACTTTAGCAAAGGAAGGCTCAGGTCATCCTACTCCTTCTTTTGCACTTACGTACCTTGAACTCTTTTCCCTAAGAAATGCCCATATTAAAACCTATTGGCAGGCACCTTTGACTCACCACTTCTACAAGCATAGAAAGACGAGACTTTCTCTGGCTCTTTTCTGTGATAGGAAATCCAGCACTTGCCTTGCACGTCTCACCTCTGGAGACCTGAAATGCCTCACTTTTGTAGCGGGTAACAAGATCTTTCCCCTCTGTCCTAAATGCCATGGACACCAAGCTTCTCCTGAGCATATCCTGAATTGTATGAATATACTATGGGGCGAAATCTACACTTCTCTCCTCCTTGTCATCGATTTCCTCTCAGTCAACGGATTTCTAGATTTGGTCTGACTCCGTCAGACCCTTGGAGATAAGCAACAACAACTAGGTTATTGGAATCTTGCCTAGTAAATTTATGCATTGCTTTCTTTGATGAGTACAAGTTATTGGAAGAAAAATGTCAAAAGAATTGCACAAACTGATTCTGAAAGAAATGTATGTACATTTGCATAACATAAAATGCAAATATAGGAATAATAATACAGAAGTTTTTGATCAAATTTTTAGGCAAAAATGTCCTTTTTAGTCTTTTGTACTATACTGAAAAGACACACTCACATAAATCCAATTAGAATTTCTGTGGAGTAAATTGTATAGAAGTCACATTTGCTCCATTAGCAAAGAAGAATATTCATTGAACTGCTGTATCATTTAATTTAATGTATGAATACTAAAGAAATAAAAATAGATATTAAGTATAGTTTTTTTCTCTTTTATAAGTCTATTTCTCTATTTTCTAATGTTAAATAATAAAAAAATTCTTTTCTTCACTATGTTGTTCAAAAAAAGCTTCAAGTGCAAATAATTTATTTGAATTGATTATTAATATCAATTATATCGCTTAATTTACTGTTAAAATTTACATGTATTTCTTGTTACCCATTACATTATCTATTTACTACCATAATACCCATTACATTATCTATTTTCTTAAATATTTCTTAATTTTATTCTTAATTTTCTACTCTTCTTTTTTGCTTCTTCATTTTTCCCTGTAATAAAATTTCGAATATATTTGTAAATTAATTAATCCCTCTTGTAAAAAAAGTCAAACGCTATGAAATTTTGAACCTTATAGCATCCAAGACACTTGTGTCTATTTGACATTAAATACATGTTACCGACTTTCTTCTGTTACATTTGACATTAATAGTTCAAAGTAACTGAATATTTATGTATATTATGATAAGTTTGCAGATATAGCAGAAAATTCCATCCATGATATTGATACAAATGCCTCTTCTCACTTGCTATAGGGCAATCGGATGGTTTCAATTAATCCCATTGGTCATTTGTTCTTTTTAATATCCGCTTACAGTAGGTTAACTTGAATCATGAATATTGCTTTACTATGTAAAATATAATAATCAAATAGAATTTCTTGAAAATATAATCTATAATCTTTTTAGCAACAATTATTCACTAATTTGAAATTTATCAAACAACCCTGTTTTGCGTAATAAGACATGGTAAAGTTACAAATTTAAAAAATAACTCGCACACACTCAACAATGTTTTAAATTTTTCAAACCATTAATTTTTTCATACTTTATACACTGTGCTTACTTTATGTTTACACATGGCATTGTGATTTCAATGATATAATAGCTTTCTTTAAATAGTAAACTTATTTTAATATTATGATATTTTTACTGTCTCTTTCAATTAAATCTATTCCTTCTTGATGTCACATTTTGATCGCCAACGGTGTATATTCATTATAGTTTCAAAATTTAATTTTTTAATGTATACATGTGTCTTTTGTGACCAAATTATGAATGTTCTCTATTTCCATTGCTTGATGTCTGTTTCTACACTACTGGCCATTAAAATTGCTACACCAGGAAGAAATGCAGATAACAAAATGATATTTATTGGATAAATATATTATACTAGAAATAACAAGTGATTAAATTTTCAAAAAATTTGTCTGGATATAGATCCTGAGAAATCAGTACCCAGAACAACCACCTCTGGCAGTAATAACAGCTGTTATACGCCTGGGCATTGAGTCAAACAGAGATTGGATTGCATGTACAGGTACAGATGCCCATGCAGCTTCAACACGATGCCACAGTTCATCAACCGTAATGACTGGCGTTTGGTGACGAGCCAGTCGCTCGGCAACCATTGACCTGACGTTTTCTATTGGTGAAAGATCTGGAGAACGTGCTGGCCAGGGCAACAGCCGAACATGTTCCGTATCCAGGAAAGTCCGTACAATACCGGCAAAATGCGGTCGGGCATTATCCTGCTGAAACGTAGGCTTTCGCAGGGCTCGAATAAAGGGTAGAGCCACGGGTCGTAACACACCAGAAACGTAACGTGCACTGTTCAAAGCACCATCAATGCGAACAAGAGGTGACCGAGACGTGTATCCAATCGCACCCCATACCATCACGCCAGGTGATGGGCCAGTATGACGATGACGAATGCACGCTGCCAATGTGCTTTCATCACGATGCCGCCAAACACGGATGTGACCATGCTACCACACAGAACCTGGATTCATCTGAAAAGATGACGTCTCGCTATTCGTGCGCCCAGGTTCGTCGTTGATCACACCATTGAAGGCGCTCTTGTCCTATGACGCCGCGTCAAAGGAAGCCGCAGTCATGGTCTCCGAGCTGAGAGTCCATTCTGCTGCAAACATCGTCGAACTGTTCATTCAGACACTTGTTGTCTTCCAAACGACCCCGTTTCTTGACTCACGACTCGTGACGTGGTTGCACGATCCATTACGGCCATGCGGATAATATGCCTGTCTTCTCGGCTACTAGTGATAGGTGGCTGTTGAGATCCCGCATGGCGTTCCTTATTACCGTCCTGAACCCATCGATTCTACTATATTCTGCTAACAGTCATTGAATCTCGATCGACGCGAGCAACAATACTGCGATAAGATAAACCGCAATCCCGGTACGCTACAATTCGACCTTTATCAAAGTCAGAAACGTGCTGGTACGCATTTCTCCTTCTTACACGAGGCATCACAACAACTTTTCACCAGGCAACAACGTTCAAATGCAATTTGTGTATGAGGAACCGGCTGAACAATTTCCTCATTTAAACACAATGTAGGTGTCGCTACTGGCGCCGCCTGCTTTGTCTGAATGCGCTGAAAAGCTAATAATTTGCATATCACAGCACCTTCTTCATTTCATATAAATTTCAAGTCTGTAGCATTTCGCCTTCTTGGTGTAGCAATTTTAATGGCCAGTATTGTGTAAAATTATCAAGTGATTGCTTTCTTCCTTGTTTGTTCATGACAAAGTTGTTGAAGTTTAACTTTAAATTAATTTATTTTGTTTGATTTTTCCTTTGCCCAAATCAAAGACATTCATATTGAAAGTCTAAAACTAATGATTTTTTAAAAATACTTTAGAGAGCTTTATATTTCTACAATGTTATGACAGGGGAATATCTTTTTAATTGCCCCTCTTTTTTCTTATGTTCATTTCAGTGATGACTTTTGAGCTCTATTGCCTTCCGGAACTACTTTAATATTGTGTTAGATTGCAAGATGCATCATGTCTAAAATGATGATGGCGTGGGCATAATTTAAGAAAAATATTTCTACAAAAATTAATGTACCCAGTTAAATGTCATCTAATATATATATATATATATATATATATATATATATATATATATATATATATATATATATATATATATATATATATATATATATATATGTATGTATATTAGGAAGTTTTTTTATTTGTATAATATAATTAATTACTCTTTGTATTACTGAATTATTTTAATTAGCAATTTTTTTTCACACACATTTATGCAAGGCAGTGAAAACGTAATTTTATTTCATTCTTATATATTTCATTTATTCCAAAAAACTATTCATACTTAAAAAAGTTTAGTTTATGAAATAACTGGTATAAGATAATTTTTTTAAAGATACTATGAATATACTCATGAATATTTCTTCCTTTTAGGTAAATTTTTATTAATTAATTAATTTTTTTGTTATCATGCAATTAAAATTATGTTATTTAAAAAAATTTAGATTTTGATTTACGGCATATTAATCAATCATTTATAATATTTGTGCATCATCTAAACTTATAAAAAGAGCAATAAAGATCAATAATTCTTAAAGTAATTTTAAAATATATCATTATCTGAGTTTTATTTCTTATTTAGGTGACTTTGATTAATTTTATGATAACACCTCTGGGACTTCAAGATCAGTTATTAGGTATTGTTGCTGCAAAAGAAGATCCACAACTTGAAGAGAATAAAAATAAATTGATATTGGAAAGTGCGGAAAATAAATGTCAGTTAAAAGAAATTGAAGATCGTATTTTGGAAGTTTTATCTTCTTCTGAAGTAAACTATTTTCATTCAGCATATATATATATATATATATATATATATATATATATACTGTCATCTGTCATTATACCTATAATAAATATTCCATTAAAATATCTCTATTAATAGCTATCTGTAAATAAAAATAATTTTTAATAGCGATTATAGTTTTGTTGGATTATTTTAGATTATTATTTATTGATTATGTTGAAATTTTTAAATACCTACTACTTCAAAATCACAATCATATTTATAATACTTATTGATTGCTATTGTCAAAATATTTCACTGTAATAGATAAATATGATTACATGTATTTTATTTTGGTCCATTAATTAACAATAATGCAGCATAAAAAGTTTTTTTAATGTAAGAATGAAACTTTTATTAAAAATATTGCCTTTCCATTTAATTTTATGGTTATTTTTTAATAAAATTAATTCTTTAATGGTTCATTTAAATTATTCTGTATCTTATTTCTTATATTTGGTGTATATGAAACATCTGCATCACTGTTGTACATTTTTTTAAAAAACTTCTATTTTAAAGAAAATTGGTTTTTTTTATTATGTTATGTTATATTCATTATTTAAATCATGAATACTAATTTAATTACTTAAATAGTTTAGTTGATTTAATTATTTAAGTTACATGCATATACTAGTATAATACTAAGAATCGGTTAATAATAAATCTGAAATAAAGAAATCAAGCAATATATATTGTAGTGTTTAATATATTATTAATTCAATTCAAATCTATCAATTAAACATCACTTTTTTATATTACTTGTGAACAGTCATAAAAATCAAAGAATAAGATAGAAAATGAAAAGATAATTTTTTAACGTATGAAAATCTTCACATTACTTATTTTAATATTTAATTTAGTTACTAATAATTAGCTAAAATATTATCTTTATCTGAAATAGTAATTATTAATTTACACTTCTATTAAATAATAACTTTAGAGCAGATCTTTGTCTATTTTATTGCTGAAATTATTTTTGAGTAACTAGAACAAACTCTTCAATATTCAGATATTAATTTTGATTTTCTTCTTTATTGTCAGAGCCTTTAGAATAGAATTATAATTAATAAATTATGATCACTTTTCTAGGTTATCCATTTTAAGATTGCTCTAAAAAATCATAACTATAGATTAGTTGTCATGAAAGTTAAATTTGTAACTGCTAATGTTTTACTGAATAAACAAATTAATAAACAGTGAAATATATATTGACTATTTTAATTATTGGCTTTATGTTTTGCTATTGCAATAATGCTGTAAAACAGTTCATATTTTGCTTGGTAAAATTTTTGTTAATCCAGCCAAATGTTATCTATTATTGATTACTAATCTACATTGTTCAACTGAAATGCTATTAAATGACATTTTAAAAAAATTTAATTTAGAAGTATACTAAAAGTTTACATAAATGTCACAATTCCGGTGCTGTCATATAAACTGAAAACAGTGTGAAAAGGATTAAAATATCTATTTATTATTGATTTAAAAATAAGTGATTTCTAATAAATATGTTAAAAAGGAAAATTATTTCAGGGGAATATTCTGGAAGATGAAACTGGCTGTAAAATTTTAACTTCATCAAAAATATTATCTGAAGAAATATCTGCTAAACAAGTAACTCTTTTTTATTTTAAAGTTTAAAAAGCAAAAGTACATGTATTCTTTTTAATTATAAATTTAATATTGTCTTTGAAATATTCATTTTAAATATCCTATTAGGAATTGAACAAATTGAATTTAAATTAAATATCTGATGGCATTATCATTTTTTCATATCTACAATTTTATCAACTACAAAGTTTCTAACTTTTCCAATGGATGAATTAATTATTTAATCATTGAAAATAATCAAAAACATATCTGAAATAGTTAAAATTTTAAAAAGCATTCAAATTGCTGTACAGAATAAAATTATTTATTTGAAATACAATAAATAATAAAATTTTGAAGAGGAAACAAAGTTTAATCCTACTGTGTATTTCACAGTTTGATCAACCTCATTCCTCTTTACAAAATCTCTTAATATATTTCCAAATCAGATTTTGCTTTAATTATCAAACATACCGTATGATTATTTAGTTGTTGAACTTTCATAAGACAAAAGTTTGTAGATTTTGAATTACTGTGTGTAAATCATTAAATATTTATAAATCATGTTGTAGCACATTTTTACTTTATCAGGCCAAACATTGCTTTATCAAAATTAATTTATGATTCTTATTTCTCTTATGAATCATAGATTGTAGCTGAAGAAACAAAATTAGAAATTGATTCTGTTCGAAATGGTTATCAACCAGTCGCTGTACATGCTTCAATATTATTTTTCTGCATCTCTAGCTTGAGTAATATTGATCCAATGTATCAATATTCTTTGATGTGGTTCATATCGCTATATAAGCAGGTAAAATTTTAATTAGATATAAAACTTTGTTCTCATTCAAACTTTTATTTAATATAATTCATGTTTATTTTCCTTACTATATTTTATTAAGGATGCATAATTTTTAGAAAATATCTAGCATACTTTTTGAAAATGAAATCACTGATAATATTACCTTGAGTAAAAGTTTTTATTAAATAATAAATATTGTTATATTTTTCTCTATCAAAGTAGGTTATCATTTATATTAAAGGTTATGTAACTTAAGTTTTGTATTTGCAATGTCCTTTTAATTTCAGACAATATGGTTTCAATGTTTCTCTTATTCAGACATTACAAAACAAAGAAATGTGGCAGAGTTTTACAATAATGCTTTCAAAGTTCATGAAATTTTACATATAACAAATTACTTAGATTTTGCAGAAATTTTCATATCCCAAAGTTTTTTGTATTTGTATAAATGCATTCATATTAATATATATGAATAAAGTCCTTATTCTGCTTATCCTCTAAATTTTTGTCTAAATTTAATTTAAAATAGTTGCAGAGCATTGAATAATAGATATCAGGGTATCAGTTTTTGGTTGACTTAAATTTAAAATAAAAACTATGTTTCATTTCAAAATTTTTATTATTTTGTATTAGTTGAAACTTAATACTGAATTGAACTTCCTGTAAAATTGCTTATTTCACCATACAATTAAGTAAAGTTATGTAATGTATAATTTCAGAACTTCCTCATTTCAAGGAACAAATGCATTATTCTTTTCTCCTTTTCCCAATTTCTATAGAAGTTATGTTTTCCCGCTCTTTATTTTCCCCATAACATTATCTGTCAGAAATACATTAAAACATAGCTGAAAAGAGACCTAACTTCAATATTTAACAGTTTTGTAATCAAAATAATTTTGAACCATTCTATTTCAATCAATTTATTTTTATTAATCTATATGTGAGATTTCATTTGTTGATACAGAACATCGTCTGGAGATGCCATTTATGGATTTATTAAATTATGTAATGTGTACACTTTTATTTGTTAAGTTGTAGAATTTTTTCACTCTACATTTAAATCGAAACTTCAGTCAGAAATTTTACTTACTTATTTATTTACTTTTCTTTGTAAATTTTCTGGTGTTTTGCTGATTTTAGTATGTTATTTAAAATAAAAATTAATATAAATACTTCCATTGAATTAATTTAATTATTTTTCTATAGTTAATATAAATAATAATTTGATAATAGTTAATAACTACATTTGAGTTTAAAATTATTTTGTAATGTGTACATTTTTATCTGTTAACTATGGAATTTCATATTTAAAATAAAGATATAGATTTTTTATTTCTTTATATTTTTGTATATTTTGGTAAGGCATATGAAAAATTATTTGAATGCATAAGCTTTTTTTTCAAAGAAAAACACTTCTCCAGGGGGTGGAACCTCAGAAATGTAGATTTACATATTTTTCTGTTAAAATATAAGCTAAGAATAACCGTGGGCTAAGCTAGATTTGTTATTAATTCATGTCAATTTAACATATAATATTATATAATAGGAATGTAGTGAATAGGATGCATTCAGCTGGTACCAAATAAATTTTAAATTAAAAAATTCTTTTTTAAAAAATTTTCATATATATTTAATTTGATTTGAAATGTAATTATAAATTATTTTTTATGATATCATCTGTCTGTTTATTTCATTTTTATATCCACATTTACCAAAGTCTGAGCATGAATATAAACATATTAATTTCCATTGTAATATTCTGTTCGAAGTGCAAGAATTTAATGAGGTTTATTACTATTAAGTTAATAATAGATTTAATGAACTAAAATTAATAAGCATCAATTCTATTTTTATAAAAATAAATCATACATATTTTCATGTTAATTAATATGATCGTTGAAAACATTTTTAATTTTTGAGTTAACTCAAAAAAAAAAAAAAAAATCTCAGGAGTTAGAACTATATACATAAACATAAAATCACAAATTACAGTAATTCTTCAAATCAAACAAAAACTTTAGAAAAGTATGATTTCCTTTTATAAAAACACTTAACAATGTTAAAAATTAGAATATATTAATGATATGAATAACATTAATAAAGAAAGAAATATATGCTGCAAACTTTTCTAGCACACATAAAATGTTTTTATTATATTCCAATTTAAAATTTATTGTTTCAGTTTTTTAAGCAAAATTTTAAGGAGATTGTAAAACTAAGTATATACTACATTGTTCAGGCTCATAAAATGGGTATAGTAAAATTAAAAAAAATCATTTTTAAATTTCATATGACTTATTTTCTTATTATTGATGCATCAACTTTTGTACCTGACTTTATAATAGTTAAGTTTCTTTATAAGTTTATGAAATCATTTTAGTTTTTCATTTCTTATCCATTTCTTGAAAACACAGTATGCTTGAACTTTGAGATATTATTATCAATAGAGTTTTAGTTGTGCTTTGCCCGTTTATCAATTTTATAGAAGGTTTAACTTGTTTACATTAAAATACTAATTTACTAATGCTTTGGGGGATACTTTATAAGTGTATGTTGTTTGAAGAAATTTCATGAAACTAGTTATAGTTTTTCAAATGAAAATTTTGACAAACATCTTTATTTTCATAAGAAATATTCACCAAAATATTTTCCTACATATTAAAAAGTGTTGTTAATTTCATTGTTAATTGTTTTTACTTTATGCATTGTATAATATTTATACACTTATTTATGAAATTTTTTAATATATGTATATCTTAATATTTGAAGTCTGAAGTAATTAAAAATATTTAATGCAAAAATCTTCATTCTTTAGTGATAAATTTCTAAAATCAATTTCATTAATTTTTCTTCATCTACTTTTATTTCTTTTTACTCTATTTTCCTTAGTCTATTAGTAACAGTGATAAATCTTCTGATCTTAACACTCGGATTAAAAATCTGAATGCTCATTTTACTGCCAGCATCTATAAGAATGTTTGCAGATCTCTTTTTGAAAAGGATAAATTGCTCTTTTCCTTCCTTCTATGCATTGGCATATTAAGGGGCAGGTAATATCTGATTTGTAATATTATAGTCCTTGTAAATTAGCTCAGTGAGAATATTTATTTTAATATGCTCTATTTTGTAAAAATCTTAATTTTAAATTAATTAAAGAAACTCCTAATAATTTTTACCAGAAAATTTGCCATTGATAATCAATTTATTAAAAAAAATTATCGATTGGTTATAACTTATTGATTTAACATTTGTTATTACTAAAGTTTTACAAAACCAAGTAATTCATTTTTTAAACAAATTTAATGTATATTTCGATTGACAGTTGAAACTTTTTATATTTCTAATATACTTACTTTCAGAAAAATATGATTTTGGAGAACTGGTTTTATTGATTTTAAAGTCTATTTTCATCCATTTTTAGTTTACTTTGATTCTGTATATTATAAAAATTGATTTATCTGGTTAATTTAATAAAGATTAATTATATAATAATTAATGTGAATCTATCCTTTTAAAAGTATTCAAGTGACCATGAGAGTTGAAATTGAATCTATCTGCAATAACATTATTCAATATCTAAAATTTTAATATTAATGAAATTAATATAATATATTAAATTAATATAAATATAATAATAAGAATTAATATAAAATTAATATAAAGAATTAATATTAATTTAATATTAATTCTTTAATATTAATGAACCAAAGCACTTCATTTTTTGCCCTTGAATTGTGATAAATAATAAAGTTATTTAAGTAAAATGCTGGGAGTTCTTTTTTCTAAATTATTTAAAAGTAACACCTCAGAATGTGTAGCTCTTTCAAAATAAATGTGTATCTTCATGGAAAATTATAAATCATTGGAACCATCTGTAAGATTTTGAAATTATGTTTAAGAGTAATTTATATTTATGACTATGTTATTTTCATTTTAATTTACTACCAAATAAACACAAATTGCTTACCTATAAAAAGTGGTTCATTTACTTATGTTACTCCTTCATTTTCAAGCTTGTCAATATAGATTTTCTATAAACGAAAATTTCTTGTTGAAAAATTAAAAATTCAATCAATCATGCCTAACTTATCTTTGATATTACATCTCAAACATATTAAGTTTCTATAATATGATAATATAAGTATCCTGATTTTACAGAAATAGGTTTTATAGATCTTATAAATTCACAATAAATTATTAAAAATGCCCATGTAAATAAATAAAAAAATTGTAAGTGTGTATTGTTATATTATATACAAAATTTAAGTAATTGGTGTAAAGGATATAAAATAATTAGAGAAATTTGTTTGTATTTTCAGAATCTATTAATGCTTTTGAAGTAATCATTAATTTTACATAAGATTTCAAGAAATTTCAAATTGGATTTTAGTAAATATTTATTTCAATTATCATGTGAAAAAAATAATTAAAACATTTACATAATTATAAATGTATTTAGCCAAAAATAATTGGTAAAATATTTATTCATTTAACATGTTAAATTCAGGATCTCCTACAGAAGTTTAATATTGCTCCTGGGAAACACCTTGAAAATCCTGGGATTTGTATGTTGAGAATCTGTACAAACCCATTTTGTATAGAAACATCTAAATTTTTCAAAATTTTCTTTAAATAGATGAATATATGTGTTTTAATTTCTGAGTTTGTGTTTATGTTTACATATTATTTAAAATATTTCAGAGATCAAGTTGATGAAAAAATATGGAGATTTATATTGACAGGTGGTATTATATTAGATAATCCTCATCCTAATCCTGCTCCTAGTTGGCTTACCGATCGAGCATGGTCTGAAATTGTTCAGTTATCTCAACTGCCAGATTTCAATGGTTTGATGGAAAGTATGTACTGAAATAAGATGTTAAAATCATTATTTCTGCAAATATTAGTTCTCTGAATTTATCAATTAATTTAAAATAGAGTGAGGTATTAAGAAGAATTTAAAATAAAGTGAGTTTATAATATATCTACCTACAAATATTGGATATTACTTTAATGAAAGAAATTGTTATCTTTTCATGGTACATTTTAAAAGATTCCATTTTAATCTAAAATTAGTGTGAAAAAACCTAATTGGAAAGCATCAAAATATTTTTCTAAACAGTATAAAATATTTTTTTAAAAGATGTCAGTCAATATATGAAGAAATAAAGGAATACTTTCTACAGATATTCTTTTATAAACGTGATTAGTGAAAATACGCTGATTATACTTTAATGCATTTTAAAACAATTTAGGTTCATAAATAGTTGACAATTTAAAATAAGCTTATTGATAAATTTTATTTGTATTTCAATGCATACTTTTTTATAATATATATATTTACAAATATTTGAAACAGTTTAAAAATTTTTTAAATGATGTAAAAATACTAAAGTAATCAAATCTGCTATGATAAATGTAAACTAATTTTGATATATCATAATAACTTTGATAATATTCTATCATTTATGATAATCATTATTTCCAGATATATTAGAAAAACAAAGAACTCGGGAATTTATAGTTCATATTTTTTAACGTTCTATTATTTTTTTTATTAGGTGTACAGAATAATGTTTCCAGATGGAAAGAAGTTTATGATTCACCTAATCCATATAAAATTTCATTTCCTGATCCTTTCTCAAAATTAGTTGATCTCAATAAGATGGCTGTGTTAAGGTGTCTCAGGCCAGATAAATTAATTCCAGCTGTTCAAGTAAATATATCAAAATTTATTTACACTCATTTGTATGATTATTTTATGCTTTAAATTATTTTATCTATTATGTGCAAGAATTTTTAGATAGTTTTTGAAATTGACCGGAAAAAATTACTTTTTCCAAATATATCCCTTAGTATTTATTGGAAATATCTGACTTAATATATTGATAAATATAAATGTACAGTTAATTAATAACAAAATATAATTACATACAATGCATGTTAGAAATATCTTAATAATTGAACGCTATTTAAAATGTAAAACTTTTTAAACATTTATGACGTATATATTTTTATTGATTTTAACTTATGGAGTTAAAAAAATATATGATGTGGCTGTGGTTATTTGACATTGACCAAAACGATGTATTTTTCCTCAAGTTTGATAATACCATTATATAGATAACATTTTGGCTTATTTGTGCCTAGAAATATATCAAGAAGTATCTGTTAGTAACCTTTTTGATATTGCTCTTTTATAGTTTACTCACATCAAATTTAATTGTAGCATTAAATATACATTCTTATGTCTAGAATGAAAAAATTCCTGCGTTTAATTTTAGTTGTATAATATGATCACTTCTTTTAGATATTAATTTTAGGTACCTGATGTTTGCATATACATTTCATCACTATAAAACCTAGATTGTCTCTTCCACTATGCACAGTACTTTCTGGGCAAAACTTAATCTTTAGAATTTTTTTTAAAAAAAGTAGAATCCACAGATATTAATCTTTTAGTGTTATAATTTTTTAATAGTTCCCTCTAATTATTGTGTTATATTAACTTTTATGATCTTTTGATAATTCCAATGTATTAAAAAGTTCATTTACAATTATATTTAAATTGAAAAAAAATCTTTTTATCAATGTTTTAATCAATTAACAATTGACAACAATAATTGATTACTGACAACTAAGCATTTTTAAAAATGATATTTCTGTACTATAATATTTAATTTATTACTGATTAGTTATTCATAACTGGTTTGTTATAACTTTCATTTAACATAGCTAACAAGGATAATATAGCTATTGGCTTGTACTATTTATAAAAATTTAAAAATATTCATGCTATCATTTTTATTTTTAACATCTTTGTATTAAATATTGTTCTAGAAGTAGTATATGCTCATGAAAAAAAAACGAGGAAGAAAATATTTTTTAATCTATGATAAATAATAAATGTTTTATTAAAATTGAACGAAAGGATAATAAACTTTTTAACTTCATGTTATGTGATTTTGATATTTCATTAATTTAAAATTGAATTTCCCTCACATCATAATAATAATTTTATTTTAATAGCTTTATAATATTCCACAAATATTTTCAAATTTAAAGAAAAAGATAACATTTGTCAAAAAAATAAAATAAAATAAAAATTATATGACAAATGCATTTTTTCATTATTATCGCCTAATATTTATATTAAGCTCTTTTTTACATATATATAATTCCTTGAGGAATATAAAGCTTCTTTAAAATTAAGACACTTTAATTATTCTCATGAAATTTAATTTATTTTTCAGGATTTTGTTTCTAAGAAAATGGGTCAGCCTTTTATTGAACCGCCTACATTTAATTTGGCAGAATCTTATGCAGACTCCAATTGTTGTACACCTCTAATATTTATACTTTCTCCTGGAGTTGACCCTATGGCGGCTTTATTGAAATTTGGAACTGATATTAATTTAGCAGAAAATAAAATTCAAAGTATTTCTTTAGGGCAAGGACAGGTTTGTATTTTTTAGATATTTGTAGTTTATATTTTTATATTGTTTATTTAATAATTTATATTAATTTATTTATAACAGCCAAGTAGTTAAAAGTATTTAACTTCTAACCTATATTTTAGTAAACATAATTGATATTGTTGATGAGTAATAAAAATATCAAAATTAGGGGCCCATAGCAAAATCTATGATAGATAAGGCTCTACAAGATGGTTCTTGGGTGGTATTGCAAAACTGCCATTTAGCTACAAGTTGGATGAATAAATTAGAAACTATATGTGAAGAGGTAAAAGTGATTAAAATATTTTCATTTAAATTTTAAATTTTATTTTAAGTCTTTTAGTTTTACATTTTAAATGATAAAAAGACTGCTGATAATGATGTTAACATAGACTATTTTCTCTAAAAATTTTAAATAAATTTATAACAGTTATAGTAAAATTAATTTATTACATTTATATTTATAAAATAAACCTAATTTAAATTAATTATATTAATAAATAAGTTGTAAAAAAGGTTAACTAATGATGCTTGTTGGTATACATTATTAGGATATTACACCAGATAAAACAGATACAAATTTTCGTTTATGGTTAACCAGTTATCCATCAAGCAGTTTTCCGGTATCTGTTCTTCAGAATGGTAATAAGTTTTTCTTAAATATAAATAATTTACATTTACTGAGAATTCAGAAATATATTAAGAAAAAAATATTTGAAGTTTTATTATTCTTAATTTGTTAAATTTCTATTGCATTCATCTATTTAACTTATGTTAAAACCTTGTAAACTAATATATCAATTAGTATGACACATTTTTAATAACATTTATATGAAACTAAATATACCTGACTGAAACTAAATATACTAAATATACATTAATATAATAAAGCAAAACACAAGTTGCATAAAATTGGAATGCCATTTTTTGGTCTAAATGGAATTATTACATTTAAAACAAAAAATGATACATATAAAAATTAATTTAGTTAATTAAGTAGTTTTTGAGAATTGTGTGTGTGTGCATATTATGTTTTTTTAATTATTTTATTTAAGCTATAGATAATTATATTGGAAAAATATAAACTGTTTTATTAAATTTTTATGATCAAACTCTTTTTATTATTTAAAAAATTGAAATAATTAATGCAGAATTTAAAAACTTTTCTTTTTTTTCTATTACCACTTTTTTGGATTATGATTATCAAAAAAACAAAAATCAATATATAGCGATTAAAAGTTTTATTATTCCTTGATTTTGATCCATTTATTTTGATATCCTGGTTTCATAAGTCAGAATTGTTACATTTTTACACAAAATTCAATTTTAAAAAAAACAGAATTAATTAAATGATAGATTAAATAGGTAGAACGTTGAAGTACAGATTTTTCCATATACATTTTTATATTTTGTACTTTATGTAATTTATTTGACTATTAGTTTAACTGTATTACCTTTAGTAACATATGAAATTAAAATTTCATAAGTTAAATTATTAAAGGTAAATATCTTAAAAATAAAAGTGATTTTTAAGTCTTAATACAAAATATAAAAGCATTAATGAATTTTAATTAATTAATAATGAGTATATATATTGTACTTATTATCAATTTGGTGTTGTGTCTTTACAATGAAAGTATGAGTAAATTACATTTGAAGCACAGTATAATTAAAACGTTTGCATCAACGAAGAAGATTCTATTTTTTATTTTTCTAATAATCAAATGTTTCAATTATTCTTTGTATTTTTTAACAAATTGAAGTGCATGTCTGATTGTGATTGATTAATTAGTGTATTGTTACTGATAGAAGTAAATTATTTTTCAAATATATATATATATATATATATATCATTCTAAAACTATATGCATGTAATTCTTGATTTTTATTAATCAGTGTGTTACACTTAGATATTATTATTTAATAAATTTGTACATTTCCAGTTATAAAGTATTGAATTATTAAGATTTTAAAAATTTAATTATCTTTAAAACTAATTGGTTTATAACAATTTCAATATTAAAATAAATATTATTTATTTGATAAAATCAATATATAAGTGTGTATTTTAATGCATATTATTCATTTAAATTATCATTATTCTTGATATTAATTAGGTGTAAAAATGACAAATGAACCACCTAAAGGATTACGATCTAATCTCTTACGCTCTTATCTTAGTGATCCTATTTCAAATCCATCTTTCTACAATAGTTGTGACAAGGTATGTGTATTATCACTAAAATGATAAATATTTTTTTCAATAAATGATTTTTATTAATACTTAAGGATTATGTTATTATATTTTTGTTTACCTTTGTCACATTTTTTTAGTTTCAGTTTCATTATAAGTTAAATTATATTATAAATGAAAATTGAGAAGAGAACTTAAAATAATTGAAAATTAATTTTTCTGATAAAAATAAATTTCCTTCCTATTTTCCTGTTATTTTTTGCCTGTCTTGCATGTTATATACAATTGTTCAATCGTTCCATAAAATATATTGTATTAGACTCAAAACTGATTAATTTTTTCAATATTTTTAATTGGTTTTTCTTTCTTTGACTTTTTGTTTTAAAACAATTATTTTGCTTTAATTTATCAAATTTAAAGATGCACGTCATCATTATAGTGTTTTATACTAGTTTCAGCTCTCTTTTGAATTATAGTTTATTGAACATCAAGGATCGATTCTTTTGAATGATATTATTTTAACTAACTGAATTTTACTTAATCATCAATTTTACTCCTTGTTTTATCTTAATTTAATTTTGCAAACAAAATACCAGAGTAATTTAAGTGTACCAAAAATCTACAAAATCAGTTAATTTAGATTCTTTAAAAATAACTTTCTGAATGTTTGTATCATTATCAGAAAAATACTTTCATTTATTAAGTAAAATATTAATATTCTATGTAGTTTCAATAGGGATTTAAATTTTTAAAATAACCTCATTCTCATTCTTATATAATTAAAAATTTTAATAGATTTTTTCTGCTATTGTAGATCAAATTTGCACAGTGAAATTTAATAATTACTAAATGTATTTATCTCCAAGAAAAGTTATAATGGCCTGGTAAGAAAAGTCATAAATCCAACTTAACTAAAGATTTCTCATCCTCACAACAGCGAGGCTAGGGGCATGTGCAGTATGTCATATTCATAGTGTCCTACATATGAAATAATAATACTTGGAAGGTTAAGTACACCGGAGATCTTCTGTTTGGCAATTGCTTTCAATTTATGAAGACTCACCAGTCAACTCCATTACGAAATTATAAGTATAATCGTTCAAGACTATAAAAGAGAATTTACAATCTAAACACAGTGAACTGATTGTAGATTAAATTTGGTAACATTTGGCGTTGAATATTATAAATGGGTGTCTAAATCCTAAGAATCCCAACATTTTTATTAAATTATTTAAAAATAAATTACTATACAATCATTTATAAAAGATATTAAAAGAAAGAATACATTGTATTAGTTTTTTCTTATAAATTTTAAGGCTGTTTTGATACACTTTTATTTGTGCTGATTAATTTAGAACTAAATAAAGACGGTTCTTTCATCATAAATTAATGTTCATTGATATATAATTAATGTTAAGAAGACATTATCCTAATATTGAACTAATTTTTTGTAATTTAAACAATGTTATTTAAATTATATTAATATAAAGTAATTTTAAAATATTTAAAATAGTATTTAATTACATAAAAAATTGTATCTTATAAGGCAACTTAAAACAGTTAGTGTAAAGTGAATTTCAAAATTACACTTCTCTACACTGAAAATGCAACACCAAGAAGAAGTTGCCAGAAAATTATGCTATTTTCAGGGTAGAGACACCTTGCCGAATTATGCAAATGATGTGAAATGCACAGCTCTCCAGCGCACATAGGATAAAATATAAGGTGAGTAGCCAGCAGAGTGGGCAAGGGATGCTGGTTTCCACTTTGGATGGCAGAGTTTTAGTGCTCCAGGCACACACCTCCAGTTTAAATATTTAGCTCTTAAAAGGGTCTAACTGTTAGTTATAATGGGGTTGTTTAAGATGTAAAATTGAACTCTGAATCCAATCTTTTAGTTTATTGTCGAGTGGTATTTTCATATGATGTGGCCAAGATGCATGACAACATACCTACCTATATTTTGTTTATTGAAATCCAATGATGTTAGGTTGTATAACATTGGGGGAACACATTATAACAGTTAACAATCTGGTTATGTGTTTCTTAGTTATAACAATTACAGTATACTCTTTTCCCAGTTACATTAATTAATAGTTTACATTTTCTAGTTAGTAACAACTGTATTTACATAGTTCCAATTATCTAATAAAACATATTTATACAATGTGATAAAAATAAACGATAAGACTCTTTACAATATTTTTAGTTAACAATTCTTGAAGATAGTAAGTATTTACAGTATTTACATTTTATATAAAGGAGCTATCTTAATTATGTAATATAAGCAAAAAGGAAGTTTCTATGTACGTTAAGTACATTTAACACAGTTATAGTAAGTGTGGTTTTCATTCCCTTGATCAATCATGTAAATGCAAATGTTAAGTAGCCGAAAAATGATTCAGAGTGGGCAGTAGTTACACCGTTATTACTGCTTGGAAATTAATCGTTGAAAATTTATTCTCGTTCCCAAAAGACGCCTGTAATTGCAGAGAATTCCAAGCCATGGCCGACAGAGTCAGCAGACAGGGGAGTTAACGAAGGTCGTGGTGATCGGGCTGAGAAGGTCAGATTGACACTGTACCGGCTGTGGTGAAGACGGTTGGAACAAGGAACTATGGAACGTTATCGGAGTGCCGGTGCAACCCGAGTGACACCTGCATACATAGATCGACGCGTCCGACGGGAGGCGGTCCAGCAAAGCACGTTAACCAAAATTCTGCAACATATGCAGGACACCCTGGTTGCTCCCATATCGAGCAGAACAATTTGGCATCGATTAGTTGCTGGTGGTCTGCACTCATGGCGCCCGTTAAGAAAACTGCCATAGACCCCACAGCATAAGCGCCAATGTCTGGAATGAATGAATTGTTGTCAATTTAGTGGCACTGGATCGTCTTCTCAGATGAGTCACATTTCTGTTTCTTCAGTGATAGTCACCGCGTACGAGTGTGGCTTCAATGTGGAGACAGGTCCGATCCTGCAACAATTGTGGATCATCTTACCGCGTGACAACACGACATTACTGTTTGGGCTTCTGGCACATGATTCCAGATCACCTCTAGTTCATATTCATGGCACTATAACATCGCAACATTATGTAGATGATGTGCCATGGCCGATGACATTCCCCTACCTTCAGAGAGTGCCCATTACCCTTTATGAGCAGGATAACACCCAACTGCACACTGCTCGCATCAGCGAATATGCTATGCAAGGTGTACAGACTCTTCTCTGGCCAGTTTTCTCACCAATTGAACACATTTGAGATATGAATGGACGCCATTTGCAAGCCCTGCCACTGTCCTTTTTTAGAAGACGCACTTTGACAAATGGTTGATAGGGAATGGAGAACATTCCTCAGTATGTCATCTGTACTGACTCTATGCATAGACTTGTTGTTTCATGTATTTCCATCCATGGTGGTCCTACAATCTACTAACCTGACCTTATTCTCTCTCTGTATTATGCATATTATTTCAAAATACAGATAACTTATTGTTTATTGCTGTCTTTTTTTGTTTGCAGAGTTTTGTCACTTTCTGATAACTCCTTGAAGTTTGCATTCTGAATGTTTTGCAGTGTATAAAAGTCAGTACATATAAAATTGATATCTGGATTGCTTCTTGTCATTTATTTGCCTTATTCATAATGGGCCATTTTTCATTATATATGTACTAAATCTATTTATTTAATTTTCTTTTTAAAATTAAATAAGTTTTTAATCTTTCATTAGCCTGAATTGTGGAGAAAATTTCTCTTTGGGTTGTGCTTCTTCCATGCTTTAGTTCAAGAACGTAGAAAATTTGGGCCTCTAGGATGGAATATTCCATATGAATTCAATGAATCTGATTTAAAAATCAGCATGACACAATTACAAGTCAGTTACTTAGTTATATGTAGCTTTTTAATTTTAAAAATTTTATCCAATTTTTGTTTTATTTTCCATATAAATTAGTTAAGGTCTTAAAGTTTTCTTTTTTTCAAAGTTTTCCAAAAATGTATACATTTAAGCATTTTTTTAAAACAACTTAAGATTTAAATTCAGTTATTTAATATACTGTAAAAATACACATTATATAATATTTTAAGAAAATGACTTTTAAGTATCTATAATGTGTTAAGAATACATTTTCTGAAATATGCTAAAATTATGTAAAAATATTGTATATGTATGAACGTATTATTATATTTTAAATTTTGAAAAATGAAAACAATACCAAGTAACATTTATTAGATATCAATATCTTTTTAAATTTCATTATAATTGTTTAACTTTTGTAGAAAATTTGTAAGTAATATCTCCCAAATTTTTCACAAAAGACCACAATTGAAAATAACTATTATATGATAGCAGCAAGCAGGCATGCGTAATCTTGATTATTTATCTAAATGTTAATTATTTTAAGCTTATGATGATAAATAGTGTCATCTAAATTTACAAATTGTCTTTAATAATCTATGTGTAATTTATTGAAGCAGGAATCAAAAGAAAACCATTTCCTATAAAGTACTTTCTGCTATTTTGTATTGGTTGATATTATTCTCTATCTTTATATGGATACAGGGCTTTATATCAAATATATTTTTAGGAAACAATATTTAATGAATAATAATTTACTCAGTAACTACATATATAGCACATACACTATCTTGCCCAAAATGAAACAAATATAAGCATTGTAGGCCTTGGCCCTTCATAGGGGCTGTCATGCTTCTGTCATGAGTTTAGTTTTAAATAAAACAGTTGAGCCAATGCATACTTCATTTTTTAATTGCATTTTAAGTATTTTTCAATAAGAAGTAAATAAAAAAATTATTTTAATGAAAGCAGTTTTTATTATTTTCAAGTTTATTGAATTGTATTCTCATTGACATCATTTGTTAAGAAATGTTTTATTTATTAATCACATGCCCACTGATATTTTTTTATACAAGTTCTTCAAAATTTACGGTATGCTTTATTCAAAATGTTGCAGATAGAATTGAAAGTATTTTACTATTTCTGCAGGTTCTTTGTATTGTATTTTTACTGAAGATTTGTATCCTCAAGATGTTTTGGAATTGCAATCAAATAGAATATTATTTTGAATACAATTTTAAAATTTTAAGATCATTTTTCATATAAAATTGATTAATTACTGAGACAAATTTTTTATAATTCTATCACAACTCATTATGTGTTTAAAAGTTTCTATGCTATTGTAGTTTAATTTTTATACCTGATTATTCACTTATAATCTAATTTAATTTAATTTTATTTTTTATGATTTATCATAGTAATTTTAGTGTATCTTTATTTAGAATGAAATGTTTCTTTTAAAGTACTTAAAATATATATTACTTCAATTATATTTCTTTGTTTTTACTTCTCTTATATTTATTTTATTATATCATCCACTTGCCTAAATTATTTGATTCAGAGTTAAAATTGAATTTCAAATAAATATAAAAAAAAATCAATATTATACTTTCCAATGTTTCTAGAATTACTGTTAAATAATTTTTTTTGTTAATGATGCAAATTTATTTCCAATTTTAGATGTTTATAAATGATTATGAGGAACTTCCTTTAACAGCCCTGACCTATTTAACAGGAGAATGCAATTATGGTGGCAGAGTTACAGATGATAAAGATCGCAGGCTTTTGCTTTCCCTTCTGTCTATTGTTTATACATATGACATTATTGCTGATGACTCATATAAGTCTGTGTTATTAATATTATAAACTTTTAATAACTTTTTCTTTCTCATAATTGTAAAAGATGGCTGTATTTAATTTCTTAAATTATCTTAGTTTTTATACTGTAAAATAATTTCATGAATATATGTAAATATCAAATAGCTGTAAATTTAACATAAGATTTTTTTGCTCAATAATAATTCATTTCTTTTCCCAGTTTTGAATAAACTTACAAGAACCATTAAATAATTATCTTTGTAGATTTATTGTAAATTTTTTACTCTGTAGGAATTTAAAATATTTATTAACCTTCCATATTTTATATAAAATTATAAATAAATGTTAATATTAAAAACATTGCATACTTATAAATAATTCTATTTTTCATTTTAATTTTTAAAAATAGTTACTGTGAAAAAAATACTTATAAAAATTTTCATTGCATAACTTTATTTAAATGTTTTATAAAAAGTTTTCTTGAATGTGTCATTTTATTAATTAGATTTTCAGGAAGTGGCTTGTATCATATTCCTCCTGAACTTGAATATGAAGAATGTGTAAAATACATTCGTACTCTACCAATTAATGCTCATCCAGAAGTATTTGGCCTTCATGAAAATGCTGATATCACCAAAGATAGTCAAGAAACTCTAGAAGTACATTATCTGTTTCTGTAACATTAAATGTTTGCTTAAACCATATGCAATCTCACAAATCTTTAACAAACTAATTCAAATTTTTGAATACAAGCCTCTTATCATAAAAAATTAATTTTTCCCCCTAGTTGGGAGTTTTTTTTTAAGGGGATAAAGGAATAAAAGTGTTCTATACCATTAGAAGTCATTGAATATATTCATGTAAATTTTGAAACATATGTTTTTCTTACTATCCTGAAATACTGATGTATAGTTAGGAAAAAGTCAAGTTTATTCCCACAGAAATTTCAGAAGCTTTCAAAAATTTTCAGTTTCAGAAATTTAAAAAAAAAATTTTCTTGGTTAAATTTATAAAATAAGTTTGAAATCTTTTTTTTATTAAATATTTACTTAAATGAAAAATTCATTTATGTTTTAACCTCTTCAACTAATTATGGTGGCAATTTAAAGTTTGTAATTTATTAAATAATTTGAATAAAATTTACAGCAAAGATGGCTGCCATGCATAATTGTTAATCTCCGTAACTATTTGGAAGTGTGTATTATTTTTCCGTTTTTGAATAAAAGATAATTTAACATATGTCTCTAGAAACTGCAATATTTCAAAAATTCATATTTACAAACTATGTGTTGAAATTAATAAAAAAGTAACAAATGGTTATGTGCAATAATAAGTGTCTATACTGATTTATTCTTTGTAAAATTATATTCTCAGGCCAGTATATATATTCTTTCTAAGCATAAAAAAGCATGAATTAAATATTTATTTCCTCAATCCTGAAAAATAAATCTTGGTATTTTTAATTGAATACCAATTTATTGTTCTTATTACTTTATCTAGTATTTTATTTTTTCCCAGTATAAAATAGTTTTAATTAATTTTCATTCTAGTGAAAGAAAGAAAAGGCATTTTTTTTGCATTACAGTTATTTAGATTACTGCAGTTCATAAATGTCAGGCAAAACAGCCCATTAAACTAAAATGATTGGTTGAGTTTATTTTCTTTAAATTCAGAATTCTTCCCAAAATTCTTATATAAATACTTATGCTGCAGAATTCCTGGAAATTTCACATCTCTATCCTGAAGCGCCAAATTGGGTGTATAAAAAGTTGCTGATCATCTCCTGAGGTGTGACGTTAAGATAAAGAAAAAGATATAGAATCTTACTGCTTTCGAGACATTCAAACAAACTTCAGCATAATTATTCTGATTCTTTGCTTTAATTATATTTCTACTTTTGTAGAAAGATGCATTTTGCAATTCATACTAAATGATGAATTTGAATAAAATTTAACATGTCTTTCTTCATCTTGAAGAATTAGTTACTTTTATATAAAGTTTTGTATTTTTTTATTTTATTTCTTTAAATTTGGATTGCTTGATGGTTATTTCTGGAATATTTATAACCTGACTTTGTATAATAGTAGTATTTTTTAAATCCGAAATGATTTCATTATTTGATTTTTTTAAACTAATTTAATTATTTTAATTAATTACTTGTATCATTACATTATATTATTGAGTAAATTATATCATTTATGATATTTAATCTTTTAGGCTTTTAAATTTACTTAAATTTTAGTTTTTTTAAAGTACTACCATATAAAATCTTAATATGTATAAAATTATTAATTTATTTTGCATATTCATAATGAATAATTTAAATTGATTATATGTATCCCAATTTTTTTTATCTTACATCAGTCATTGGCATGAAAATCTGCCATAAGACCTCTGGCGGCCCAATAAAATTTAGCCTTGGTAAAGTTGTCAGAGTCAAAAGTAATAAAAGCAAGTGCAGTGCAAATTGTCAAATGATTAAAGTCCATAATTTCACCCCACAAACAAAGGGGGCAGGTATCTACAGCAACTACACCAATGCAGTGTAGATGTTTATACAAAAAGTCATGTCCAGTCAAAAGACGAAAATTTGCAGTAAAAACTGCTCGAGGCAAATCCATCGGGACAGGCGACTTCATAAGAACGTTCCACTTTTTATCTGCTGAAAGTGCTGTATAAATTTGCTCTAAGTGTTGGTCACTTTTCCCCCTAGCCTCAGAACTAAAATGAGGCTATGGGGAAAATTATCCCAAATTATGAAAAAAGTTTATTGAAGCAAATAAATTGTTGAAGAAGCAATTTACTCGTTTATAAGAAAGAGGTGAAAGGATACTTCATTTCTTTCCAGAAAAAATTTTCTGCTTTGTAAAAGTTGCTTATAGTATTGGTTATCAATCTTTTTCATATCTTGAAAATATATATTTAAATATTTTTGTGCTGAAAATAAACAAAATTGCAAAATCTTTAAGACAATATGCTTTCTAATTTGATTAATTTATATATTATTCTATGTCACATATTGCTTTCAACATTTTCACAGTCTTTGTCAGTATTTTTTTTTTCTTTGTATAGAAGTCAATTTATCATGCCTAATCCTGTGATTATTTCTTCATATTAATTGGCTCATTTTCTTTCAATATTGATAAAGAGATTGTCACTACTAAGTTCACTTTCAAAAGTTTCTTCAATGTTGCAGAATTTGATATTAATTTTGATGTTAATTATAATAACTAATGCAATCTTCAAAATTTCGTTTTTGCCTCATTAAACATTATTGGTATTACTTCATAACAAACGAAAAGTAAGTAATTTCATACTCGAGCATTAACATAATTTGATTATAATATAAATCTTTACAAACAATAAAAATGAAAAATTAGGATTTAGGTAAAAAAATGTTTGACTATATTTGTTTTAAATCTTGTTACAGATTCTGAGTTTGCAACAATAATAAATATAATAATTAAATTAATACTTATGTTTTTAATTAAACAATAAAATTTGTACAAAATTGCAGTAGTACTAAATTAATAAAGTCAGTAGAAATTAATTTTTGTTTGAAATTGTTTTATACATTAGGCACTTAATGAATTATTTTAGATATTACATTTATGAAGAAAAAAGAATTGTAAAATTTAAAAGTATCATTCATTAAAAATGAAATCACATGCATATTACTACTAGTAAGCATTGTTATACTATAGGCAAGTGTCTTGCAATACTTTGGAAAAAGGAGTATTTTGTAAATTGAATTATTACACGTTGCAATATGACCTATTAATGAAAGTTTCATTTATTTATTTCTCAGGTAAATTGCAAATATTGTGCTAGCAGTATACAAAAAGACTTGAACATATATTGGAAGAAGTGAATAATATTATACATCATTAAGCTATTTATCAAAATCCGATTTTAAATGAAAACTAGTTTTTAATTGTGATATAAACTTTCTTTTACATTTTCATAGTAATAAAATATGATAAAAAATAAAGGACAGTCTTTAAATTCTAAAATCATTATTTTTAGTGGTGCTGTTTCACTTTTTCATTGTTGATTTAATAGCTACTTTTCTAGCATTAGTGACAAAAAAAATTGGTTAGTAAAAATCGTAAGCAAAACATTTGCAATAATGATGCATGTTTTGTGTTTCTAAGAATTTTAATTGTTAAACTTTATGCTATTAATTTTTTATTATTTCTTTTCGGTGAAAAGTTTCCAAGTTTTATTGTTATTATCACTTAAATAAATTTTCTTTAATTATTTCAAAGAAAATATTTTTGTATGTTTCTGTTTACTATATTATTTGCTTTCAGTGGAAATACATATTGACAGATATTGTGCAAGAAAACTAATGAATAATATAGAAATTAATGTATTTATAAATGCTGAATTAAATTTGGTTGAGGGTAAGAATAATGTGCTGCATTATTATTTTTTTTTTCCTTTATGAAAAGCTTTTAAAAGGAATTTTGCTGACACAAGGTAAAACTGGTGGTACTGAAGGTCAATCTTCAGGTGATATGATTTATGATCTAGCTGATGATATACTTGCCAAATTGCCTCCAGAGTTTGATTTGGAAATGGTAAAATTTGATTTAATATTTTCATAATTGTATCTTTTCTAAATAGATAATGTTATTAATCTTTCAGTATCAAATAAGGAATAAAGAATAATAATGTCGTAAATAAAAGAATTCTATTGAGAATAAATAAAAATATTGTTCTTCTAATATAAAAACAAATTTTTGTATAACATTATATAACATTTATATAATTTTATACAATATGTATAACATTTTAAATATGTATTTATTATATTTCTCTTAAATTTATATAATTTTTTTTAATTACGTTCTTTTATGGAGGAATATATACAAATTTGAAATATTATATTTCAATTTGATTAGACAAAATCAGCAGAACTTAATTCCTAAATGAAATAAAATAATCTGATGTGATAACCTGAACATCAAATATAGAAATAAACTTTGTGCGTGCATAAAAAACTATTTTTAACTCTTAAGTATATAAATTTTTAATTTGTAAATGCTGAAAACGTATCATATTCTTCAAATATATATAGTTGTTTTGTCATGAATGTCAAAGTAAGATGAAAATAAAGAAAAAAGAACTTCAAATTTTAGTGTATTAGGCATGAATATATTAAATAAAAGTTAATCTAAATAAATAAGCTAATTTTATGTGATTTCTGGAATCTCTCTAAAATAATCATTCAAGATGATTTTTAATTTTTATTTATTAATTTTCTTCATTTAATATTTGAGCTAGTATTTATGTATTTGATTTTATCATTTTACATAATTCCTAACAACTAAATAATAAAGAAAATTGCTTATGATAAGTTAATGTATCTATTTTGGCAAGATGCAAATATTTTAATAATTGTAGCATTAAATTGAGCAATTTAATGAATGGGTTTGTATTTTTTATACATATTTTAGTATTAAGATATAGATTCAGGTCAGATCAATAGTAAAACTATTTTTAGTGTTAAGATATAAATTCACTTCTGAAAATTGTGATTACTGTTACAAGATTCTGTTATCTGTTCAGGTTATGGAAGAATATCCAGTTGATTATATGGAATCAATGAATATAGTTCTTCGACAAGAGTTAATGCGATTCAACCGGCTTTCTGCTGTTGTACGAGATTCCTTAAAAAACCTGCAAAAAGCTATAAAAGGTTTAGTTGTTATGTCGTCAGAGTTGGAAAACGTATTTGATTCCATGTTGATTGGAAATGTTCCATCTTTATGGGCAGCTAAATCTTATCCTTCCCTTAAGCCTCTTGGTAGTTATATAAATGACTTGTTACAAAGGTAAATTATCTTGCGTAACTTAAAATATTATGAAACGGTATCTGATTAATTTTTATTCATTAAAAATGATATTTTAATATACACAAGTTAAGGTCCTTATTATTATAAAATATCAAAAGTGCATAAAATAGAAAAACATAAATTCAAAATGTAAAATTTATTTTATATTAAGCATTATAACAAGTATAAAATAAACTTTACATTGAAATTTCGGGTAAAAAAATATGAAATATGATTTTATTAGTGCATTCAAATTTATTTTAAACATAAAATAAATGTGACAGATTACTTAGAAATAGTTTGTTAAGCAATTACTTAGGGATTTTATTTTATTATGCATTTAAAAATTTCATTAATTAGCTGAGAAAAGGAAAACGATGTTGATCATATATATTTATGAAGAAAATTTGTTAAACAAAACAATATTTTTAACAAATTTGATCTTTCACAAGACAAGTAACAATACAATATTATAAATACAATGCTTTAATGATTAAGCTTAGAATTTCTTCTGGACAGTGACTATAAATATAATAATATAAATAAAATAAGAACATAATGCATCAATCTAATAAGACAATTAACTAAATCTTAAACTTTGAACTTAAACTTTCACAATTTAAGTGGGGGATTCCTTAAGCTATAATTTATGTGATTCTTGTTAGTCTATGATTTTTGAACATTTAAATTCTATATTACACTTTCTTCGTATGAGGATATGATTAAAAGTATCTGGAAGCCTATGAACTAACAGTTTAAAGTGTTAATGTTAGGCATTTGTGAAATTCACGTGATTTTATTTTAATTCCAGAACTTAATATGAATCATGTTAATTTTTGTTTTGCTAATTTATTATTATAAAGGGTTTTAAACCAATTTCATTGAGAGCATGGATTTTCAAGTCAAATAACAACACTAGAGATAAATACATTTTTCTATATAACTTTCTCTATCTGTTTGAACTCGACATCTTACCTATATAATATCCAGACAGTCTAATGATGGAGTAAATTTTTTCTAATTTATTAGAAACAAAAAATTTAAATCTTGCATAATTTTTTTAGTGAAATGTTTGATTTTATGTAAAATTTTTGGCTTATGCTGAGAATAATGTTGGATTAATAATTTAAAGTATTTTTCCATACATTTTTTCTACTGACGATCAATAAAAATGGTTTATTATTTATTGATAAAATAACACATTTTTGTTTAATATTAATTGTTAATAATTATGCTAATTCTTTATGGAATTTTCACAATATGTAACTTTTTTGGCTTTTTTTTTAAACTGATAATAATTGTGGAAAAATCATTGTTTATTTATGACAATCAATAATTCTAATTTCAGGGAATCTGTGACCTTTGTTAAGAATTCCTTTACATTTTTTAATTTTTTATAAGAATTTATAACTGCCACTCAAATATTAATACATGTTAATTCTAGATTAACTAAAACAAAATGCATTGAAATATTTTTACATTATTCAAAATATATATGTAATTGTATAGCTTCTTTTTCATCAAAAAGATACAGTATAACTCACATCTACTATTATACTTTATTATAAATGAATTAAATTATAAAAAATAAATGGAAAAGCATATCTATGCTTTAGAAAAAATAAATCTAACCTATTATATAAAATCAAGTATTAAAATCATGTGCAATTTATATTTAATAAATTTAAGACTAATATTACTAAAAAAAAAATAATTGCATAATATGTTTTTGATAAAGTCTAAAATATCTACATTGTTTCTTAGATAATATGTATATATATTGTCTTTGAAACTATCTTTTTCATAGATTTTTATTGAATTTTTTAATATATTCTTTCTTTTATATGTTTGACTAGTCATTTACACACAGAGTTTCTTTTTCCAGTTATAAACATTTTATAATGCATATTTGTCCAATTGGACCTTGTATTAGTAACTTTCATTGGAAACCAAAACAAAATCTGTGCTGTTATTAATCATAGAAAATATAAGTTAACATTATTTAGTTCATGAATATTATATGTTTTTAACATAACTACATTCTAGAATTTGGAGAAAAACTATTATAAAAGCTTAATATTTCAATTAAATTTTTTTCATGCAAAATTTTTAATATCTCAAAAATTATTCAATACCTTAATTCAATAATGACTTATAAACCTAAAGTTCGTTCAATTTAAGACAACTAAATTAATTTTCACTTAGACCTATATATTTTTCATTTAAAGCAGAAGTTAATAATTAAAACTAATTCCACCTTTTAAGAAACAAAATATTTATTATTTTACAATATACAAAAATGTTTATTCAATTTTTGACAAAAACTGCATGAAAACAAAATTTAGTAAATAAAATTTTAAACAAATTGATTTTGTTAATTTTTCAGCATTATCTAACTATAAAGGTGTCAATTTGTAAAACATTTTATAGTTTCTATGAACACTGTAAATAAAGCATTTCTGTAAGTTTCAGCTTTTATGAAGGTAAAGACAACAGTTTTACAAAGAAAATTTATTAAAAAAATTTATTAAATAATTATATTCTTTATTATTTTCTTGAACTTTTCTTTGATTTCAACTAGATATGGAGTAGAACCTATGTATTGTTGAAGTAGTTGCGATCTTAATTAAAAATTTCTTCTTTTATATTGTTATTTTATGCTATGTTTCCACCATAAAAAATATTTCTAGTGAGATACTAATGTGAGTTGAAACTTCAAAAGATAATTTGATAGTCTAATAATCAGTTGGAAAGGAATTTTAAATTTTAATTACATTTTTTAATTTTATCAAAATTTTATTAAATGTATAGCTATTTTTTCTTAACTTTACTATATTTTTTAAAAACAATTAGGCCCAGATGCTTTTCTTTTGAACTTCAAACACTTAAATTTTACATTATCAGTTCTTCATTAAGTTAAATTGTGTCAGAGATTTCAAAAACTTAAATATAGTACTTATTGTGACTAATTCTTTAAATTAAAATCCTAGTTAAAGGTAATATTTGTAAAACCAATAAAATTATATATTAATAAGCAAATTCCATGATATAATAAGCAAATAAAATTTGCATCAGCTATAAAAATTTTTTTTACATCTATTCATTTTGAAGCATATTTAATGGATGTGTTGTAGATTTAATTACCAATAAAATTTTGTATAATTCTTAAATACTAGAATTAAAGTATTATGAATCATTATGAGATGAATATTTTTCTATCAGTTTCCTTTAGTTTAAAATTTATAATTTATTACATTTGAAAAATTTCTCTTTAGTGATGCCCCTTAAAATAGCATGAGTAAATGAGTAAAATGTTTAGATTTTTTTAATGATTATATAAATCCAATTGTGAATATAATATCTTCTACACATTAATAACCTGGTTTATCTTTGACCTATGTTTCCATCGTATCCTTTTTTAAATTTGTCTGCAACAAGTCATGAATCAAAATATTGAAACTGATGCCCATGGTAATGCTATTCAAAATTTTATTCATTGCTAAGTTTTTCCCCTGGGACAAAACATTCTCTTCAAATGTGGTGCTTATACTGATATAGCTTGTCTTCAGAAAATTAAAATATTTTAAAATATTTCAGATTAAGGTACCCTCTGCTGATCAAAATAAAACAAAAGTATAAATTGTTATAGTATTTTCTTAGAATTGTTATAGTATTTTTTTAGAATTGTTATAGTATTTTTTAATTTATATTAATGTATTTTTAATACACATCTTATTGACCAGGGAAGAAAATGATGGCAATCAAGCGATTTTTTGCTACTTTGAAAATTTTTTAACAAATGTATGATAACTATTTGGATTAATAATTTGATTTCCTAAAACAACAGTAGAGTTTTAATGATTATTCGCTATTTTACACAAAAAATGATAAAAAATTTTTAGATTTTGCATTTTAAAATTTTTTTGTTGTTAAAATGATGAGCTTAAAGTACAATTATGTTTACTTGTTTTTAGAAATATGCAGTGTCACACCAAGTTTTTAATCATGTGTTCTAAAACATTAACTTCAATATCAATTAATTTTTTTTTAATAAAATTGCATTGAAAAATAATTTGGGTTACTATTAAGTGCAGTTAGCTCTCCTTTTCGTGGTCATTAAGATTTTACTTACAGTGAGTCAAAGTTAAACTCGTACACTATGTCATTTTTCATTTAATTTGAGATACGAAGCACAATCATCAAAATATTTCATGTTTTATTCAGGTAACAAGTAAAACACTTTATATTTATTTTACAAAAGCAACTTTTTGATTTAATCATTTTTTAAACAACGCTTTACTTATTTAGATGAATATTCGAAAAAGATAGTCAAAATAAAACTTGTACGCAGTGTAGTCCTGCAGTGAATGACAAAAAGATAAAGAAAATCAGGATTTAAAATTTCGTGTTGCATTGAAACAAGGCTCGGTAAGTCAGAAAGTAACAAAAGCAAACGAAAATTTTTTGATTCTCGTGGTGAACCAACGTTGGGTTACTCGGCAAGTAAAAAAATCTCACAATTAGCGCTCCTAAATTAGCTTTTGAATCAAAAAAAATTTTTAAGTAAGAGTGTTCACCCAGAGACAATACGAATCATTAAAAAAAAAAAAAAAAAAAAAAAAAAACAATTTTCACAATAGGATTTCAAGAAACAAACCTTATATAAGCAAACAAAATCGATTAAAAAGATTATGTTTTGCGAAAGAGTACAAAGGAGAGACATTTATATTTTGGAATAAAGTTATTTTCAATGATGAATTGAAATTCGATTTGTTTTCTTTGAAAGGAAAGATAAAAATATAGTGAAACTCCAATAAAGAACTAAATCCTAAAAATACGAAAAAACCGCTAAGATGGAGGAGAAGCGTGATGGTATGGGTGTGTATGTCTGCAGCAGGTGTTGACTGATTGGAATTTATAGAATCTTCTTCGAATCAGTATACCTACATCAATATGTTAAGGGATAATTTAAAACATAGTGCAGAACACAGCTTGGGATAGCAAACACTTTTTAGTTCTATCAGATAATGACCGAAAGCATACTGCTCTCAATACTCGTTTGTTGTTACTGTACAATATCCAAAAGTCATTAACACTCCTCCACAATCACCAGACTTATAAGACGTGATAGAAAATTTATGGCATCGATTAGAAGTTGCTGCCAGCAATCATCAAATTTCTAACAAAAATGACTTAAAAAGGTATTATTGGAAGAATGGAACAAAATCAGTAAAGATTACTGTGAAACTCTCGTTTAGTCTATGCCAAAACGTTTGACACATGCAATTAAAAATAAAGGACATCCAACAAAGTGAAATGAAAATATCTTGTATCTATATTTTTTAATATAAAGATGTTGTACAGTGTACCAGTTTCATTTTACCTTTTTTATGCGAATAGTTATCCTAAAATTGATGTGTTGTTTAGATAATGTGTAAATATAAAATTTATATTTTTATGAAATAAAAAAGAGTGGTTTTACTGTGTACCAAAATAAAAATATTGATTTTTTTATATTACTTTCTATATCTTAAATCAAACAAGAAATATCACTGTGTACGAATTTCACTTTGACTGTATATATATTCACTTTGACTGACTGTATATATACAGTGTGTCACAAAAGAGATGGGACACTTGTGCTTTACAAAAGGAATCTGTAATAATATAAATTAAAAATACATGTACAAATTTTTTGTGGGTGTGTTTCATACTTGAACTTAGTTACAATTATTACATAACATACATATATAATAATTTAGAACGGAGCAAAAATTACCTCACATAAGTGATGGGACATCATTAGATATGGAACAAAAATTTTCTGAAACAAGCAAAAAATATTTTTTGGTTCATTTTATTTTTACTCTAAAGCAATTGGCTATAATTTATAAAATCGTCAGCAGTATTTCTCTTCAGATTGTTCTGGAATTTTTGTGTTTTTTAGCTGTGTCCAGCCATGAATGCTAAGCGAAAAGAAACTTCGTCTGAAATTTGAAAATTAGTAATTAATTTGCATATTGAAAGTGGAAAACCTATTAGAAAAATTGCTGAAACAATTAACTTGAGTCATTCAACAGTTTTCAATATCATTAAACGATATAAAAAGAATCATATGATTCAGAATAAAAGAAGACATGGACGACCGTCAAAGCTATCCAATGCAATAAGGCGAATTGTCGTTCGCGAATTATTAAAAAATCCAAGAATCTGGGCTTCTAAAGTTGCTGCTGATTTACAAGCTTTATTATGGAGTAATTGTTAATCCTGAGACTATATTAGAGGAGTAATTCGATCTGCTGGATATCAAGGTAGAGTAGCCACGAAAAAAATTCTTTATAAGTGAAAAGAATAGAATATTCAGACTGGCTTTCGCAAAATCCAATATAAATAAAAATTCTGATTACTGGAATAAAGTTACATTTGCTCTAATGAGAATAAATTTAATATATTTGGTTCTGACGGTAGAATCTTAGTGTGAAGAAAACCGAAGGAAGAATTTCTTTCAACAGAACTTTTGTGCCAACAGTAAAACATGGTGGAGGAGGAGTCATAGTATGGGGATGTATGTCATCCGCTGGAGTTGGTAATCTTGTTTTTATTATTTTATTGTTTGTAATTTTAGTAAAATGGATCAGTACTAGTATATTGACATTCTAAAGCAAAATTTAATAAATCAGCCAGAAAATTGAACCTTCATATCGATTTTAAATTCTACCAGGACAATGACCCCAAGCACACTGTTTTGAACGTTAGACTCTGGCTGCTGTATAACTGTCCTGAAATAATAAAAACACCACCACAATCTTCAGACTTAAATACCATAGAGAATATTTGGCTAGAATTGGAGTCAAGAATTTGGAACACACTATTTCTTCAAAACAATAATTAAAATAAAAGTGCTTAAAAAATAATTGTGTGAATTTACTCCAAAAATCCCCAAAAAATTAGTCAAATCCATCCCAAGAAGAATAAATCATGCTTTAAAAGTAAAAGGTAATTCAACAAAATATTAAAACCGTTTAAAAAGTAAAATTTTTGGATAAATATTTGATGGAAAAGTGTGTCCCATCACTTTTGTGAGCTTTTTTATTTACTCCGTTCTAAACAATTGTATTTTTATTTAATTAATTTTTTAATATTTTGACAAAATGTACGTTATGTAACAATTGTTACTAACTTTAAATATGAAACACACCCACAAAAAATTTGTCCAAGTATTTTTAATTTTATTATACTTTCCTTTAGTAAACACAAGTGTCCCATCACTTTTGTTAGACAGTTTAGTTAATTTTTTTTAATGCCAAATATTATCTCTAAATATAATTTCTTCTGCCCAGAAGAGATTTAATGTTTTATACGTTTTTAATTATTAAATAAAACAGTGTGTTATAAGTTTTTCAAGTAAAAAAAGTAATAAAAATAATAAATATATTAAAGTTCATATCACAGATAATAATTTCTGTTAGTTTTATCTATGTATAATTTTTAATGTTACAAAAGATTTCAATTTCGGAAATAATAGTAAGCATCGGTGGTTCAGTGGTAGAATGCTCGCCTGCCACGCGGGCGGCCCGGGTTCGATTCCCGGCCGATGCATAGGCTAACTTTTTACCTATACAATGTTGTTCAATATTAACTCTGAAATCATTTTTTTGATTTTATCAAACTAAATTTTTCTTCTCGTGTGAAAATACCAAAATCTTTGAGGTATATTTATTGCAGAAATAAAATTTACCATTTATTTTATTTCTTGAATGAATGTTTTAAAATTAATAGACTGATATTTTTCATTGAAAAATGCAATTTTATTTTATTCATGACCATAAGAATTTTTCATTGAACTTATACAGCAGTCTTTAGAAGCACTTTCTAAACATTCATAAGTTCTTTTTTGAATGAATAAGCTGTGTGGAAATAATAACTAATCAAAGTCTTTTGATTATATTACTTATTAAAATTATCTCATATGTTGATTGATTCATACAAGTAACTTGCATCACATGAATCTTTCGGAAATATAGAAAGTAATTTCTTAAAACGATGATATATAAATAAAATTTTTTAAATACATTTACAAGATGTAACATCAATTTCTTTTAAAAATAACAGCTTAGTGTGGCCCATTAGCTCAGTTGGTTAGAGCGTCGTGCTAATAACGCGAAGGTCGTGGGTTCGATCCCCCCATGGGCCATTCCTTTTGCTTTCAAAAATAGGACTCTGATTATTCATTTAATTTTTGTTCGAAATATAAATTAATTATTTAAGAACATATAAATATAATAACTGCAAGCAAATTATTTTATCATACTTATTTATATTTTTAGTATGATATTATTTAAATAATAAAAGATAACTAAATATATTAAATGCCTATTTTAAATTAAGAATATTTATTAATTGGAAGAAATATAAAATGAATCTCATAAAATATTTCAATTTTTCGTAAAGAAAATAAATGAATTCTTGATAAATACTATTATTTCTAAAAATGTTTATATTTCATAGAAACTTTCAAGACGTCCGATGATAAATGTGATTTTTGCAAAAATTATTTCAATGATAACTATAAATAATAACCAATGCTGTGCATTTCCTTAAAAAAATATTCATGCCATGCTTATATTTTTAATTAGGAGCATTAAAAATTATGTACGAATGAATTTTATATCTTTATGGAATTTTTTGAGGTGCACTAAAGATCAAGTGTTAGATTTAAAAAAAGTTGCTTAGAATTAGAGACAAAAAAAATTGTGTTGATTTCAAATTAGATCTAAAATAATGTCTATTGTCTACCTACATTCTATTATATAAAGTCGCCATGCTATTCATTCCATTAAAAAAAAAAATTGGTATGTTAAGAAAGTCATCAGTAAAGTGAAGAACAATGTGTTAATCCATGATTTCCTAAGAATTATTTATATGTAACATCTTGAATTTAATAAATATTTTGTGCCATACTATAAATTTATATTAAACACTAATCACAAATTAGTTTCCTTATAAGCAATTGAGCATCTCTGCGCCACTGATGTTAGAGAGTACTGATCCAAATTAATGAATGACAATTTTCTTGCTATCATTGAAAAATATATGCGCCAACTTTTTTTGAAGTGTATAATAAAAATTACTTTAAGAGCAAGAATCTTTGTTGTCTCATTAAGCTTAAACAAATTCATTAATAAACGCCAAGTATATATGAAACATTTTAATGTTACTGTTTTTACCTTATTGTTACTAGATGTCAGCACTGAAAGTAGAATATTTAAACGTACCGTATAGTCTTACCGTATATTTCTTTTATTTTCACAAATTTGTATTTCACATTTAAGTTTTGCGTTTTTCACATGTATTTTTAAGTGTTTTAAACACTCAATATTCAACTATATAGTTATCTAAATATTTATAAAGTTTTCTTATTTAATAATTTAGTTAAACAAATCTGCTATTTTCATCTATTATTGTGAAAATGTTAAAATTCTGTTGATTACTCAGTATTTTACTTTTACGTAGTTTATTTATATTATCGTTATTTTTTGTTTCATAAATTTCCGTAAAATAATAAATTTGATTAATCGTAATAACTTGCTTTAAAATATATCTTAAAAACTGTTAATGTTATTAGTTCATTTGGTGTATTTAGTTTGCATTTTCAAAATTTGCTAATAGATGGCAGCAACACCTTTATTTTATATTTATTACAAATATTTTTTTAAAAATATAAAAATATGGGAACTAGTTCAGCAGAAAATTGAATAGTGGCAACAAAAAATAAAAAAGTAACTAAAACTGAATTTGGCAACACTAAATTAAAAACAAAAGCTGAAATCGACAACACTACGCAGTAAACAAAGGGCGCCAGATTTGGCGAGAAATATTATATGGGGATACCGAACTTGTACCAAAATATGATATTAGGCATTCAGAAAGTAAATTGATGTTAAAAAATTATAAATCTCGAAATGATTGGAATAATTGATGCCAAGTTGACACAGTTATTTGAAAATTGACTGAAATATTTTATCATTTCAAATATTTTTAATAGGATAAAAAAATTCAAAAATGATTAACAAATGTCACTTTATCTCCTTACTGAACAGTGTTAATATTATGGCTATATCTCTAAGAAAATCCATTCTTTAAAACATATTTAATTTGATGATTTTTATTCATCGATAATATTTGTCGATATTAGCCGAATAATTTGATAAGAACAGCCCTATACAACATATGTAAATGAACAGGAATTATCATCGGATGTTTCCTTTTAGTATTCTAATATATACCTCAATAAACGTTATAATGTATACTCTTATATATAATGTATGTATAATGTATGTATATATCTTATGTATAAATACACTCTTAGCCAAACCCATGACTAATAAACACATTGAAGTCTGCTGATGAGATTGATTGGTACATAATTGAATAATTGTACATAATTGAATTATCATTCAAAAATAGATATTTTTTATTTTCTATGGCTACACGCATATAATAAACGAATTTTACTTTATTTTACATAAAATTTTCTGTCATCATGTAGTTATCAATTAAACTTCAGCGTGTGTTTATTAATAAAATTATGGATAGTTAATTCTTTAACACATATGTGTACCGAGAACATCTGTTATTCTAAAAACAAGAACCTTATTTTTCCTCGGAAGAAATAATTTGTCTACGAATTTGTGATAAATTCACACCATAAATCCATAAAGTGATTTTCTTATCTAAATGTTGGGTTTCTATGAGAGTCTTAAAGTTTTGGGAAGCCAAATACTTCAGCTCTGAGGTTGGCAGAAACCCAGAGTGTTTTATATAAAAAATATGTTGGATAAGGAATTATCAACTTACTCATTCTTTAATGCTCGCGCTGTAAATGCTTTTTGCTTCTAAAACTGACAATAAAAATAATGTAACCCCGAATTTCGTGCGGGTAGGTACATATGACAAATTTTATAAATGTTTCTCTGAAAAGCAAAAGTTATCTTTTACTCTTTAAATAAAAACATGTTAATGACTGGAATAATTTATGAGTGTAAATTTTTCACATTGTCTCTAATTCATTAACAAATTCCAACAATTACTTTAAACAGAAAAGGAAAATTTAATTCATACCCTTTATGAATGACGTTCATTTCTAAGAGAATAGTCAATAAATACCTTTTCATAAAAATTCTTAAAATCTGCTGTTCGTGAATTTTGTAAAAAGTAAAATGAAAATCACAAACTATAATTATCTAAAGTCAATAAAATATTTCATATTCGTTAGTTTAACTTATATAATGAATATGCATTTGTATATAATAATTTTACAAATTCATTTAATGGATTTTGTCTTATTAGAATTATTTTTACAACTTATCTCAGCTTAATTTCATAATGTCTTATTTCAAAAACTTTTTTTTCTATAAATAAACCATCGATTAAAACTTTATACATCGATATGATCGTTCACGTTATTTTAGGTTCTTCAATTTTCAGGCACCTTTTACATTGCATGTTCCGAATTTTTTAATTTGTTTTAGTTTTGATTAATTTATTATCTATGTGTCAATATCTAAGAATAATATTTTTCGTCATAGTATTCAATTTGACTTAATTTTAAACAATATGAAGCGTCTAAATATTTTTATCAGAATAAAATATATTTTCTAAATGATGACAACTTGATAATTATATGAATAAATTGACTTAATTTAATGTTTTTACGTATGATGCCTTTTAAATTTAATTGTAAAAAATTTAAGTAATATATATTATTCTCCATGGTGTAAAAGTCATTAATTTACTTCTTCTAAATAATATAAATTTAAAATTAAATTTATAATAATTATGATATATTCTCATTATTTTTAACTTGCACTGAATTTTCATATTTTTATTTGAACTTTTGTCTATATTTTGAAAAATAATTTTCATTTTTAACGTCGTTCGCATTTTAAAATACCTATTATAACACAAGTGAATATATTTCTTTTGATAAATTGAAACACATTTATTCAGATGAATTAAATTCGGATATGCATAGCTTTCCAAAAAAAAGTGGGGAGGAGGGAATATTACGCATTATTACAATGTTTCAAAAATGTTCGCATTACATTGGATCTATAGGAAACTTGATGAAAAAATAATTACGTTATTAACATTTTACAATACTTCAAACCAAATATCATAATCACATTTCTGGAATATATATATATAATTATTTTATAAATAAATATTTTACATAAAAAATTATAAAAAGAGCTTTTCCAAAAATTACATGTGATTAAAAGGGATTTGTTTTAAAGGCAATTATTATAAGGACATCTTGAGTTTAAGTAATTATCACAAAAATAATCTAATTAAGTACTTTCTTGAGATGAGTCGATAGTAGAATGTTTTCATTTTTAAAAGCTTTCTCCCCGAATTGAGAGGTGGATCCATCTCATTTCAAAACTGAAATTTATGATCTTGTACGAATTTCCTTTCTTCTGATTATAATTTTTATAATATTTTAATATTACTTTATTTAAAATAAAGTCTACAAAAAGTTTTTCTTGTAATCATCGGAATCTTATATATATTCTTTTTTAGGCTTAAATTCTTCAGCACTTGGATAGAAGAAGGGGCTCCTAATGTCTTTTGGTTGTCAGGATTTTTCTTTACCCAATCCTTCCTTACAGGTGTGTATGCCTCCTTAATTGTCATCAGAGATTGAAAAGGATGACTATGATAAGAGAGTCCTAGATAATTTTAGAAGGCAACACACACGCATAACACAATAAGTGAAAATTATTTGAAAACTAACGAGATGAGTGTTAGATTCCAAACTTTTAAATATATTGAAATGTGAATAGTGACTGAAGACTGCGAATTCCGCATTTATTCAGTTGAGAAATAATAAGTAAAAAAGGACTAAGAAAATACAGCAAAATGATCGAAATCATGTGAATTCGCTGAGATTACTTGTGACTCTCTTGTTGCCAAATTTTTTTTATCTCACCAACCAGTAGATTCGTAATTCAAATCTCGCCGACCACATGTAAAGTGTTAAATATACTTATAATAAAATTGTGATCTAAGAACACATAAAATACACCCAGTTAGCAAAATGAAACTATTAATTGTAACCAAATTACAAAAGCTGTATTACTTGTGTGAAATAAGATCCTAATAAATTTATGATTATCTTAATAAATATCATATAAAAATATACTCATGGTTAATATTGGAGATGTTACTTTTCTTAAAAAAAATTAACAACCTAACTAGTATATTGTATATTGAACTCTATAAGTTCGCCTTTAAATGATATACATATGCGATATGCAGGAAAAAGTTAAATATCAGAAGAGTGCGAAGAGATGAGACAAAATATGTTGCCAGAACAGTGCAGCTACATTATTTTTTTTATTTACCGAGATTTATTTACCGAGGTGTTATTCTATGAAATGTGGCATCATTCTATAAAGTAGCTTTACGATAACATTTCACGTATTATTATGAATTAAATTATGTTTCAATGCATCTTAAAACATAACTTAACGTGACGAGTAAGTACATTTCCCATTTTTCTGGGGAGCAGTGCAAATAAAAATATTTAACAAGTTTTTTTTTTTTTCTACTATTTGCAATTTTATCATTTCCTTTTTCCTGCAAGTATGAAACTAGCCTTTACAGTGCATAAAAGCATGAATACAATTACAACTACAGCAATTCTTCCACAATAGTTCGTTGTAATATTTTTAGATTTGTACAAGCCTTTTGAAATCGGATTACATTCTTTAAAATTTTTGTAAACATGATAAAAAAATGTTCCTCCTTATCAGCTATTAACATTCAATTGAAAGCATTTTATTTTTATAGTCTTATCAAGTAAAAAAAATCCATAAAATATTAATTTTTATTTTTTGCATTACTCTTTTCTTATATTTTACTAAAAGTATATAAACAAATAGCAGGAGGACTGTAAAATGAGTGAGTACAAAACAAGCTTGGCATCAGCTAATTCAATAGTCGCGAAAAGCAAAAGTAATTTAAAATCTTGTGATCTATTTTTACGACATTCATTTTATCCATGTGATAAAATTATTATGACATTTATTTTTATTTAAAATCGTATAGTCTTGAATACAGAAATATACTTCCTTATGAACATCATTTAATTAATTTTTATTGCTTACATTTCGACTCTTTAATTTAAAAAAGAAAACCTATTAATTATTTGAGAATTATTTCGAAAATTTTAAATCGAAATGGATGATGTAATGGAAAATTTGATCTAAAAAAGAAGGGGTAAAAAAAAGCTCCGTTATAAAACAATTAAAAAAAATTTTTTTTACAAATGTAAGTTTACAAATTTATTTTTTGAAAATTATTACTTAAAAATATTTTTCTCACTTATTTATTATTATTTGATTTTTATTTTTTTAACTGAAAACTTGTTTTTTTTGTTATTCACTGCAGATCAAAAATGCATATGTGAATACAAATTGAAGATTAATAATATCTGTAGCTTTGATTATTTTTTCACACTGAAATCTTTAAAATTATGAAGTCTAATTTGTTTTTCGTCTTTCTGTTAGCGCATTTTTAAACCTGGCTTCAAAGAAGATAATCCAGCCCACATAAAATTTATATACTGAATTATCAAACCAAAAATGATTGTTTACTTTCAGAAGATAATACTTGTGACCTCAATATTAATGTTTAGCTATTTCTTTGATAAACATCCCATTCAAGCTTAATTTTTTCTGCTTATAAAATTATATTCTTTTTTTGTGATTGTCATGTTTTAATAAATTTCCTTTTCATAAATTTTCCTGAAATTAATGTTTATTTCTAATTTCATGAAATAAATGGCAAGCTGTATATTGCTGCTACATTGTAAATTCGCAATTTCGTTTCAAATATTATTTATGCATTTCATATTTTGCGAAAATCTTTAGCTATTTTATAAAGAGCTAAATTCGAAAAATCGTTGACAATAGTTATTTCTTCTCAGAAAATTTTTATTTGGTATTTTATTACACAAAGAGCCATTTTATTATTTTTATTTTTTCACAATTCATTATATAATTTCAGTAGTAGATTTCTGTGAGGAATGGTAAGCGGCTTTATAATTTCACTCTCCCCAAAAATAATTAGTGTATCTAAATTAAACGCTTAAGTTTCGTATTTTTAATTCGAACGATGACTAAAAACAATTTCTTTTCTTCGTAAAAAATCTATGAATTTTTTCAGCGTTATTCATCCTTTCAAACTCCATTCATCCAGTTAAATTTTGACTTGTCATATAAATTCTAAAATTTAAAGAAAACAAAATACACTTTTCTAAAGTTTTGATTATCAGAAAACAATGCTGAAAATATAAACTGAGTGAAAAGTTTTCACAAAGAGTATGAGAATGAGGTATCATGTAAAATATGCATTTGTGATCTAAGAAAATGAACATGATTATATAAAATACACGAGTAAAAGAGAAAACTACTCATCGGTATGACATTGATCAATTTATTAAGAAGCTTTTAATTTTGCTTGTTTCGACAAAAATGTATAGTGGTTATTTTCGAGAATAGTAAAACCAATTATTTTCGTGAGTAGATTATAAAATATTTGTGAAAGTATAAATAAATTCTAGGTAACTAATTTAAGGACTTATTAAAAATTTTAAAGAAGATTTTAATCTGAAGCCATCAGTAAATTTTTTATGGTTTCAAAATAAAGCCGTAACTATTAAATTTATAATTGACTTTATTGCTTGAATTGAAAAATTGTTTTTTACTATCGGTGATATATTATTTTAACTAATCCTTTTCCTATATTTTGTGTAGGAGTTTCTCAAAATTATACACGTAAGTATAAAATCCCCATTGATTCCCTGGCTTTTCAGTTTGAAGTTCTGAAGTTCGAAACGGATTCTGATGAGAAACCTGAAGATGGGGCTTATGTAAAAGTAAGTAAATGTAAATATCTTTTAATTACTTATTCTGTTATATACAATAAGCTTAACATTTTGTTTAGAAATTTAAAAACAGCAGATAGTTTTTTTTTTTTTTTTTTTTTTTTTTTTTTTGTAACCAAATACAAAATATTTTTGAAAAAAAAGTAAAAAAAATTTCCTTCACAAAAATAAATTTTCAAAAAGAAAAGATTTTACATAAAAATTATATTTTATACTGCTTCCATAAAAAAACGTGAGGTACACGTTTTATTTGTTAGTAATAAGAACTCACTAAGTATGAAAAGTGGCATATTAATTTGACATATTTTTTTAAAGAATAAATGTATAATTACCTTTTCATCCTAAAAAAAGTCTTGCTAATTAATAAGTCAAAAACTAGCTTTAGCTTTTGAGCAAAAATCCATAAAATTCGATATAACGTTGTATGTGCATTGTGACTAATTATAATTGAAATATATCACAAAATTATGCATTTTTTCTAATAAAAATAAAATCGTAGTTTTATTATTATTTTTTTTATCTCGCGATTTAACTCCACGAGGATATTTAAGTCTTCACTTAAATGTCACTCTTATAATGATTCTTTTGTAAAGACTGAGTATCCTCATGAAGTAATTATCACGCCAACAAATTCTACGATTTTATTTTTAACAGGAAGTGAAATGCATTATTTTGCGATTTTTTAAATTGAAGCTTTAATCAGATTTTGATATCTATTCTTAAAAGAAAACAATCGGGAAAGAAAAACATTTAAATATTCATTCAACAATTCAGTTAATAAATATATAGGAATCTGACACATTGCTTACTAATGCCACATAATATTGAGACATCATTTTTACCGAACCAAATTTCCTCATAGTTAATGTGTATGTAAAAATTCGGATTATTTTAAGTACTAAACTAACCTTTTTTCACATGAAATTAATTCAGTTTTATTTTGAATGCATTATTCAGCAGGGGAATAGGCTGTTTAATCATTAGAAACACTTATCGTTATGGATGCTGTTTTTCGTTCTAGGGATTGTATCTAGAAGGCGCTCGATGGAATCGTGAGAAGATGCTGTTGGATGAATCATATCCCAAAGTTCTTTTTGATACATTACCTGTTGTATCCTTTTAAAATGCGTGAAGCATGTATTTATTTTATGTTATCTTTTACACCTGTGATAAATATTAGGAATTATCTTTTACTTGTGGATGTAAAATAACTTTTGATTTGGTTAAATGTTAATGTAAACCCATAGCACAATCCTTTTATTTTAGATATTTTTAAACGCATTTAAATAGCATTTCATTAGAAATATTAACTTCTTTGTTGTGGCTATATAACCAGTAATTTCCTTTTATTAAGATCTTTTTACATGCATAAAATGTTGTTAAAGTAAACGCATATCATAGCCATTATTCTTAAAATAAATCATTCATTTTAGGATCAATTACGGTAAATTAAAAATATGTGAATTTCTATAAAACATAATATTATAATATATAATTTCTTTTTATAGAAATTTCATTCAAATTTTGCAAACATTTTATTTTCAGAACTTTAGGTACTATAAATAAAATTGGAAGAGGACACTAATATTTTAAATAAAAGATAAATGTGTGTAAGAAAATTATATCGAATGTATTCAAGTCAAAATGTTGAATATTGCTTTCTGTATTTTACAACGCTTAAAATGTTAACTCTGGTTTTATAATATTTAAAGATGAATTTCTGGAGCGCGCACCGAAATATCTGCAAACCATCCCATAATTATAATCCTCAATCGAATCAGCCCTCGTGTGCAGAAAAGTGTCTTTAGAGAAACAAATAAGTCAAATTAAACAAAAAATTCATGAATATATCATGTGTTTTATTACGATTTCATTTGCTTGAAAATATTTGATGAAGCAATTTAACACTTCATTTGATCATCTAAATTTATTAAATTTTTTTTTTTTACTCAAAGATAAAGGAAAACAAATGAGTGATTGCTTATGAATTAATTTAATTGAATATCTATTTTATTTATTTAGTTTATTTTAAACTATAAAAAGAATTTGTTTAGTACTTTTTCATTACTAATATATATATATATATATATATATATATATATATATATATATATATATATATATATATATATATATATATATATATATATATATATATATATATATATGTATGTATGTATGTATATATATATATCCAGTAATTACATCTACATCTAAAATATCCAGAAATAGTTTTATTTTTAATGTGTTCTAAGCTTCAATATATATATATGAATCATGAAAGTGCTATGAATAACTTTCTTTGTGACAAAAATCCATCACCATGAAAATACCTTTGGTATTCTACTTTAAATCCTTAACAGCCTTCTTTCAGATATGGATAAAACCCAATAAAATATCGGAAATCGTTCCAGCTTGGTCTTACAGCTGCCCCGTGTACAAAACGAGTGCAAGAAGAGGGACTCTGAGCACGACAGGTCATTCCACCAACTTTGTTTTGTCTATCGATTTACCTTCCGATAAGAGCGAAAAACATTGGATTAATCGTGGAGTGGCTGCTTTATGCCAACTCAGTGATTGAAGAAATATAAATTATGTGCAGTTTTGATTGTGAAACACTCAGCTCCTTTATTTAAAAACTTTTCAATAAAGCATACATCTGATGGGCGTCACTTTCTTTGTACATAACTCCTATTTAATGTTTTTGTTATTCTCTTCTTATTCATGTATTAACTTTTTATTCCATGACTATTTTTAAATATTTATCCTCTTTGTATATTTGTAATAATTGCTTATTCATCTTTATGGCAATAATATTTACACACTCATCGGTAATGCCTGCTTTTACAATTGTAACATAATGTAATTCAATATATTAACTATATATAATCGTGTTTATCAGATAATAAGAGTCTATTTAAATTTGAAACCGGCTGTAGTATATTATATAATATAAAACAGCAAACGTGAGTCACCACAATTATTAATAGAATTTTCTCTCATTTCTAGAATTTCAGTTACTTCCAGAGTAATTACATTAAATGAAAAAAGAAGAAATAATTCAGTAAAATGATTGTTTATGTTATTGATAATTTACGTATAGCATTTTTAAAAACTAATTGTAATTCGTAATTCAATGATTATTTACAACTATTTTATTACGGATTTTTATAAAAATGCCCTAAATAAGGTAATCAAAGAAGTACTTGCAATTTCTTATGGTTAAAAAAGAAAATGATCTACAGTAAGCGTAGCCTATTATTGATTCTCAAAGCAATCTCTATCGGCATGCCCCTCATTCTAAAGTGTCTCCAATTGTGCAAGCTTTTGTGGTAAACTTTGAAATTTTGATTCCGAAAATTGGGAATGTGGTTGGCATTATTCTACTTAATTTGGCTGAATCTTACTTCTCCGAATAGTAACCAATTGGAAATGCATTAGATCACTGTATCCCCACATCAATATTTAATACCTTCGTAACTAAAATGAGTTTCCATTCATTTGACACCTCATTCGGTTTGTTTCTAGCTGATCTACATTCGAGACCTCGTTTCATGGTGAATAAAAAGTGTTTTAGACCAAGTAAATTAGTAATATATATATTGTTTAAAAATATTGTACATAAATGGAAATCATAATTATTTTTCGCCTCGGTGCACGTTATCCATTGAAAGCTAATGCCTGTACAATGCCGCAGTAGGTCAATAAAATTGAGTACCAAGCATGTTTTGGGAACTAAACACTGGAGGTTTTTATGTTAATCTTCTCACCTAACTGGGATTATATATATATATATATATATATATATATATATATATATATATATATATATATATATATATGCTTCTCACCCTAGGACCCTCGATCACGGAAACAGAAATGGCCACTGAAAGCCTTAGCCCAACGGGGCTTTCATGCCACTAAGTTTAGATTCTTTATCTATTGTGTAGATTATATATATTCTAGTTTACTTGTACCAGATTACATATACTTTTTTTCTTCACCTTAGTTGAGTTTCTGTAATTTAGCGATTTTAATAAACGCATACCTTCAAATTTTTCCACAATTATATGCTGCCTTTTTCTGTTTCTATTTCTCTAAATACAATTGATACTTTTGTTTAGGATTAGTAGTAATAATAAAATTATATTTGCTAGTTATTATATTGTCGACACCTCTTATAATTCTGATGTCATATTAATGATATACTTAGGCATGATCGATTGAATTTTTAAATTCTCTGCCATTAAGTTTTGCTCATGGGAATTCCCAAACTTTTGTTCGTAGGGAAAAAGAAATACGGTTTCATTCAGAGGCTTGACCAAAACTACTTTTTATAATGTATTACAACTCACATTTCGGCAAAGATATCCTTGTAGGAGATAAGTTTACCTTTTAAGCTTGAAATATTTTGATATTTCTTTTAGTTTTGTAGGATATCTATCCTTTTTTACTGCTCTACTATTAGCTGTTGGAGTCAGATATAAAAAAAGGCTTTTTTTTATTTATCACCAGATACCTCAGTTAAATCTGAAGTCATTTCAACCATTTTCAGAAGCTAACTATTTTTATCATAAGTTTCTAAATTAAACTATTAATATGATTATGTATGCGAAACACTTATTTTCATGAGAACTTAAGTAAAATCAGTTTACCATAAATTTAAAAAAATGAATGTATCTTTATGGATGACAGAATCAAGAATTTAAGAAATCATTGAAATTATAGAAACTAGAAATTTTCTTTTATCTTTGTTCTAACTATAATAGTTAATAGAAATTGTCCGAAAAAGAATTCAATGAAATATTTCTGATTAACTACATTCATTGTCTCGACAGAATTTAGACACTTAAAGACGATTCTCATAGATGTGCACAGCTTTGTTTACCATTAATTGGCGATAAAATCTAAAATGCCACCTTTCTGGAGAGATGTGGTACGTTAAGAAATTACTAAAATCTACTTTATTGATTATTCCGAAAAGGAGGTTGTCAAACTGAGTAGAGAAAACAAATAAGAAGGAAAAAGGTAATGATAAATACGAAACAAAATTCAATAATTAGGAAAATCAAAAATTTTTTAAGGTGTGATTTGTTATACATGACCCCTATCATGTCTTTCCCTTGAAAGACATTTCATCTCATAAAATAATTTTATTTGTTTTTTTTTTCTTATATTTTTGTTTTACTCGAAATAACATTTAATTATTACTCGTAGAATACTACGACGATTTCAACCTTCAAAACAATTCAAGCTTCATTTATATACACCTAACTAGATTCACTGAATAACCCCATCTTTAAACATCTTAACGAATGTCTTCTATAATGAATGTTCTAAAACTAACATCTTCTGTAATGAATGTTTATTCAAATGAATAAATCTCTTTTTTCATCACAAAACTGAAGATGATGACCAATTTATCCAAAAATTATATCGCTCTCTTTAAAAAAAAAATACTAGTTGTTACAAGCAAGCATTTTTGTACTACAAACAAGTCTAACTAAATACTAGTTAGACTTGCTTGTAGTACAAAAATAAAACCATTACTATGAAGGGGTATTTCTGTGCTGTTGGGATGGGACTTTACATTCTCAATTTAGAAGTGACACTTCTCGAGTCGGAGTAAAACCGCGAAATCACCTAAAAGAAAAGAATTAGAATTCAAAATCTTGTAACTTTATTATTCGTTAAAATTTACTAGTCAGACGGATATATGTTTAATAGTAAGAAACAAGAAAAGAAATGTTGAAATGCTTCAAAGAAAAAATGACAATTTACTGAATAGAAGTATTTACGAAATTTATATAACAAAACAAACGTTTTTAATGAATAATATTAATAAATGAGGTATAATAATATTAAATTTAATAAATTAAATATTTTTAAACACTGACGAATTCTTCGTTTCAACTGCACTGAAAATGCCATAAAAGGCGAACGAAAATGGTGATTAATAATTCAAAGATATTAGTGATTCATGATTTAGCAGTAACAAAAAACCAAAAGCTAGAGTGCTGCTTCCGATTTGTGATAGATCTTAAAACATAATTGGCGTGAAGTAAATCACGTGGGAGGCCAATAAAGCAGTCATTTATGACGTAACTACTACTATAAATGAATAGACATCTGAATTTAGTGACCTTATTTGGAACATGTGCCAAACCTTATTTGGAAACAGATTTGACTATGCATTTTTTATCTCCGAAAATTTCTAACTTTTCGCATGATTTCTTTTATTATAATCAAAATGAAAAAATCTAATTTTTCAAAAATATACTAATTATTTTCTAAACTTGACTCTGAATTATAATTTACTCCTCTCGACAACATGCTGTTATCTCAGTAACATTTGCCAATAACATTTTTCTGTGAATAAGAAAGTGAAACATCTAAGTTAAACTACAAATATTATCAAATTTGCCTTATACTACAAAAATAACAGATGAAGCCATATTACATGTTTTCACAAAACTCTAACATTAAACAGTTTTCATAAATAATCAAAAATTTCCATGTATTTCAGTGAGCATCCCTTTTTTAAAAACTAATTTACATGAAGTCAGTCAAAGATACAAATCTCTTACTCTAATGAGCCCCAAGCAGAAGATGTTATTAACACTGTTTCGATAAATAGAACAATGACTTGAATTTTAAGATATATAATATAGTCTTTCAGACAATTATTTTCTAATTTAACTATTTCACATTAAAACTTATTACAATGAAAAATCTTCATTTTTAAATGGATAATAATCTCTGAGAAAAAATAACGACCGAATAAGTTTTATGTGGACACAATGTGAAATAAATAAATAAAATAATAACAGAGAAAAGGAACTTTGTAAATATTTTAAAGAATTTTAATTTTAACTCCGTTATCAAAATTAAAAATTTATGAAGCATTGGAATTATATATATGTATATATATATATATATATATATATATATATATATATATATATATATATATATATATATATATGTATGTATATATATATATATATATATGTGTGTGTGTGTGTGTATGTATATACCGGGTGATTATAATTAAAGTCCCGATTTTAAAAATCGATAATTTTAAAACTACTGGTCAGAATGACTTGATATTTTAGCAGAACAATCGTAAGGCAATGGAATTTTATTTGGCGAAGGAAAAAAAATAGTTCTAAATGTGCCGATAGATGGCATTTACATTGTCTAGATATATGCAAATTACTAATACGTGACATGCGCACATGAGACTTAGCTGCCATAAAAATGCAGAGCACCAGCTCTTTGCCTAAATGCTTCATCATGACTCTGACTATGAAGGATCGCGCTCTGATCTTGAAGTTTTTTTTATAAGAACGATGACTGTGCACTTACAGCTATTGGGAAGTTTCGGACATTAAAATCCATTAAATGGGGTCCAATAACCACAAAAGGTCTGCGAAAAATGATTGCTAAATTCGAAGAGACCGGTTCATTTGACGTTAAACGGGGTAGAGGTAGGAAACCAGTTTCGGCTGCGGCAGTGGAAGATGTGGCTACAGCATTACAAGAACAGACAAACAGTGATGTTGGAATCAGCAGTGCACGGGGAATTGGCCGAATGCTGGATATGCCGAATAGCACGGTGCGTAAAATCCTACGGAAGATCTTGCTCTGTTATCCGTATAAGATAACTCATGTGCAGGAGTTACCGGCTGACCTGGAAGCACGTCAATCTTTTGTACTGCAATTTCTTGCCCGGATGAAAGTGGACAACGGATGGCCATGGAACATTCTGTGGTCTGACGAAGCCCACTTTCATTTGCAAGGTTCTGTAAATACGCAAAATTGCAGGATATGGGCGACCGAGAATCCGTCCCAGCTACAGCCATTACCTCTTCAGTCTGAAAAGGTTACTGTGTGGTACGGAATAACGGCAATGTTTATCGTTGGTCCGTTTTTCTTCGAGGAGATCACACCTGCGGGTCTCGTTACCTGCACCGTTACTGGTAAGCGGTATGAAACACTTTGGCGTAACCATGTCCTTCCGGCACTTCAGCAGCGTCAGTGTGTGGATCGCACAATATTCATGCAAGATGGCACTCCTCCGAACATTGCTACTCCTGCGAAGCAGCTACTGAGTGCTAATTTCGGAGATGACAGGATCATAAGCCGTCATTTTCCAACAACGTGGCCGCCACGTTCCCCCGACTTAAACCCGTGTGATTTCTGGCTTTGGGGGTACCTGAAGAATGTTGTTTACAGCGGGAGTTTTCAGAATCTAGGCGACTTGAAGGCAAGCATCACACACCACATCCATTGCATCAGTACTGATACCCTCCGATCTGTTGTGGAGCATGCCGTTTTGCGCTTCCAATTAGTAACGGAACAAGGCAGAGGGCATATCGAACAACTTATGCTTTAATCATCAGCAAGGTGTTGATTCCATGAAGCTTTTTTTTTTGTCATAATCGCTGTTGTCGCTGTATTCTTGTCTTTTCCCTAATAAATCTTTAGTAAATCCCTGAACTCTAATTTTTTTTCTTTTGGCTAACAACATTTCTGTGCTTAACGAATACATTTTTGGACTTCCCTCCTAATATTACCCGGACAGCGCCATCTATCCGCACATTTTGGAACTATTTTTTTTTCACCAAACAAAATTCCATTGCCTTACGATTGTTCTGCTAAAATATCAAGTCATTCTGACCAGTAGTTTTAAAATCGGGACTTTAATTATAATCACCCGGTATATATATATATATATATATATATATATATATATATATATATATATATATATGTATATAGATGTATGTATGTAGTATGTATATATATGTGTATATATATATATATATGTATATGTATGTATATATATATGTATGTATGCATGCATGCATGCATGTACTTATTTATTTATTTATTTTATTATATATATATATATATATATATATAATAAATGTATTTATTTATTTATTAATTAATTAATTTTTTTTTAAATAATATTTTCCAACACACAAAACTCCTTTGTCCTTTTGTTAAAATATTCAACATTAATTATTTGAATATATATAAACAATAAGAGTCTATTTTTATTTAAAACTGAAGCTTTTGTGCTTTGTATTATTAATATTTGATTCTTAAACCATAATTGAAGCCATTGGAGTTGAAAGATTCGTAGCAAAAAGAATTATTCTAAAAATGTTCTAAAAATGCATTCCCAGATAGCCATTGTTTTCTGCTCTAATGTTTTTCTTCCGATGTGCTTCTTCATAGTGAATAAATAATTTTCATTATTGAAAGCAGAAAATTTTTAAGATGAACAACAAATTCTTCAGTATTTAAATAAGAACTATTCAAAGAGAATCGTAACTCATATTTATTTTTAATTTCCATCAAGAAAGTAAGCAGATAATTTCTGTTGTTGCATGCCCCTGAGGACAGCAGTGCTAGACCAGGTCCATGAGCGCACTCCTTTAAAAAGTCCAGTACCATAAGTGGATTCTCCATCATATCTCTCCCGGAGAGACAAAGGCCTTGAAGAATATCTTCAAGAGGGGCCTGTTCATTAAAGCACTTAGAGCAAATTTCGAATTTCTTTTTACCCTCGACGAGTTTCAAGTTACTAAGATGGCCACTTCTGAAATGGGCAATATCCTTTGGTTCTTCTATTAAGACCAATAGCTAAGGAAGCACCTGGACGTGCTCAGCAGTACCAATGATTCTTAGGAGGGACAATCCAAGTGTATTTATTCCCGTGTTTACTCTTGGAAAAAATCTCCTGAAATGTGAGAGATCCCGACGGCACATCGTTCTCAGACACACCAGTTTTGTCCAAAGTGTCCATAATCTCATTCCCCTCGAGATCCAATTGGGAAGGAATCCATTGTAGGTGAATATGATGCGATACGGACATCCGTTTTAACATTTGAAGTATTGAAATTCTAATCCTGTCTCTCACTTGTTGCCATCTGATCAAATGCTGTATTAAAATTTTAATATCAGGCTTACTTCCGTAGCGAGCTTATTGCCAGGGCTACCTCTATGGCAATAAGCTCACTACGGAACACTGAGCAATAATCGGATTTCTCTTTTTCAGCTTTAAGACACTATATTGCTGTTTGATGTAAATTCCGCTGCCAGTACGATTGAATTCATCTTTACTGCCATCCGTAAAAACCTGTATGAAATCGCTCGGTATTTCTCCAATTTTCTCAAGGGCCACCTGCCTCAGATAGTCGGGAGTATCACATCGTTTATTTACATGAACCGGCAAATCCGGATGGAAAATGATACCATCTAGATCATCCGATGAGTCTAGACATTGTTTCAGGATGTGGTTCCACGGAATCTTTAGCTATGTTCAGAATGGCTATTTGGCTGAAGGGGCTATTTCTTTTTAGTCTCTGACTATGTGCCAAACCCTAAAATAGGTTGAGGGGTGATTATGAGAGTCCAGAGTAAGGTTAAGCTGCTGAAGACCTGCCACAAAAAGTACTATATTCTCTGGGACAGGAATTTCTTAAACCGGTGATGATCCGAGCTGCGCTGAGCTGAACCTTTTCTAGTTTCTAGAGATTAGTATTGGAGCACAACAATAAATTGGAATAGCGTATTCCAGAACTGGTCTAATTAATGAGATATAGGTGTTTCGTAAAGTATCGGTGTCTGAGCCTCAGTTTCGACCAGAGATGTACCTCAAGATGTTAATCCATTTTCTTGCCCCTAGAACGAATTTATCAATATGTTTGTTGCTAAAATTTCCGGGTCCAACACAAATCCCAAATATTTAGGGTGTTCATGCACAGTCAGCGCATGATCATAAAGATGTTGGGTTAGAAATTATACAGCTTTCTATTGGAGGTAAAAAAAAAAAAAAAAAAAAAAAACAAACCGTTGACTTAGTTGGATTAAAAAACAGTTTATGGTTCTTTGCAAAACTCCAAATGTCTTCAAGTACTTGATAAGTGTCTTTCTCCAATCTCCTCATATCAGTATCGGACTTCTAAAGGACTATATCATCCGCAAAGGCGCCAATTTCGCAATAGATAATTTCCTCCGTGAGGAATAGATGGCGTCATATACAAGTATCGAATTGTGTATTTAAATTTAAAATCTTATATTAAACTTAAATTTGTGCACAACATGTCAAAAGTATTTCCTCCAAACATATCGAACATTTCATTAGCAAAATTTTCAAGAAATCTTAAAAAAATATCAAATATTTTTATTCAGCTTCAGATATTCAGATTAATCATCTTGTCGGTACGGTAGTGGTCTACTTCATTTGTTTGCAATTCAAAATTATTTACAGTTGACTGTGCTTAACGGTTTTTTTTCGTCAGGGATATCTACAGCATGATATCAAAGCAAATGTTTTTGTGCGTTATTTTGCTTCTATAATTTGAATGTAGATAATTAAAGCAAGCTATCTTTTATACTTTAAAAAAGTATTTAGTGTATATTTATAATTTATTTGTCATTTGGGAATAAATTGTTTCTCACATTAAATACAGTACAATATACTTGATATAAGGTATTAAGATTTTTACTAATTTCGTTTAGACTGAAATTAAATTTTGCTCTATTTCATGTTTTTTTTCTATTAATTTGTGTTTAGCGTTGTTTATTAAAGTTCCAAGGCTAAACAGAGAATACGGTCACAGCTCACCTAGCACAAAAAGTCACTAAATTTGGTAAAATTTGGTGATTTTTTCCCCTCGCCAAATTAATTTCTCAAAAAATCCCTAAAAGCTACCACTTGCCAAACGTGTTACCAAATACAGAGACGGAATGTTTTGTCCTCGCACATCTGGTAAACGCTTGCACACAATTTGAATTTTTTGTCATTTTCGTATTGAATTTTTGTCGGATGTAAAGCGTGACAATTTAAATAATGTTTTTTTTATATTCATTTTTTTTATTTTTCTGCGGATGTTGCACGGAATATAAATATTGTCTTTTATATTCATTTTTTACTTCGCTGTTGATTTGTGTCGGAATTTCAATTATGTTTTTCATATTCATTATGTATTTCGCTAAGGATATAGTGATGGAATTTCAATCCTGTCTTTTATATTTGACTTGTATTTCATTATGTATATCATTCCAGATATTAAATTCTGATTTTTATATTCATTTTGGATTTTACTTTTCATGTAGATAGACTGACGAAAAACGAAGGTAAGAATTTTATTCTAATTATATTCATTAGGCATAGAATTCTTGTATTTTAAGTTTTCAAATTTTCAATAATAAATGAAACTACATAATTCTTCTATTTTCTAAAACTGTGTGAAAAGTATTTAAATTTTCAATAATAATCGAAACTACAGAATTTATTTTCCAAACTCCTTGAATTGTATTTTATGTGTTTAAATTTGCAATAATAAATGTAATTATAGAATCATTCTAATTTTTTTAACTATTCCAGTTTTCTAAAATTAATAGTTTTCGCAGAAATTGTTAAATTTAAGAATTGCATGAAACAATATTTTTGTTCAAACTCAAATATTTGTTTAAATTAAACTGTTATTTTTAGTGTAAGTGTTTAACATAATGTATAAAATTGTTAATTTTGATTTGAAAATGTCTACTTTTATGTAATAATTATTTGTAACATTCTATCTTAATTCACTAAATTTATCAAAATTGTTTTCCAATTCTAAAATTCTTTATTTTATATATTTTTAACTAGATTTTATTAAATGGCAATAATTTATTTTTGCTACTTTATTTCTTTTACTTTTAATATTGAAATTTTTTTAAATAGGAACTTTAATCAATTCTTATTGTGATTACTGTTTTCTTACATACTGTTTGACTTATTAATTTGAAACCGGGGAAAACCGCACTATACTTATATGGTTGTTATTACTGTTTTCTTATTTGGTGTTTGGTCTAACAATTTGAAATAAAGGGGAAAACCTTTATTTCTTATACCGATTGGCGTCGATTCTGCAATACCTACGAAACTTCACTTGGTGAGGCTGTGACCATAAAACTCAATTTTACTGAATATAAAATCCTCTAAATGACACCTATAAATATTTATGTATAGAGTTACATACATATTTATAAATATTATTTTATTGATTTATCATTAATTCTAAAATACAATAGATATCTATAGTTTTTGATTAATTAAAATTTTCTGGCATATTAATTTGTTTTAACTCATTTGAATTTAATTTTTGGTTTTTCCAGAAAATATGGGAGAACGCTACAATATATTTTCACAGTTAGAACATCTGCAGTCTAAGTATATTGGAACAGGTCATGCTGATACTACCAAATTTGAATGGCTTGCTAACCAGCATAGAGACAGCTTATCATCATTTATATCTCATCACGATATGACCAACTTTTTTTCCCTTGCAGAAAATGAATCTAAAGCACGAATTCATTTTTCAACGTTAGAAAAAATGTTCATGCCTGTTGGCTTACCTCCTGAAAAATCCGAAGACTAAAATTTGGTTTGTCAAAATAAGTAAATGATGTATATAATTTAAGATATTTATAAGTATGTAAATATTTTTTAAATTAAAACATCATTTAAGAATTTGTGTACAATTTTTAAAATGTATTTTATGGATAACATGAAAATGAGGATTCAATGCGCTATTGTTTGGTTCTATTAGTATTTCATGGCTATTTCCTTTACCTTTGCATTAATTTATTTGTGTGAATTATGATATTTTGGAAATCACTTATGTTTAAATGTTTAATTAAAAGATAAAAATCTTAAGCTTCAGAATTGCTGGAATAATTAAAAATCAAGCTTATAAGTATATTTCCTAAATTAAAATGCTTTATATTTCAATTTCAGAGTCAATTTTTTGTTAATAAAAGCTCGCAAGGGTAGAAAATTTTCAGGACTACAAAACTATTATTTTTAAATTAATAAGAACATTCATACTTTATTATTGGTAATAGGAAGTGTAGTATTTATATATTTTTAAAAATTTACTTCTTGAAATCTAAACCTAATACCATACAAAGGTCATAAATGTAAAATTTTTTAACATTTTTTTATTAATAGTAAGGGTTACTATAAATTATTGGTTTGACTTACTATTTATGTTCACATTGAAAAATTATAGTAGTTTATTTTAATTTATTGATCAATTTTAAGCTTTGATGTACTAAATGTGCCTTTTTTTACATTCTGAGACTTGAAAAGTTTTTCTTTTAGTTGAACTGATGGTTACGCCTCTTTATTGCAACTTTCATTGGCTTAAAATTTCCATGGCATAAGGTAATGCTACATCGATGTCACATCATATTGAGACATTGTTGTGAATCTGACTAGTCAATGAATTTGCTGCCTGCATTTAAAGGGGATTTTTTGAGCGGCTGCAAACAAGCAAAGTTCACCATCAAATGTCTGAGAATATTGTCAAAGTTCATTTTGTTAATAAAACAATGTCTTATATAAGGACCATAGCATCCATTTGCGAAACCATTATTTTACAGATTTGAGCTATTAACACCCTGACAAAAGATCAGAAAAAATTAATGAAAAAGACAAGATAAAGCATCTACTTTATGGTTAGTTTAAACCGGCAAGGACATGCACAAATTGAATTTTTAAAAATTTTATTAATCTATAAAATTGCAAATTAATTGCAATATTTCTGAGCAATTTCTTTAAAATATTAAGACTAATGACATGCTTATGTCAACATTAAAAAATTTCTTTCTTTAATTGTTAAGCATTTCAATTTTACCATATTGCATAAAAAAGAGGTACATAAAAGAAAAAAAGGTTACAGATGCTGTTAAACAATTTCAGTGAACAATAATTCATAGAATGTTTCAGTTTCAACAAAGATAGCATATAAAGTAAAAACAGAATATTGCCTTATTCACTGCCTTTCACAGTTTAGTAGAGTTTTAAAAGGAATCTAATTCAAATTTAACTTTAAACTCTTTTATGGAATAGCTATAAAAACCTCATGCAAGGCATTTGTAATTGTTCTAACCACAATACAAACGAAGTTGTCAAACTTATAGTTGAATCTACTGGATATTGTTGCCCATGTTTGGAAACTAATAGGAAATCCGATGAGAAATTGTGCTTTTGAATTGGTTGAGAGGTAATCCTGACAAATATTATGTAAGAGTTCCCAATTTCCTGATAAAATATGAATTAAAAATGTTTTTGATTATGAAAATTAATATTCTTATTCTCATTCTGTAGGGAAAATGTCTAGCTTTTGCAAAGATTTTTTGTTCAAAGAAAAAGTACTTAATATTTCATTAATGACCATGGAAAGTACATATTGTATTTTTCATAAGAAATGGGGAGGATTATTGAAATATTTTACATACAAAATGTTTTTAATATTTTCATTTAAAAAGATGCTTACTATTGAGCAATATGTCACTTTCAAAGATGTTGATAAAAAAAAAAAAAAACTGTATATATCTTCGACAGTTTAATGACAATGAATTACTCTCTTTCAAACTTCGAACAGGTAATTTTAATCCATTAGGTCCCTTGAGTTAATGAACATTTGTTCTTAAATGAACCAAATCCATAGTGGGAAACGTGTGATGAAGCATTTATTGTTTAACATATTTTAATTTTATGCACAGATTTTAGCCGTTATCGTTATACATTTTTTAAAACTGATAGTTTAACATTGTTTGATTTAATGGGGGAACTTCCATATAAAACCTTTTTACATTTCTAAAGACAATCGATTTCATAAAATTTATTTAATTTTATGATTTAATTTTGAAACATTTGTATTACACTTTGTATTTATTTTAATTTTAGATTTTATTGTATACATGTACTTTTGTTTTTTTATAAAAATTTTAATATTGATTAGGTTTTTCAAATTGGTTAAAAGAAGAAATAAAAAATATTATTTTAAAAGTTAGATTTGGCACAGTATGTCCTTTTTAGGACTTTTTTAAGAAGATAATATTTCACAATTGTCTCTGCTTTTTTCTGCAAAATTTACAACACTAGAGTGTTCGTACATTGTAAATGCTGACTGAATTGAAAATTTTGGTAACTATTGTTTGTCTTTAAAATAGACTCTAAAAACATTAAGAAGCAAGATTGCATAAAATTATATTTCTAGAGGTTTTTAATTTAATTATAATAATTGAATTTCACAGTAAACAATTTCTTTGCATACTTTCAAATCTTTATAAAAATGAAAAATACTATTCAGTTTAACTTGAATAATGAAACTGTTATCACAAATTTAAACAGAATAAACAAAATTCATTATTTAGATTTTCTTATTGTTATTTTTGTTTTTATTTATGTTTTAAAATTTATGGGCACTATATAATCTCTAAAATATTAATAAATAATAACTCTTTATTTGCATATTATAATTCAATAATTATAAATATTTTAATAAGTGATAAATATATTTTTTAGCTTTCAACTATAAAATAAACTTTATAATTTTTTTTAAAAAATAAGGTAAATGTTTTCTTCACTTAGGATTTGTTTTATTGAATATTTGATTATCTTGAAGTGTTATTTTCATTAAAATTTTGTTACTTAAAGCTGCTCAGAAATTCTTTTATGAAAGTGGAAAATAAAAATATTTAATAATGGAAAAATATATTTTGTATTATATTGTTAAAAAAAAAATACAAATGTGATGATGTTATTATTTCTCTTGTAATCTAGAAATATATAAAACTGCCCTTTTATATCCCAATGTTATCAAATAAATTGTTCTATAGAAAAGATTATTTTTCCCTTGGCTTTAATTAAAAATGAAAACTTGTTCTTGGAGAACATGAATAAATATTCAAAGTGTTCTCTAAATGTATTAATTTAAATCAATACTTAGAAATTTATTTTTATTTTTATATAGCTCATAAAAATGACTCATGTCAAATCAATAGATAAGTTAAATCATGAGATTAGTAGATTATATAAAGGGGTCTGTGAAAAAAATATATATAATATAATATAAATCAAAGCACAGTTTTATAAAACAGAGTTCATCTGATTGAAGAATATTTAAATATTTTTTTTTGTTTATCAAGTTCTCAAATTTTCCAAAAACCAATATATTTCGAAAACTAGGGATACCTATTGTAAATTAATTTCTTTATATTTAAAAGAAATTACTCAGACATTAAGGGTATGAATATCTTAATATTGTAAAAAACAATGAATTGTATTTTTAGGATTCATAAATGATTTGTAGGATTTAAAAAAATGCTTATTGCAGCTTTTCATTTGGTTGATAAGTATAAGAAAAATTTGCTTTTAGTTATATATTTCAGTTAATCTTCACTGTTTTTTGTTCCCTTTTTTTATTTTGAGATTTGTCAATCTATGCTAAAATAAAGACTTTTCACTCTTTTTCTATATTTCTAAAAAATTAGCCACTAATAGAAAAATACTATTGTGTATATTTTTATGGAGTTATTGGATCAATTATTCTTTTAAGAGTGAGAATTTTCCTTTAAACAAAAGAATTGTCTTTCCAATCCTTGAATGCATAATTACCATCGATAGCCCAAGAGTTGTGATGAATCATAGTTCTATTTATTAGACAAAAGAATTCCTTTTGATTTATTAAAAATTGTTTAAAAAGAGTGTATCATAGTTTACAATTATAAAATTCATCGATTAATATCGCTTTTTCTACTGGTACATTTGAATGTTAAAATTAGAAAACATTAACGCGCGCTCGATACAAATATAATATTGGTCATTTTATATTCAAGTTCATTTTGATTTATTAAAAATGAAATGAAAACTCGTGTTATTCAACTATTCATGATTTTAAGAGTTAACTGTTGTTCATACAATTGATATCGAACTTTTCATAATCAGCAACATTACTCGGTGGTGTATATTGCTTTTGAGCTACTCAGTACTGATTTATTAATTTTAACTTGCTTAAATATTTCTGCGACACGTTAATTGTTTGACGGACTTTGGAGTATTTATGTAAGTTTACACTTTTTATACAATATGTGTTGTAATTTCATTACATTTTACTTGAAATATTTTTAGCAAAAACTATTTTGGAACCTTTTTTTTAATCATAGAAATCAGAGTAATTAAGATGATCTCTTTGTAGAAATTTATAAATCTCTGTTTAATGAGGAATTTTTATTTGAAAATAAATTTTGATATTTATTTTCTAGTTTCCGCTATAAAACTCTGAAACAATAATTAAGTTCATCAATACTCATGGTTTATCTAGATGCTTTTCAACAATGAAGATCTTAAAAGTAAGCAATTACTTAAATTTAAAGAAATAGGCAGAGGCGAAAACATTTTGCAAGCAAAAAAACGAGCCTTAATTTCAAATAATTTATCACGTTTCTTTTCATACATGGAGCTCTCACACATTCAATTGAATTTATCATTCCCAGCATATTATAAAGTAAAGAAAAAAAAGTATGTTATGCTTGTTTTGTAAATTCCAAGACTTGTACTCTGAAGAAAGGTCAACGCCTTCCATATTTAAACAGTTAGAAATTCAGAAAAATTAAACTCGTTTCAAGTAATTTTATTATTTATTTTTTATAAATTAAAAATAAACTTTGACACCAATAATAATAAAAAAATTTCTGTTATTTCTGCACAATAATTTTTTTTTTTTAAGATACAGTTTTTAATCTTCATATAAGGCAGAAGTTTAAGTATATTTTTCATATTAATAAAAATGAGGTATTTAGATAATTTTTCATGTATGCATACGTTTTAAAATTTGTATCGTATTAAAGAAAGACACTGCAATTTAATCGAAAAAACGCAGAAAAGGGAGAATTGATCCTGGAAAGATTTTAGCTGTAGATTTATATTTTTGTGCCCCGAAATATTGTGACGTGAATATGTCACTCTGTCTTGATAGAATATAGAAACTGGTAAGTACTTTTCAGAAATGTATACTAAAATAAAATAGGAAGATAACAATTTTTTATAATTTTATTTTCCGACACCTATTTTTTCACTTAAGATTACAGACAGTTTATATTTAGAGAAGATTTTATTTAAAATCAAATTAGGTTACTTATGAACTTACAGCTTATTTATGTGTTAAAGGAAGTTAAAGAGAATTTATTTTCATAAAAAATGAATTATTAGATTACTATCTGGCCAGTTAAATCTTATCAATATGAAACATTTTTGGAATAAAAATATTATATAATAACGAAATAGCTATTACACATATGTAGATCTAATTTTATAATACGAGTAATTTAACTTTTTAAACAAGTACCCTAATTTATTTAGACTCTTAATTCTTATAGTTATTTATTTAATAAGGAGTCCTTAATAATATTTTAATCTTCAAACTCAGATAAAATAATATTAATTATAGAGTTCAATATGTTTTTCATTTGGAAAAAATTTAGACGCCCTGTTACTCTATTAGTAATATATAATATAATATATTAAATTTAAAACAGTTTTAATACGCTTAATAAAATTTCAGATAAATTTTACTAACCTGAATATAAAATTTTTTAAAGTATCATTGTTTTATTTTCAAAAACATAAAGTCAGTATTAATTATGTAAAAAAAAAAAAAAACTACTTTTTTGTTTATAAAACAGCTCTGAGACTTAGTACAAATTAACTTTCTGTAGGATAAAGAATTTTTTTAAAATTATTTTTGTTAAATTATACGTGGGGGAAAAATTCAAATTCAATTTTTTTCTCAAAAAGTACCTGCTTCTTATATTTGGAATATCTTTCCTAATATAAGAAGGTACTGCCTCTTATATTTGGTTTATAGGTTTTATATATTTGGGTTATCTCTCAGTTAAGCTATTTTTGAGCCTTTACCATCAGGTTTACTTCTGATAAAATATATATATTAATGAAATTTTAAATATTCCTTGATGAATTCTGTGAACGGAAGATATTTTATCTTAAACTATTTTAAAAGCAAAATTAATATTTTCTTTACTGTGTTTATTTTTGACTTTACTAATATTTGTTATTATTTAATTACCAACAGAAAATCATTAAAACCTATGTTTATTGTTCCTGTAATATAATTATTATTCAGTCGATGAGAGTGATTACAGTGGTTACAGTTCATTTATACATATACAAGAAGTATACGTATAAATGAACTGTTTATTCCGCTACACAGTTCATATGTATCGAGCTTATTTCGTAATAGACATTACTTATCCATGCTCTTTGTACAACAAGCTTATATATTCCTTGTAGATAAAAGATTTAACTTGATCGATGATATTTACGCACCTTATTTATAAATGTCTAATATGCAAATTAATGAGATAATCGTGACTGACGGTTAAAGTCAATGCCATCTTAACGATGCTGATTTTCTGCTTAACTTGGTAAAACTGACGGACTAAAAAGGAGTCGTCTAAACTTCAGCTCAATAGTTGGTGGTTTCGATTTCCACCACGTTCGCGAATGTTCGTAATTAATTTTAAAATGTAGATTCTAGTTTGTGTAATTATTTCTCACGCGGAAAAAGTAATTGTCGCGTGACAAACAAAATTTCTTGATAGAACCATATAATAGATAGAACTAATTTGGTGAATATTGCCATCTATTTCAGAAATTGATGCGATGTTCTGCTTTTCCTTCATGCGTTAGGTCTTCCACAAATGAGTCCACTGTGGCTCGAATAAAGTGGATCACTACCAATTTTCTTTGAGGTATTAATGAACTTACCATCTTATGATATCTTTTAATTGATATACGCCTGTCGCTTGTGAACAGAAATAATGAGAGATTTTTTAAAAGTGCTAAAGACTTTTTATTGATAAAATGAATCTGTGATTTTAAATTTTTGCTGGCTGCTTTTCCACAATTTTATAGCCACAGGATACTTTGTTAAAGATCACATTTCAAATATATTAAGGCCTACACAGTAATTTGTTATTTTGTAATTATTCATATATACAAAAGGATTTTTTAAAAATATTTTTAAACTCTGTATCTATTGTTACGACATAAAAATAATTACTGTACTAAATATTAGGAATTAATGAAAAGGTGTTATGAATTGGGAAAAATTATTTAAAACTGATTCTATATCTAAAAGAAATAAATTCTTAAAGCAATTATTAAGTACAATTTTGTACAAAAAAGTAAGTGCAAGTACAATTATTAAGTACAAAAAAGCCGAAAAGCCTAATATATCAAAAGAATCATTTATTGAAAAAAAGGAATTATTTTTTAAAGATCTTCATCTCAATGAAATCTAGCTAAGAGAGTTGGAAACATCAACAAAAGGTCAATGAGATTGTCCTCAATGGTTTTTGAAAGGTGAAAACGAATAACTGCCTCCAATTTTGAAAGTATTTGCTGCAAATTGCCTCATACAAGCTGTGAAAATATTAAATCTCTGCTATATTCACATTTTGACAATGAAGCGATGAGGCATGGCAGAAATCATGCATGCAGATGATGCAGTTTTGTGTCGTAAAAATTTAGGGATTGCAATAAAAAATGTGGCTTATTTGTATATATATATATATATATAGATATATAGACAGCGAAGAACCATATTTAGGTGCACGCCCTTATGGTTTAATTGACAACGATGGTATCCTTGAAATTAAATGTCCATTTTCTTGCAAAGATACTACCCCAGAGGAAGCAATTTTAATTAGGAAATTTAAATTTTGGAATTTAACAAAAGAAAAACAAATTGGTAACATTAACACAAGTCACAAATATTTTTATCAAGTCCAAGGGCAGTTACATATAACGAAAAAAACATATTGCTTGTTTGTCCTATGAACACCGAAAGGTCAAAAAATCGAAAAAAATGGCATTTCCCTTTATCAGCCCATCTAGAAAGGGGTGAAATAAATTCCCACACTTCGAAGTATGGACGCACAGTTTGAACAGGAAATGCAAGCCGACTCCCATTTTCCTCCGGGGAAGCAGGCGCGCGGGTACACGTGATATACCAGTTGGGGAAATGAGTCGAACAACCCCAACCACTTGGTACGCGACCGTCTTGTGATGTAGTAGAATGTAATAAACGTTTCCTTGAAGTCTCGATTCTGTTCTTCGCATTGAACACGATCACTAAATCACAAAATGTTTATTTTAATCCTGTATGTATCATTTTCAATATGTAGGTAATAAGTAAATTTTCTGTTTCAAAAAATGGGTTTTAATGTTTTCACGTTTAAATCAAAATTTCAGTTAGAAGTGGATTTTTTAATTCCCTTTTATTTACTTTAATTTGCAGTGTACAAAAATGATTCCTTTTTTTATCAGTTAAAAACTAGGTGAAGTCTCCGAAATCTAAATAACGTTTCACTGTGGTAAAATTCCAAATAAATTAAATTTGCTGTATCTCTCTTTCTCCATCTCTCTCTCTCTCTCTCATCCACATACCCACACAGGTGACAAATATAAATTCTTGGAATTAGATTTAAAAGGAAAATAAGCGAAACTATTCAACTCGTTTATATAATTGATTTATATATTGTAAAAATACGTTTTGAGTTTTTGATAAAATCTGTTTGTGAATCACAGTTAAGATAAACTCCAAGATGATTTTATTTATATATTTTATTTTAAACTGTTAAAAAATAAGCAAATTTCAATCTTTAAAGAATATTCCCAAGAGAGGTAATTAAAATTAATAATTGCATAAAAGTAAATGTGTTTTAGTTTTTATAAACATTGATTTATGACACAATCAGGTATAATGGGTAATTAAAAAGTGTGTGGCAAAATTTATAAAGGGAGTTAGGGTAGAACAATATAAAAATCTTTTAAGGTATTTACCACACAAACTGGCAATGCCGCTGGTAACAGCTTGCTACGCTTCAGGAATGCTGGGCTCATAGATATCCATCTTAAGTATAAACCAGATAATAGAGATGACCGAAGTGCACAAATTTTGATCAGGAAATTATTTCCTAACAGAGAAATACCGAATCATCAAGAGTTTGAACCCATGCGCATAGAAAATATCAAAAGACCAAAGGGGAGGTTTTTAATGACATCAAACTTCTAGGTAGTCCTCATTTGGTGATAACAAAGGTAAAAAATATGTTATCCCAGTCTTTTAATCATAAAAGGTATTTTCCTGTAAACTGAAACAATCGCTTGTATGGAAGATTTTGCAGGGTGAAAGTAGGCACATGCATACCGTTTACAAAAGGTATAACGATCATTACTGGCAGTTCCTCCCCCATCTTAATTTTTCTTGATAGTATTGGAATAAGTTTCTGTCTTTGTCTGTCTTTCTTTCATACTTTTATTCACGAATGAAGAAACGTTCACCAAAAGAGAGTGTGCTTGTTTTTTCAAATGCTCATGTTTGGGATTATGAGAGACAATTGTCAGGCGGGAAGACTTCTTGCTTATAGACATATTTAGTATTAATGTGTGTGGAGAAAGGAATAGCACGAATATATGACTGGACCATACATCCGACTTCATCTCTTACATCATCCTACTTCCTCTCTTGGACGCCTCGATATATGTTGTCGTTACTTATCCCTCTGGTGTAGGAAAGCCTACACCAGTTCCAAAAAGCCTCGACGTACAATTCTGTATAGATTTTATCCTGCTCATTCCATAACTGTCTCAAGGAGGTGCCTAAACAAGTAAGAAGATAAGCAGAACTGGCAGAGAGGGGACAAGAACAAAGGGGAAAATCGTCCCCCCCGATTAAGGAACCGTAAAATATTTAAGGAGCCACTTCTGAATCTTGCCATGGTCGATTGAAGAAGCCAGGGGTTACTACAAGACAGGGGCAAACCTGGACTTTTTGCAGCATACCAGTAATGTACCAGAGAGAAACTTCAAGCTGTAAGTAATTTCTGTTTGCTTGAGGAGTTGAGTTTTGAGAGAGTAAGCTTATTTAAATTAATAGCGAGAAGTTTACAACCATATTTGGCAAGTGTATCCGCTGTTTCATTTCCATTCATCCCAACATGCAATTGAATCCACTGCAGGCATATAGATTTTTTCTGACCAATCTCATAGAGAAGCTGTACAATAACTTGGTCTGGGACATCATATATATTTTAGGGCAATTTTTGAAATAATAGTACTTTTGCTATCAATCAGAATCCAAATGCTATTTTTGTCAGGGCATATAATCAAGAGCTACGCTAAAAGCTATGATTTCAGACCTAAAAACTGAGCAGTATTCCGGATTTCTGATGCTTGAATCTACTATCTTCCTCATTACTTCCCGCGATATTGCTAACGAATACACCATTCCCGTCTTTATAGTCATCAAATTTGTAGAATCAATAAGCGACAGGTCCAATTTGGCTTAAGGTACTTTGCAGCTTCATTTTGGAGAGGAACCAAAAGGACAGAAGACTGACTTGACCTCTGAAACTACCTGCAGCCATTATCTAAGCAAAATGAAATAATAATAAAAAAACAGCCCTCACACCTTGGAGGACCCTATCAGGAGAAAACTCTCTGGTCGTACTTCACCAGTTCCCCCGAGGTACACTCCCTAGCCACTTTAAAGCTGACTACAGGACCTGAGAGGGGGGAGGAAAATGACTCGACATTTCATCTCAAAACAGATCTTACCAAATTGTATGTTGTTGTATCTTAGTGCACCCGGAAATAATAGGATTTCAGTACGAGAGAGCATATTTAAGCATGATGTAAAGAATCGCTTATATATATATAGATCCTTCATATCCATATCAGCGGGTTAATCGAGATGCGAGGTGAACCTGCTCTCCAAATCCGTCCTGTTTGGATATGAGGCCACTTGGAAATCATGATTGAAAATATTCCGATTAATCTAACGTTGATGTCGTTTCCAGATTGGCTATTGTTTTTAGAGATGTGAAGTGTATGGCTGCTCTTTAAGTTTATGAATGTGTCATTCTATGTAGTGTTGATTTGATTAATTGTATTATATGGTTTGTAGTTACTCTTCAAACATCTGCTATGATTATTGATTAAATAAAGAGCTTGTTACATTTGATTGCACACACACACATATTTTTTTTTCATTTTATCTTATTTGATTACTTTTTGAGATGATCATATGGCTTTTTCTAGACAGATTTTACAGTGAATCTTTACATTCACACATTCGATAAAACTGTATATTTATAATAAGACAGTATAAAATATTATAACTGCTCGAAAGATGAATGTCTTGTTTTACGGAACTATCAGAATTTAATTTCATTAATAAATTAAATTAATATATTTATAAAAATAAATTGAAATACGAAAGTTCAAGTTGATGTGCATGAAAAAACACTTTAAATTATACTATGTTAAATTTTAAAATAAGAGTTAAATTTTTCTTGACAGTTATTACTGACTCACTATTATGCTACACAATGTATTAAAACTAAAATTGTATACTTTATAACTTCTGTAAAACTTGCAGAAAAAAACCTAAATATTAATATTTATATGTATTTTAATGGAATTTGTAAAAATTAGTGTTATTGTAGCCCAATCTCATTCTATGTTTGTCTAATTCTTTTTTAAAGATATATTTTGATTCTCAGTTCATAGAAACTTAAATTTTTTCCTTATATGTTATTAACAAATTGCTTACTTACGTTGATATAGTTATTTGTAAACGAGTTTTATTTTATAAAATTCATACACTAATAGATAGTTAGTCCTAATAAATATTTTAAAAATTTAACCTTTTAGGAGCTAAAATTATTTTCGAAAAGTTATCTAAGGAAATACTCGAGAGTATATGAAAATCTAAATATATATTATAAACAAAAAAATTTAAAAACAACCCAGAAAGTTTCATTGTATATATTTGAAACTACATGTATATCTTATTTTCCATATATATAGCTCTTCAGTGAGATTAGAAAGTTTAAAATAAATTGTTTTTATTTCCCTTGAGATACGTTAATTGGTAAATACGTTAATTGCGATAAAAGAACTTTTGCCCTTCCCAATCACTAAATGAAAATAAAGAAGCAAAATTTCCCAACTTCTAGTAAAAATAGTAATCTGTCATGGAAGCTATACACAGCTGATCTTTCGGGACTTAGTACCGGATCCAAATTAAGATCATAGTTCTTAATTCTTAAACTCTGGTCCAACTATTTCAGTCGCTGGAGATTAAGCGGTAAGCATGTAAACAATGACAACAATCTGAGTTAGAATATTCTAGGAAATAACTGGATGTTTTCCGAAGGCTAAATTTATTTCAGTTTTTTTGTAAACATTTTTTACTAAACTGAATTGAAACTCTTCTTTTGTTAAAAATTAAATAAATAATTTGATATTGAGAATTAATTTATTCTCTATGACATTTTATATGTTATTTAAAAAAAATATATGCGTAAAAAACTCGTGTATGAATAATTATTTTTAAATAAAAAAAGAGATTATTTTAACGCATTTCATTTTGGTGTAAAAAATTATAAACAGGAAAAGCTTGCTGAAAAAAGGAAAATAGAACTATTTTCTCTCTTGATCCTATAGCTTCTTGTACAAATACTCATGCAATAATAGTAGTAAGTCTTTTTATTCAAGATATTTTCTCAACAACCTAAGGTCATTTAAGCAAGTAATTATTTTTGTTTTAAAATATATTGTCCAAATGATCTGATAGTGTTTGAAAGTAATATCTCTTGGTTTTAAACTCAAATGAATGATAAAAATATTTGCATGTAAAACAAAAAAATTATAAGAATTTTTAAGAGAATTTTGTAAAATGATTATTATTACTAAAATATTTTACAATAAAAAAATAACATTTTTAGAGTGCTTGATTTTTATTTATGACTACTAAATAGATTAGGTTTTATTTGTATAGATAGTTGTCGAACTCTATTAATAAGCAAATATGTAGCAATATTAATTCACTTATACATCAATACTAAACAAAACTAAATTTTTTCACAGAAGAATTATTTCTTCTGAAGAATTATTTCTTATAAATTAATGATAATTTTAAGATAATTTATGGAGACTAAATTGGTGAAATAATCTATTTAATAAATTATGAAGTTTTCATAGTTATCATGCAAAAGGAAATGAATATGTTTCATTTCATCCAATTTGAGATTTCAGCTTGACAAATTTTTAATTTCCTGATTTTCTTTTAAAAATTAATTAAAGAATATTCATATAACTATAAAGCATTATGTTTTATGTATTAAGTTTAATAATTTGAATAGATTTGTATGATCGATACTTATATACGTTCAATATGGTTTTTTCTAACTGACGATATCTAAAATTCTGAAGCTTTGTAATAGTTCTGCCACAAGTTCAAGCCAAATGTTATACTTTCGGTTTGGAAAAAGTTGATACCAATTTTTTCAGCTGTATAATGGATGAAACTGAGTTTTAAACGTACTGAAAATTAAAATTTTGGGTGGCTCATGTCAGATTGGCTGTTGTATTGCGATATATACACCCAACACTTCAGGATCTAGTGAATAACAATAAGAAACTCTTATGCAACAAGAGATTTTGACTTTTAGTGAATAATTAGGCCAAAAGTTGATAATTTTACAAGTTATTGTTGACACCTGAAATTATGCTAATAATCTCACGTGTTTTTATGCTTAAACTTCTACACAAGTCTGTTTTATAAAAGTTTGAAATTCAACTATATTTGGAGAGAAAAATTACAGTTAGCCGAAAAGAATAACTAATTTTTAAATCGTTATATTTTAAAATAATCATTTTAATTATTTTTAATGCAATCAGTGGGGTATGAAAACAAATAAGAAAATTTTTGTTTCTAATGTAAATGCGTCATATTTTCACAAGACATCTGATATCTAATTAAAATTAATGTGTTTTTTAAATTTTTCAATTCTCTGTTCCGAAAGTTGGTTTCGTATTGCTAATTTGTTTAACAGTTAAAATAAATTAAAGTGAAGTAAGAAAAACAAACACACAAACACAAACACAGGGTAATTCTAAATTGATTTTACAAATAAAGAGGGGTGACAGTACCCATCCAGACAAGCAATAGTTACATAGGAACATAAGGTCATATTCCACTCTGAAAAGCAGAAAAGAGGAATTCTCACCTGACAGTACTTGCTCAACACATTCAACAGTGTTGGGTAAGCGAATGAATAATAACAAAGTTTCACAATCATATTTATTGAATATTAGTGAAAACCTTACAGCAAATGTTCAAAATGACGCTCATGTGTGTCGTTGCACAATTGACACCAGCGAAAGAACGAATGACACACCCTCTCGAAGATTCCTGGTGCAGTATTAATTTTGTCTTCGACAAACGATTTTAGCCATGAGATCTCCAGTTAAATCCACAGGTATCTCGTATATTAAAGATTTCATGTGCCCTCAGCGGAAAAAAAATTTCGCGGGTTGAGGTCTTTGAGCGAGAAGGCCACGTCACAGATCCGTTACATCCAATCCATCGTGCGGGATGTGTGGCTTTCAAAAAGTTAAAGACCGTAATGGAAAATATGCCAGAACTCCATCGTACGTAAGCCTCTAAGCTTGGGGAGTGGAACAGTCTGCAATAAACTGGGAAGCAAACTTGTTCCAAGAAGATATGATATTTTGAGCCTGTCATACGGTATGGCATGATGTATGGGCCTACCAGGTAATCACTAAGGATACCTGCCCAGATGCTTATGGAAAATTTATGTTGGTGTCTACGAGAGGGGTAGGCATTGTTGTCAGACCAATTGATTGATTGGATAATAATTATTGCTTGTATGGATGGGTACTATCATCCCTTTTAATTTGTAAAATATGAAATGGAAATGTACATAACATTATATATATATATATATATATATATATATATATATATATATATATATATATATATATATATATATATATATATATATATATATATATATATATATATATATAGTCTAGTTAACAAAAGTTTATTTGATGAAGAAAATTATATATAGACCATATAAATAAACAGATTTTCGAAGCTATTAACAACCATAGAGTTAAAAGTTTTTTTAAATTTATCTAAATTGGTTAGTCTTACTTAAAGCTTAGTTTGATAAAGGAGAATTACTTTAACCACAAATAAATTCATTATTACATGTTAAGAATATTGAATTAAATGTATATATATAAAGTATACAAAATTCGTATTTTTATTCTCAAATATAATACTTTAATATTAAATTTGGCAATGCATCTTTTTATTGTTTTTGTACATGAGATAAGTTTCGTTTATGATGACGGATATAAAATTGAAACCATTGGAATTTTTTTAAATGTACTTTATACATTATATTATATAGCATCTATTTTAAATTGATTACAAAGATATTGATTATTTTTAATTTATATATAATTACGATACCGCAAATTATTACTATCACAAAATGTATGGGATCGAAAAGTAATTTATATTGCAAAATACATTAGAAAAAGACTAAAAAATGATCGTATTTTTTTAAAGATGTCGCCTAAGCCAAATTTAATCCTTTTATTAATAAGTCGCAGTCTCAAATCCACAGTTTAGTGAATGATCTCTTATTTAATACAGTAAAAATAATTTTTAATGCAAACAATTCTGCTTTGTTGTCAGTAAAAATTTCTCTCTCAACTCTACAAAGTAAATTAAACTTTTCTGTAAGGAAATGTCAAATAACTGCTAACAAAATATTTTATGTTGTTTTATTGATTTAATCTCTCTAACTTTATCAAAATGAGCGAAAGGTAAAAGAAGACACGCCTTGAAGGCATGTGATTATCCTCTGATATGCAACGTAAATTTTATAATTTTCTTGATCCAACGTATGCATAACGCTTTTATTAAACTCACTCATTATTTGCTTAGTAATGATTAAAGTTTGAATGATGTTCTATCTTTCTCATTAATATTGATAGCGAAAATATGGCATCAAATTTATTTCTCTAATATTTTTGATATGATTCAGCTCCCTTGGCCATTAAGGACAAACTATTCCTTCTTTAACAAGTATTTTTTTCTTACATTTTATTTATCAATAACTTCCTCTTCTTTTTTTGTTCGTCAACGCCTCCTTTCATTGTATGATCCGTATCTATCTGTAAAAATTACGCATTTTTCTAGCAATCCTAAGGTTTCATTAGGCAATTCATGTCACTTAAATATTCTTCCTTCTCTTATTCTCTTACTGTTCATTACTTATATATTCTTTACGTTCTGAAACTTTAAATTTAATGTAGTTATGTACATGGAATAAATTCATGAAATTAAAATTGGCGACAGCTAATCATTAAAAATGCTATATATTTCTATAAATTTGAAAATTTCATATTGAAAAACATATTTATTCTTAGCAATATGTAGATCACGTTTCGTTAGACCAATAATATATGTTTTCTCGTATTTGACGCAAGAAAAGTTATCTTTTACTATATATGAGGAAAATTCACGAATATAAAATATTAATTTATTAACATGTAAAAGAGACATTTAAAATTTAGTTTTAGAGCATTTTCTTTTATTAAATTTAAAATTAAAGTATGGAATATAAGATAAATGTTGTACTCTAATAAAAATTAATTATTAGAGTACAGCATTTATATTTCATTCTATACTTTGAATACTATAGAAAGGAATCAGGGAAAACGTATGCATTTATAGGCAATAATCATAAATTTCGATATTTCGCGAATACCTTTTGTAGAAAAAATTCGCCATTATATATAGAGTTCGTGTTATAGAAAATATTTGTAATTTTTATTTGAAATGTTTCTGTCCCAATAGTCCTATTATTTTAGTTTTTAATTATACAACTCGTATTATGTTAATTATTAAGGGAAGAATTGTTTTTAGTTTTTAATTTAACAGACCGACATTTTGTTTGAATTGTAGAGCAGCTATTTAAAACATCAATTATACTTTTTATGTTTAAATAATCCTTTTCTATATAGATAGAAAATTAATTTATTTTTGAAATATAACAATTAGTATAAATTTTCAAAGAACCAAGGAATTTTTTCATTATGTTACTTATGTAAGTTGTGACATATATTCGTCATTATGATTTTATAGTGCACCGATAATTTATGATTAAACAAGCTTATTATAAAGCATTTTTTTTCAATAAAAATTGTCTTTGTATTTCGTAAAAAATGGAGTAAAATATGTATGGTATATATTAATGAATATAATCATATTTCACCTTAAAGATTTTGTATTCAGAAAAAATAATTCTTTATTCTGATATTAAGAAAAAAATAATTATGTTTGAAAGCATGAAAAATATTAGACAATAGACAGAATATTATCAAACGATGTTCTAAACAGATATTTTCAAAGGTTGTAATAATTGCAAGAACGTTGCTGCTTTATTGCATATATATATATATATATATATATATATATATATATATATATATATATATATATATATATATATATATATATATATATATATATATATGTATATATATATATTATACTATATATATATATATATATATATACATACAGTGTCTCACAAGAGTGATGGGACACTTGTGCTTGATTAAAGGAAACTGTAATAAAATTAATTAATAATACAAGTACATATTTTTTGTGAGTGTGTTTCATTCATACTTAAATTTAGTGAATGCAGACATGAATGCTAAATGGAAAGAAACTTCGCCTGAAATTTGAAACTAGTTATTAATTTGCATATTGAAAGTGGAAAATCTATTAGAGAAACTGCTGAAACAGTTGAGTCATTCAACAGTTTTCAATATCATTAAACGATATAAAAAGAATCATATGATTCAGAATAAAAGAAGACATGGTCGACCATCAAAGCTATCCAATGGAATAAATCGAATTGTCGTTCGAATAATTAAAAAAGATTCAAGAATAAGTGCTCTTAAAGTTACTGCAGATTTACAAGCATTATATGGAGTAATTGCTAAAATTCTGAGACTATTAGAAGAGTAATTCGATCTGTGCTGGATATCAAGGTTGAGTAGACGGGAACAAATTCTTTGTAAGTGAAAAGAATAGAAAACTCAGACTGGCATTCGCAAAATCCAACATAAATAAAACGTCTGGTTACTGGCATAAAGTTATATTTGCTGATGAGAGTAAATTTAATATATTTGGTTCTGACGGTAGAATCTTGCTGTGGAGAAAATAGAGGGAAGAATTTCGAAAGCTGAACTTTGGTACCAACAATAAAACATGGTGGAGGAGGAGTTACGGTATGGTGTGTATGTCGTCCGCTGGAGTTGATAATCTTGTTTTTATTTACAGATAAATGGATCAGTACAAGTATATTGACATTCTAAAACAAAATTTGAAATCTTTAGCACGAAAATTGAACCTTCATAAAGATTTTAAATTCTACCAGTACGATGACCCCAAGCACACTACTTTGAACATTAGATTCTGACTGCAGTATAACTGTCTTGAAATAATAAAAATCCACCACAATTTCCAGACTTAAAATCTATAGAGAATATTTGGCAAGAATTGGAATCAAGAATGCGCAAACACACACCATTTCTTCAAAACAACAATTAAAATTATTGCTTCAAGAAGAATGGGGTAAAATCACTCCAGAAATCACAAAAAAAAAAAAAAAAAAAAAAAGTCAAATCCATCCCAAAAAGATTAAATCATGTTTTAAAATTAAAAGGAAATGAAAAAAAAAAAATGAAATTTTTTACAAAGTAAAATTCTTGGATAAATATTTGATTGGAAAAGTAAGTGTCCCATCACTTATGTGATCTTTTTTTTTCACTCCGTTCTAAACAATTGTATTTTTATTTAATTAATATTTTGACAAATTATACATTATGTAATAATTGTTACTAACTTTAAATATGAAACACATCAATAAAAAATTTGTCCATGTATTTTTAATTGATTTTATTACGCGGTTTCCTTTTGTAAAGCACAAGTGTCCCATCATTTTTGTGCGAAACTGTATATATATATATGTGTGTGTGTGTGTATTACACATATATATTCCCACAGTTTAAAATGAACGTAACTGGTATATAAATAAAAGAAACTCGTTTACATGGATTATCGTTAACGTCATACCATTTAAAACTACATAAACTTGTAAGCTAAATGCTTCTATTGAAAAATCATTTTTGCATACGATACTTTGAGAATTTATTTTCTTATGTCTGTTTTCCTTATATCATAATTTAGTAAATTAAAAAGGGATTTTCACCATCGAATAATAAAAATTAATTCTACTTTGCGTTTGAATTAACTATAAAAATAAAAGAAAATCTGCATTATTTTTTATAGCTTGACCTTATTTTTGTATTTTGAGAAAACTTTAAATTATTAGTTCGTATTGAAAAATGTTATCTTTTGCGGATTATTTTTAGTATAGATGACGGTACAGAATTTCAAAAATTGTTAATTCTTATTCAGAAAAAAGTATTTTAAAAGCCATTCAAATGATAATTAAATTTTATAATGGAATATAAATTAAATGATTCATGGAATGTTGTTATTTTAAAAATTCCAAATACTACTGTGTCATAATTTTATAAAAAAAAAAATAAATTGAATTTAATCACATTACAATATGTAAATTTTAAATTACTCTACAGATAATTGTAAAATCTAAATAGATCTTGTAAAATTTTCATTTAATCTCGCAACAATTTTTACAAAATGTATTGCTTTTGCAAAAAATTTAAAAATTAAAGTATTTCCCTTGATTATATATTGAGTCTTTCATAGCCCTCAGTGTTAACGCCTAGCAACAAGTCTTGGTGCCTTGTGATTTCCTCATCGTTTCAAAATGCCATGCGCACTATACCGGAAATCGTCCAGAAATCTGAACTTTTAACTATGCTTTTTCAGAAATTCTAGAATGTTATATCTATATTGTGTTCAGGAATTTTCGCGGATATAAATTAATCTAATATGAATGAATCAGGTATCATGATTTTTCAGGAATAAAAATGAATCTAATTTACAAAGAAATTTATGACACATGTAAACACATTTTTCTCTATTCTTAAATAAATATTTTCATTTAATTACCCTCATAGGTATCCAAAGAATTTTAGTCAATATTTATTAATTTTTCTTTCCATTTTTTTTTCATTTTTAATACATGTATGTAAAAGCTATTTTTTAAGTTTTTTAAAAAATATTTCACTTTCAAATTTTATAGTAAAACTGATAATTTCAAATGCTATTTTAGGATTAAAATATGTATGGGGATTGAAATATGCATACAAAATAGAATAATCGTGAATCGTATGTATTTTATTCCATAATTAAATGCAAATCCTCGTTTTGATAATTGCAATGTTATTTGAAGCTAAGTGCATTTTTTTTAATTAATTTCAAGTTGGAAAATACTTTAAAAAGAAATTTGAAATCAAAATTTTTATGAGGATTCTATAATATTAAAAACATTTTGGTGTCAATGGTTTGCAGCATTGTATTCGTTATATATCATTCGGCATTCTAAATGGCGATGTATAAGATATGGCTAAGCCTTTGTTCTCTTTTTCAGAGATCAAATTTTTTCAATGAATTTTAAATTTTGTTTTTGAGGTGGTAACAAGAAAATTATATTAAAAATATTACTCTCATACCGGGTTGTTATGATGTTTTATTTGAATATTTTTGTCTCTCAAGCGATTTTATTAGCTGTAATGAAACAATAATTTTTCCTTACCATTTTTGAGCCTAAAACATTAGGTTATGAGAAGGTTTATGAATGTACTTGGCTTTATAATATTCTTCGAGATTTATATAAAAATATTCATAAAAAATAAGCTTATATTTTTTTATAAAATAATTTATTAAAACAACAGTCTTGACGTTTTCAAGAAATTACAAAATATATCCCTGGGTTTAGTTTTTAGTGCAAAAGTGTTCATCTAAAACTAATGAAGCACTAGTGTAAAATTAAAACGAGATAGAAGATTGGATATTTATGGATGACTTACAAACATTCATGCAATATGAACTAGATGAGATTAATCGAAAGTCAAATAAATGTTCCAATAACAAAATTTTAAATTGAAAGTAGAGCGTCCTAAAATTTTTCGTTAATGAATATATATATATATATATATATATATATATATATATATATATATATATATATATATATATATATATATATATAAGTTTTCTCCAATAATTTCTTGGGAGACGAGAATATTATCTTGTTAAGACATTATCTATTGATTATAGCATCTTTTAATGATTTCACTGACTTGAGATTAAATTTCTATTTGTCTCAACTTCCAAATTTATTTCACAATATCTCAACACAATCCGTCATCTTAAATAGTGAATTTTCCCAGCCTAACAAAAGTTCTCATTCTAAGATTGAATTTCATGCACAACGAATATTCTTTGAAATATTGAATTAAAAAAAGCTATTTAAATTATTAGTTTAAAATTCGATTAAATTTGAATCATTTTTTTAAAAAAAACCTTTAAATTTTATTTTATAAATAAAATAAAATAAAATTATTTTATTTTATAAATAAAATTAAATTTAAAGTTTTTTTTTAAAAAATGATTCAAATTTAATCGAATTTTAAACTAATAATTGAAATAGCGATTTTTAATTCAATATTTAAAAAAGCAAAGAACCCAAGGAATGTATTTTTATTTGAAATGAAGAAATATGTTATTATCAAATTCAATCTGATTTTTTAATATGGCTCGAGCGGGTCAAACACTCTTTTACATTTAAACGATAATTCTGAAATAAAATATAAAATTTTTTTAACCTTATCAACAAAAATAATCCAAACCGTCTAAAAACTAAATTTTTTAAAAAAATAGAAAACCATTATAAAAGTAACATATTTCTGATTTTACCAATAATTTTAAAAACCATACGTAGATAGATTCTACAATTCTTTTATTGTATAAACTTACTATTTAGAAAAAAGCAAGAAATCTAACTCAATACTTACCGCTGATAGCAAGCAACAACATTTAAATAGTATTTATTAATCTTTATATTTATATAATCACACACGCACAAAATATTATATTTATTTAGATTAAGAGCAATATATTTGCATTGAATATTTATTTTAATCATCATATTTTATCAAAAAAGAAACTCGTATGCGCTAACTTTCAGAAAAGTGAGCCATGTAACTGAGCTTTCAATTTTTACGTAAGCATTTAATGTAATATTAATGATAATGCTTATTTCTTTGTGAAAACTAATTCATTAAAAGTGGTATATGATTAAAAATCCAAGATATAAAGCATATTATTGCGAACAATTTCATTGGAGGTTGACAGATTTGATATTTCAGTGCTAAATTTCATAATAGTTTTAAATATATTAATCATGATTTTTTTCTAGTTCATCAAATGGGGACTCATTTTAAATTGACTATGCAATGGATTTTTTAGATTCCTTCAATGATATTTTTTTTATTCCTACACTCAACAACTTTTAGTGCTATTTGTCACATAATTTTAAAACAAAGACATATAATTATGATTATCTGATTTTGAAAATTATAAAGCAATCTGCAAATAATAAATATATTTCTTGAAATATATATTGGGTTTTTCTTTTATCTATCTATTATATTTAACTCTATTTTAAATTTTCTAACAATGTTTAACGATAATGTTTAATACCCTAAATTTTCAATATAGCTCTTTGCCAGTATATATCTTGTTGAGTTTTTTGACAATAGACCTAACCATAATCCCCTATGTAAACTTTAGAAGTTACGTATTAAATTTTTTTAACCAACCCACCATTGTCTTTTCAGACATGATTCGTCTCGTAGTCCAAGTTTAATATTGAATTGGCTCCAGGAAGAAAGAGGGCTCGAAAGTCATGTGTCGAAGCAGTTATCCTTGGCCGCGACAACAAGGTTCGTACGTGCAAACTGAAAACCAACTGACAAACCATCTCCCGGGCAGTGCAGCTGGTCATCCCCCTCGAGGTTGACCAGGGTGGGGAGGATGTTGTGTACACGGAAGCTATATACTAACCTCAAGAGATTTAAATGATGTTGACGCACGGAGGCCACATACGAGTTTCGAGAGATTTAAACATTTAGTTGCCCCTGTTTGGCAACACTTATATAAAACAAAAAAGAATGTAAATAAATAAAAAAGACGAAGTTTAGCCATTTTTGTTCCTGAATTACTTTTACTTTTTACTACTTTTTAGGCAATCTTCAAAATCATGACAGGAACGAACATCAGAAAGAGAGAGACAACTGAAGAAACATTCTCCAATCATAGGTGAGGTGTCACAGAACATACAGATAGGTGAATTGGACAGATTGATTTTATATATATGGGACGGCATATAGTCATATCCTGTAATAATTCTAAAACAAGCAACAACTTTTGCTCTATGTAGGAGGCAAAGGCGAGAGCGCTGCCGGGCATCCAGAAGGCAGGTCTAGGAATTTCCATCAGCCACATTCCTAAGAGCAGAAATTGTCTTATGTATGGTTTTGCTCGCCAGAAATCTCCTAGCGTTTCCAAGAGGAACAGGATGGGAAGATGGGTGTATGGAAGACGATAAGATGGAAGATGAGTGAAAAGCTAAAGCTTCCCTAGCCAAAAGGTCAGCTCATTCGTTCCTGTAAATGCCGCAATGCCCTGGGATCCACCGGAGGACGACCTCTCTTCCAGAATAAAAAAGAGAGTCGATGAGTTGCTTACATTCAAACTCTAGTTCAAAAGAGAATAGATTATAATCTGATATGGTCTGGATTTAAAATAAAAAATAGATTTTATAATAGACAGTTAGATGTTTTTATTTTATTTAAAAAAAACAATTTCATTTGGGGTACTTTATGAACACTTAATCATTATCAAAATGACCTTAGTTATCGCAACATATTTCGATATTTTGACTTTAGCCTCAGAAAATGGCAATGATAGGGTATTTCGTTCAAGGATTTTCTTGTATCGTCATCGGAGTTTATCATGTTTTTGGCACATTGTTTCTCACGTGTGACACTATTCGAAATCCTGTTTGGATCTTTTAAAAGCTAAATTGAAGACAAAGAATATTGAGTTTTCAATTAATATGTATTTATTTAAATAATCATTATTCCATAATTAAAAAAATGAATGGTGATTGTAATCTCTTACATGTTAAAAAAGTAGTGTCACTAAATCAAGATTACATTAAATGGTAATAAATAAAAAAATTGAGACTCTAAGAAAAAAAGAGGGGATTGTAAGAAAAAAGGTTTTTTTTCCTCCCATACTTAATTCATTGTAACAAAAATAATAGTTACCTTAGTATGGGAATAAAATCTAATAGCCATTGCGCACATTTTTTTTTAATTAATAAAAATGATTTCATTTTTATAAGGAATTCGAATTTAAATAAAACCTAAAAGTATCAAACTAAAATTAAAAATAGAAATATTGGCCGCAAATTTTCCTTAACATAAGAATATGAGTGCTACATTTTAATGTTTGTAATATATTTCAAATATTAATTTTCTGAATATATGGTGCCTAAAACAGTAGAATTACGATCTTCAAATTGGAAAATCCCGCTCTAAATCCCAGTCATTGTAAACTTCATGTAACTTTAATTTTAACTGTAATCCAGTCATCATGTTAAACTTTGAGAGATAGTATTGTGTTTCTATTTTCAGTAGACATTTTTGTCGGGGAAGTCTTGACAGATTTCCAAGTTCACTTGTAGCGTGTAAGTGCAGCCCATTATTAATAAAAAGTTTTGCAGGAAAGCAATACGGGACACTTGTTCCAAAGCGTGACAATGGTCTTCGACTGACAGGCTATCCATCGACGTTAAAATTATCTATATTTTGATGCCAACTTATTTTGGTATGTATATTTTTTGTATGCGAATTTAATACATTTTGCTGCACAAAACAAATGGCACGAAATATGCAATAATTATTACGTTTTAGTTTACAATTAAGAAATTGCAAAAGTTCTTACAACATTTCAAGAGAAAACAGCCAGAATGTATGCGTGATTAATTCGCATATTTTAGTTATTTGTCTTTTACGTTCACGATCAGCTTATATTTTGAAATTAATGCGGATAAATTTTTTAATATTTGCAATAACACGGAGAATTTTCTAATTTGAGTTCATTATCTGCCTCTTTGAAATGGTGCGTCAGATTTCTTGTAATTTGAGTATTTAATGCAAGTAATAATAAGAAATAAGACAAATTTCAAGTAATATTTTAATGCGGAACGAATAAAATTGAGGAAAAGCATTTAACTATTCCTCAGTAATTCCAGAAAATATAACATAAATTCTAGAGAATTCGATTTTTTTCACACATAGTTTTTTCGTTTCTATAAATTTACTGTACATATTTTGGAGAACATCACACATATATTTAAGGTCTTACAAGTAACACAATATATCTAACTATAACCCTGATGTATATAGCATTCATATACATGAGTATAAGGTTTCTTTTTTTAAGTAAAAACTCTTTTAAAATATGATATTTTATTACTTAAAAGCTCATCAGAAAGTTATTTACTTCTCGTACACGAATCTTTTAAAATAATTTTAATGTGTGAAGCAATTTTTTTTACTAAAAATGGTTTTTATTTAAAAATTATTAATTTAAAATAATGGTAAAAAGTTATATTTGTATATTTTTGGTTGAAAATCATATTTACCATTCAGTTAAGATTTTATTATTTCTAGACAGTATTTTTGATTAAGAATAATTATATTTCGAAATGTTTCATTTCAAATGGCCGGTTTTCTTTTTGTCACCTTTGTAGAACTCAGTTTATACGTAAATGATATCCCCGACTAAGACCCAATATTGGTCTATTTTTCTTTAATATAATGACTTTTTTTAAAACCCTCTACATTAATTGTACAATAACTTTTATACAGTATAAAATATTTGGCAAGTTAATTTAAAAATTAGCATTAAAAGTTAAAAAAAAAATCATAGCAAGATATGGCTTAGACGTTAAGCATATAAAAAACAACGTTCGTGTCTGTTCACTTTATATTTGAAGTCAATTCAGAGTATGTGGTTAATACGAGAGACAGAACTTCGAAACCATCTCATTTAAAAGAAAGGGTTAAATCCACGAGAAGACATAAAATGCTGAAATATTTTCATTGAGTTGTATAAATATTCCACTTGATTTTAAAGATTTGATTTCACATCTTGATTTAACTTACTGTCTATACAAATGGTTACCAAAATCATGGGAACATCTGTTAATAAAAAATGTTGTTTTAAATGAGCTTGGTAAGTATTAAAATATTCTGGCAGTTTTTTTATAAATAGAGAAATGTATATATTCTGAGAGTAAGCAGTAGCTTCATTAAAATTACATGAATCTGAAATTTTATATATATATATATATATATATATATATATATATATATATATATATTGATACTCTGGTCATTCCTATATTTTTCTACTTTCTACTCCCACGTCGGCAATTACGAAAGAGGCCTTTCATTTTTTCAGATACATTTATGAAGCTAATATATAACACGCACATATAATAAACAAATAGATATATGCATGTAAATAACACTATCTTCAATTTACTTCGACAGGAGCTATAGTTTGCAACCGTCTCCGTTACCTACTTCTCACTTTTTTTAAAGGGTAAAAAACAAGCACCGCCCCTAATTGAGCGGGGAAGGAAGTGACATCACCCACATATATCACATACATATTTAAAATTTATGAATGTATGGCGTAATGTTGGCCCAGAAAAACTCTTATCTTTAATATATCATATCAAGAAGATGTTAAATTTGATTTACGATATTTTATTACTTACTTTTATAGTATGATTAATGTAAAATGCAAGATTTTCAACTAAAGAATGTAAATAAATTTTTCAAATTGCTTAAATAAAGGAAATTTTCGTCTATTTTAATTAGAAAATATGGTATGCCAAATATATGCGTATATTATCGTAAACGTAATTTGTTTTAATTTAACATGCAATTTTATTTTTTAGAAATTAATTTTACAAGCTCAAAAGCTTAATGAAGCAATACAAACTTTATTTACTGACGATTGCCGATTTTACGAATGAAGATAAATTATGAGAATAATAATTTTTCTCTCTCAAAGACAAAAAAATGAAATGATGAAATTTTTTCTTGAACATAGTTCAAGATGAATGAAGTAATTTATAAAACAGAAAAAAATTGTTTTTTTTTGGTAATGAATGTCATAACATGAGCATACGGTCATACGGAAATAGTGATTTCAATTTCGTTGCAGAAGGTGATGGATAAGAGAAGTTAATATTAATAACATCAAATATGGTAAAGGAATCTTCAAGGTCTTCATAGTTTAAAAGAATGGAAGGAGGAAACTCGCGTTAGACCAAATCTCATTTCGAAACACGTTATTCTACTACTTCTAATAATCTAGAGTGTGGGAGCGTTGACTTCATACAATTGATATTTTCCCTTCAAATTCGCTACAAGTTTGCTTTCCAATCTTTCCGTTTTTATTAATTTCTTATTTATTTCTGATTCACAAGTAGGAGTGACAGCAGAAATTACATATTTTTCCAGTGACAGCATTAAATCATACTAGTCAAAAAAGTGCTCACATGAGCAGAACACAGCTTACAGGTTAGTCTCTAGTAATGTTTCAATTTATTACTAGATTTTATGCAAGAATTATTTCATGAAATTGCATTATTTAATTTTAAAACTAAGAAGTATAAGTACTGTTTCAGATAAAAATTCCTATTTTCTAGCAAATAACATTTTTGTTATTATGCATTAATTTTGACGCCATGTTGTTAAAAATATTTGTATTTTCAATTAAAAAATGTTTCACATAATTATGAAATGTGTGTATAATTAAAGTTACTTACATGAATGTTCGCAGAGGCACACCTATTTTTTTTTTTTTTTTTGAATGAATACGTATAATAATGAAAAATAGAATAAAAGTTCTTAAACAATGCTTACAATTTTTAATGTATAAACATAAATTATTAATCTTGCTTATTTCAGATGATTTTTTTTTGGTTTTATTCCTTTAAAATTGCCATAAGAAAAATTTTGGAGCTAAAATACTTAATTTTAAAACTTAAAAACTACTCAATTTTGTATATATTCTGCACTGTTACAGCTGAATTTTATTCCAAAGTTTCATTACATAAAAATTAATATAATTTGAATAAAGGATATGATTTTTATTAGATATTAAAGAAAGACGCACATTTCTTGAAATTCTTATAAATCCGCTCTAAATATGAATATTATTTTTTAAAATTTGAATATAAATTATTCAATATATAATGCAATTTTTATTTCAATAATAACTGAATGCATTATGTTTTCTATTTTCATTCCGAGAAACATAATAAAAATCATTTGAAACAAAATACGTTGTTTTTTATATTTTTTTGAGTTAAAAATCAAAATGTTTATTCAAGAAATAAATTTGAATGTATATTTTCTCTTTAATTCATTTTAATGATTTTTATCTTTATTTTGTAAATATTATTTCATATGTTAGTTGTAAATTTGTTAAAATTTATAAACTTTGCTTCAGTTAAAATGCTGTAACACTAAATAATACTATTATTCTTTTGACGATGAAAATAAATAATAATGGATTTTATTTATTTTTATTTTTTAATTGATTTTAAATTCCCATTACTAGTTTCAGTTTGATATTATTAATTTCAAAAATATAATTCACTTTTTATAATTATTTAATTGAGAGACTTGAATGGCAGAAGCAATACTCATAAAGAGTTATAAACAAAATTAGTCATTATAGTCTGATTGATAAATGATTAAAAAAACAAAGAATCAATCTTTGAATGATAAAAAAAAATCATTACTTTAATCAGATTCATTTCCATATAAATGATCAGCTTTTTTAAATCCATTTCGTACCAGTGAATTTAAATATATATTATATAAACATATATGTACACACAAGTAATCTCTTTGTTTTTAAGTAACAATTATATATGTGCAGTTATTTCGATATATTTCAGTAGTAAATTTTTAATGTTGTGTGTGTGGGACATTTACAATTTACAAACTAAGTGCGATACATTTTTAATAAATGAAAAAAATAAAGTTTAATAAATTAAACTGACATCATGATTGAAATATATTCTATTGGAATTTAGCTTTGAATTATCAAATTATTTTCTATATTGTATTTATTATTTAATCATGTTATATATAATCCGAGTTTGCTTAAAAAACAGAAAATTCAGGAATAAGCTATCTAAAGTCTGGAATTATTTTTACAATATCCAAAGTCTCTCGAGGAATTATTAAGGGAATATAAAAACTTTTATGCTCAGGGATTATTTGTGTATTTTTCTTATTATTGGTCTTCTATTTTTCCCACATTATTTACGGGAAATTTTGGTGTATGTTAGTTTCAGGTAAATATTGAATGATTTGCTAAACTGCTTACATATTCAATGGCAAAGACGTGTGAAATAAAGTTTTGTTATACAAAGAAATCCTTAAAAATCAACGAATAGAAAATTTCTGAATATATTAAGATATTTTTCCATTTGTATAATTTTCGCTTAAAACAGCTATTAAGAGAAATTTATTTATAGTATATTTCAATTAACCGCTATTTTATATATCTTTAAAAACCTTAAGTAAAGTCATAAAAATAATAAATATTATTAGTATAATAACATAAATGTGGAATGGTAAGAATGTGTTATGCATTATAAAGGAATTATTATAGTAATAAAATTTAATTACGATTACTATTTACATTATTATTACCACGATTATTATTTAATTACGAATACTCTCTAAATATGATTATTATTAATATAAGAGTTGTATTTAGGAAGAATATTATTTTTTATATTTATTTGTTTTTTCTTCTTTTTTATATTTATTTATTCTTCTCTGCCACAGAAAGCATAATTATTATTATTTATGAAAAATTTGCGAAGAACAGTTTAAAATTATTTGGCTCCATATAAAAATGTATTTAATGTGTATTAATGCTTGATAAAAAATTTCTAAAAAGTATTCAAAAATTCTTAAGTTTGTCAAAATATTAATCACATTCATATTTCATTAAAAAATAAGGACATAAAAAAAATTGCGAGTTATATATAATTCTTATTTTTATAAACATAAACACTGCAGAAAAAAAATAAAAAACCTTAAAACAAATTAACATTTTTTCATTAAATAAATTATGAAAAAGTTTTATATTTTTATATCCATTGTGAAGAAAATATTTGGAAAACCTTTTTTTTCGAAAGTCTTCAATTAAAAAAATTTGACTGAAATTAAAAGCAATGATTTTTTTTAAATATATTATATAATTTCTGATACAGCGTTTGATATTGAAATATTTTTGTACAGGAAGGTTTAATTCTTTTACTTAAAAAAATTTATTTACAAAATTTCATACACTTAATATAGTTAAACAATTATTAGTTTGTTGTATCATATATTAGAAGGAAATACACAGTTAGAATTTTCCCAATCACTTTCAATATAGTCTGAGTCCTGCTTAATATTGATTTTAATAAAATGTACTATAACTATGAAAAAAAAAATTTAAAAATGCTCGTCATATAATAATATTTTTCCCAACATATTTCTACAGCCTTTAATAGAAAACTCCTTGTTGGTTTGAGTCACAGATGTACTGATTTTGCTAAGTAACTATGTGTGATTTGTTTCTCATATAATATACAAATGAGTGATATGCATAGATGTCACATTAATAGGCTATTTTGTAATAAAATAAATAAAAAGTAAATTCCTGATTTAATATAATTTCATTATGCGTTTAAAATCACACATATTTAATACACTTAATATTTAATTTCGAATTTAATTTTTAATTCATGCATTCAAAAATTATAATAAATCACTTTCGTAAATGATAAAGCTCTCTAACATTCTATTTCAGTAATTGCAATTATTGAAATACGTAAAGTTTTTTGTATTTTTACTCCATAGATTTTATGATTTTGTTATTCTAAAAAAAAATATTTAAAATAAAAAAGAACATTTCATAATGGTAACAAAACATTTGTTTCAATATATGTAACATTCTTAAAAAAGACAGTTAAATATGTTGAAACATATTTCTTTATATAAAGTGACAGCCATCTGTGTTTTCACTTCCCACCTGTGACTAAAGTAGATATTTAGACAAAATGATTACTTTTACTTAAAAACGGAATAAAAAGTTTTGTGAAGCTACCTATAATAAAATGAGGTTAAAAATTACTTATTTTTTTAGCTATCAGACATTTATTTTTGTTTTGTAATTCACAATGTGTGATTACAGTGTATGTCAAACTCGTTCAAATCTAGGTTAAGGTAAAATTAGTTTGATAATTTCTAAAGTAGTTCATCTTAGAAAAATGACCTAGTTGCACAGTTAGTAAAATGTTGCATTTGAGCATATATGGTATATATAACAAGTATAAAAATTTCATCCTTTGTAAAAACATGATAAAAATAAATATTTTAATATTAATTTAAATAGTAAATAAATATCACTTTTTAAACAATTCTAAATAGACTTAACTTTTTATTTACTGGAAAAAGTGTAATAGAAACTTTTTACTTAAGAACTATTTTTGGAAATGATTAAATATAGTGATCCTACCTTTTTTACATGCGAATAATTGCTGCTTTTAAATTTACATTTCGTAAATATAATATATATAATAGTCGCAAATAATAAATTGCTGTATGTGCATTTCTTCTTCAAGAAATTTTAAATAATATTTTCAAGACAAAAATACAAATGTTTTGCTCCTAAACTTTAACCTTTTGATTACTCTACGTACTTTCGGTCGAACAAATGTTCTTTGTAATGCATTTACCAGAATGCATTAGTGCACTGTTTGATGAAAAATTATAAAAATGTTCTGTTTATGCAATCTCTACATTTGACTTAGTTCTCAGTATTCTGAATTAAAGGGATTAATAAGCCTTATGTTGCATATATTTTTGCCACATGTATTTTATATACACGAGTATATTCATTTGGAAAAATGCTTCGAAATTCAGTTAATTTTTCAGTGACTAAAGTTGAGTTTAAATCAGAAAATATAGCTTTGTGTAATTTTAAAGGTAATATTATACAAGAAGAAAAATTTCTTAAAATATCATTACTGGAAGTATTGAGTATCACATAAAAAGTTAGATTTCATCTTGCTTAAAATGTACTTTAAGATTTTTAACTATCAATGTAAGAAAGGCGTCCATATATCTTAAAAAACTTATTTATTTTCTTTTTATTGTTTATTTTCTTTTTCAGTTTAAATATTCTTATTAACTAGTTGTTTTGTTATCTGGTTACTTTCTTGTTTCTAGCAACAATTAGATGTAATACTATATATATATTTTTTTATTATGGTCAGTTAATTATTCTTTTGATGAGATGTTCTATTCGACTAGATATTTAAGTGAATGATAACAACTACATTGATGTTCATTCATTATTTTTCGCACTTCCTTGAATGCCTGGTTGTTTATTAAGATATGGATTATTTATTATGAACAACGATTTTCAGAAGTGATCGGATTTTTTAGTCATTTATATAACCTATAAGTTTCATCCTTAGGACATTGAATATTGATGTACCAATTTGATTTGACTTTATTTTTCTTTCATTCCATTTTCGTTATTTTCAATTGTCACAATTAAATATGTCAGGCATTTTCTAGACGCCAATATTTTTCAACACTATGTGTTTCAAGTGGTTTTTTTTTTTTTTTACTACATTTAAGACAGCATGGCATTACAATTCAGTTTTCGATTACAGAAATTAGGTGGTATTAAATGCTCATTATCGTTTATACATTCCCATAAAATTTATTCCTTTTAGCTATCTTTTAGTTTCAACATAGATAAATAAATAAATATATTCTTCTTAATAGCAAATTTGAATTTTGATTTACTTATGACATAGCGTTTAATTTACATTTCAAAACTTGAAAAAATTGCCAATTTAGACAGTACTGGCGCCATCTATTGCACATTTATCACATTAATTACTTTTATAAGACTTAGTCCTCTTAGGCATTTTTTCTTACCACCTTTGCCTATCTCTTAATCAAAAGAGAACTGACAATGCTACTGTTGAATATATTTGGATTCCGATCAATACATGATTCGAGATTTTTAGTTTAAACTGTGAATATAAAGGATAGGAAATATTAATATTTGCATTCATATTCTTGAATTGTGGATAGTTTAATTAATGGAGAACATCAATGGGAGAAATATTGATAAATATCAAAAATAGGTTATTAGTTGGCGGCAATGTAGTGCAGAGCTTGACCGATAGTTTCTTGAAATTAATTTAGAAAAAGGAAAGTTTGGAGTATATATACTACACTCGAATGTGAATTGTGTTCCAATTAATCATATTTATTTTGTAGCAGAATTTGACATCTTTAATTCGATTTATAATGTATACATACATAATTCATGTATATAAATATTGATAGTTAGGGAATGTCAAATAGTAGTAAACAATTTACAATAATAGTGATTCCTAATAAAAATGATGCAAAACGCAGAATGTGTGTGTGTGTGTTCAAGTTATATATAACAATAAATAAAAAACCTAAATCTAGTTAATTAAGCGTTTTATTTTTCAATCGGGAGTTTACTAAATACTTAGAAATTTAAAAACAATTTATTTTCACTTTCAAATATTAAAACATTTAAAGGAATCGATTTCAGTGTAGTTATGAGAAAATATAGGCGTTATTTATGAATTTTTATGATATGTAAACATGTTAGAACTCGACGGTTTTCTTCTTTTATGTTTTGATATTTCATTTAAATTTAGAATTAAATTGCTTTAAAATATTTAGATTGAATATTGTTACGGAGTCTGATTAATGGTAAACATTTTAATGAACTACATTTATACATTTCACTAAATTATTTTCAGTTGAAAAATTGAAAGTAGTTTTTAGATAAAATTTGAAACTGGTTTAAAAAAAGTATAAAGGAAAATTTTTTGTTATTTTCATTTTTTTTCACAATTGTTTTGGGATGTAGGTCAAAAATATTTCATTTTAGAATGTGAGTTACTGCTGAGAAATTTGCAGGTTCATGAAAATTTAAGATATCAATCGAGAGTAAGCAAAATATCGTAAACACACGAATCTTTTCTAAATTATCAGGAATGGTCGCATTATCTTTTTAGTACTTCAGACTGTAGCGAATATTCTCTTTCGAATCTAAGGTCCACACAAAAAGGTTCTTTACACCGGAGTTTTATCAGCTTTGAACTTCCATCCATGAATTTGGAAAACACTTTCGCACATAAAAAGAGCGCAGCCGAGACAACATTTGCTACTTTTATCCAATGTGCGTTGTGTGGTGCGTAAAAGCGTTTCTCTCTTTGATGTTAGCAGTGACAGTTAATAGAAATCGTCAGATTTCGTTTCGCCCGCATTGAAGTGAATTCAATAATTGTTCGAATGTGCAAGAGTGAAAAAACAAGTAGAAGCTCATAAAATTGGAACAGGCATTTGGTAAAAATAGAATTTGATTTATTTTTTACTACCTGTGCTTTTACCTATACTTGAAGCAATCGGAGGTTAGTCTTGAGAGAATTATGCGGCCTAGACTTGGAAGTCCAGAAGATTGCGGAGAAAGGACTCCTATTATAGGAAGAAGGGAATCTTCCTGTTCGGGTGAGTTTTGCTGAAACAGCTTTAATTACTTCATTCAATTTTATGATTTTATTAATTATTAAGAAATATTTGATTATATTTAGTCACGTTTTATTTGATATTTAAAAATATAATACGTTATTATATTTCCTTTAATATAAATATTTTTTTATAATTAATTGCTTATCATTTCTATATATAGTTACAAGCCAAATAAGCATATCGAAACAAAAATATTGAAAATAAGTATTTAGAAAATTTCATCTTGAAAATAATATATCGAACTGATTAAGTGTTTTAAGTCTTCAATTCTTAAAACTAAGAACATTGATATATTTATAGGAATTAGATTTAAAAACTGGTAATAATGCATTGATTTGAGAGTCAATGATTTTTAAACTTAAGCGTATTAAAATTAAATAATCCTTTTAGTAATTTTCATACACTAATATAAAGTACGAAGAAGTGAAAAAAACTTTTAATTTAAAGGAATCTTTCGTATGGTAAATTCTGCGTCAAAATGTAAATTTCTTCTTTTCATCTAAGAAAATTTAAACTAATCTAAGAATTTAATTGATAAATTTGAAAACAAATATAAAAAAATTGTGGGATATAAATATAAATTTAATGTCACAAAAAGTGAGATGGAATTTTGAATAACAATACTCGATATAAAATTCTGTTTAATACCTTTTAAAAATATTGTTTTAAAATGGAAAATTATTCATCACAAAGTCTGTTTAAAACAAAATGAAGAATTAATTTGTATTGTGGAAGTTTTCCAAGTATATGAGCATTCAATTATTTAAATGTTTGTTATTTATACGAATAGTAAAATTAATAATTTATTTTGATTTTTATGTAAAATAAAATTAAAATACTATTAAATTATTTGGCTTTATAGTTTAAAGTTTTTGTTAAATGTAAAAGCCAAAACAATTTTAATTTTAAAATAAAAAATAATACAAATTGACAGTACTGAATGCTAAGCTTTATGAAACAAAATCATAAATATAAAATATGAAAACCCTAAAAAACAGTTAATATGTTTATTTCTTTTTTGTTTCAAAGCATACTAAAAACAAAATTTGCTTCTATAATATTCATAAAATGTAAGCATAAAAAATAATTTACACACAAAAGCGAATATTTGCAAAATCTAAAATCTATGAAACTTCTACAAAAATATTTATAAACGAAAATAAGTAATTATTCACTTATTTATTTAGAGCTTTTGCTAAAGCAGTAGCATGAAACACAGCATATTTTGATTAAAAAAGTTCACGATTAAAGAAATGCATATTTAAGATATATGAAGATTAAAATTTTTCATATATTTTTTATTAAATTCAAAATAGGAAGATAAAAATCTTCATATTATTTATGTGATACAATGTAAATTTTTCAAAGTGTCAAATTGACATAGTTGGAATTTTATATAGAATATTTTTTGAATAAATTAATTAAAATTTTACTTTTAATTAAATTTTAGATGAGGAAGAATTAAATATCTTCACAGGTAAAATTTGAATGAAATGTTTATTTCTTTTAAGCATAAGTACATTCTTATTCCTTAAATTAGTTGAAATTTCATTTAAATATTGTATAGAAATCGTATATATATATATATATATATATATATATATATATATTTGATGAACTTTATGTTCATTAATTCTTATTAATTCTAAGATTTTTGTTTTACTATTTAGTTTCCTTATGGCTTTATTTAATTGAATGGTTCAAATAACATATTTCAAGCTAAAACTAAATGAGAGAAATTTTATAAGTTAGAGAAATACGACTTTTTAAAATCTTAAGCAAATTTTAATGAATTTAATAAAAAATAATTTAAATTAAATGACAATTAAACTAGCAAAATTATATTTTTATTATCGTTGTGGATGGTATATAGTGCTTAAGACGAATCATTTGAATTATATTTAGTTTTCTCTTGAATAAAAACAAACGAAATTTCATATGCATTAAATTATTGAAGCTTAAAATGCATCATTATATTGAGCTACTGTTAGTAGTTAAATTTTATAGTCTTAAGTCTTAGTATATACTGTTTAAATTTCACCCAAACGTACCGTATTCAAATATTATTATTTAATTAAAAATTATTGTTTATTTATTACTTATTGTGATAACAGCTTAAATTCTTTAGTTTAAGCAAAATATACTAAAAAATTTAATATTGCTCATTCAATTATGCGGAAAATTATTAAAAGACAATAGTATTATAAACTTATTTAGTGATTTATTTTTAAATTTTCTTGTATATTATTTAGTGCCTTAACACCGGCCATTTTCTCAGAAAGAGAAGAAATTTTTACCGCCAGTCGTATTACATCACGATTTATTATCATACGATAATTTTATCAGCGTCAAGAAAATGATAAAAGAGAAATATCATTGTTATAGAGATAAGTTTTTAGAGGAACATAAATTTTGTAACCATGGTAACCATTGAACGCTTATTCCAGCTGACAAGCAAATCGAAAACAAATCTTATGTTTCAAATCGAAAACAAATTTTTATTTTTTCAGAGTTAGAAAAGCGATTCTGTACCTGGGAAATATTCATTTTCGTTCATATTTGTTTTTCAAATTTAAAATTTTCAAACTATTTAGATTATTTAAAGTATTAATAAATTTCTTTTGCAATTTAAAATTATGATTAAAATTTTTTATTCAGTTTTATATTCATTTTCACAAAATCCTTTCTTTTTATTAATGTTGTTAAAGTTAGAGCTTCACTTCTCTTTCATGATGAAATGATATTTGCACAACAGTTTCTTTCAGAAGTATTTAAAAGTAGATCAATGAAATAACAAAAAAACGAGAATGTTATAGAAAATTAATAGGATGTATGTGAATATACAAATAACTATAGAAGTATAATAAAAATTAATAATAAAAGTATATATTTTTTGCTTATAGAGAGTATTAAGCTTATTATTTTCTAAATTAAGAATTCTTTGTCAATTTTCTACATTTCAACTTATTTGACATCATGGTATTGTCATGTAAACCATGAAAGTCATTTGCTATTTTTTATGAGCGCAGAATAATCAGTTTATATGTCGTTTTATGTTAAAGCAAATTAAATTAGAGCTCAATGACTATTGATTGATTTTAAGTAGCTTCTTCAAAAATGAGCTTTGTAAATGCTGAATGTGATTATCTCTTTCAATTTCATTGAAAAATAAACTTTTGCTCATGATTTTTATCAATAAATAAATTTATAATTAATCGAAACAAATCCTTTCTATTATATATAAATTTGATTACATGAAGAGGTATTTCATGCAAGTATTCATCAAAACAACACAAAGAAATCAAACTTTTAACATGTTTCAAAAATTATTTTAGGAAATTATTAAAGTGTTTGAGAAAAGTGAATTTAATAACCCTGTATTGAATGTGTATATCGTGAATGTGTATTCTACAGCAATGTTTTTGAGCTGATTACGTTTACAGTAACTTTCAATCGTATTGCTCAACATTAAAACCGCGTTTCAATTTTTCTCACATTTAACTGGCGTTTACAATCGTTAATGGAGCAACACTTGTCCGTAAATAGGACAGTACTTTATTGATAAGATGTGAAGTTCCGTGCTCCATTCACTTGTCTGCAAAGGTGGTACAACTTTCAATTGTATTCTGCATTCAGAATGGTGGCACCTTTGTGAAAGACTGTGAACAGAATAAAGTGCGGCGTTTGTCACCATGTTACTGTATGCAATTGCTGACTGGCTTCGGGCTCATTTCTTCTGCAGGCCGTACAGTTGTTTTTCTTGGAGAGACACTGCCAACCATTCTAACAGCTCTACCAAAGATTTGAAAGGTTTTCCAAGCGCGCGAAATATGCAACTATTCTTTTTGTTTTTACTTCTGTTGATTTCGTACTCATCAGCTACACTTGTCCCGCTAAGCCTCTCCTCCTGGTTACTGATGATTCTTCCACGTGTGAAGTTGTCCAGTTAATAGCCTTATTTTACGAAAGAGTTCTCTTGCATTTGTAGTGAAGGTCGAAAGTTCTTTTTTCTGATGTAATATTGGGCTGCTGACTGTACACGTAGTACGTAAGTCATGTTGTCAGTGATATTTTGTTCTTGATATTTCTATATATAAGACCTTTATACTGAATTGCATGTTCATTGCACTGATTGCAAGAACCTTTTCCCTACAATTTCATTACTATCTCTTAAAATTTACTTACATTTTCGCAAACAGAGTAGTTTTAAGTCAAGTCAAGAATTTGAATATTATAGTTTTACAAATTTATCTATTCTTTTATATATATATATATATATATATATATATATATATATATATATATATATATATATATATATATATATATATATATATATATATATATATATGTATATATATATATATATATATATATATATATATATATATATATATATATATATGTGTATATATATATATATATATATGTATGTATATATATATGTATATATATATATATATATATATATATACATATATATATATATGTATATATATATAGATATGTATATATATATATATGTATATATATATATATTATATTATATATATATATATATATATATATATATATATATATATATATATATATATATATATATATATATATGAGATTTAAAAAATCATAAGTTTGTCGAAAAAAAATAATGTTTTAGAAAATATTTTTATGTTTGCATTGCATAAATCAATGAATTTTTGATAAATAATTCAAAAGACATTTATATATATGTATATATATATTGAATGAAAATCTTTACAAGTGTTATAACTTTATTGCTATACTTTTATTCCATTTGATTTTATTGCTAATAATATAATAATATGTAAACTATATTTTGTATGAATTTTTTACAGCAAAAATTATCAAAAAAGAGACAGGTATATTTTTACGTTTTATAAATTATGTAAAAAATTAATTAATATGAGCTAACATAATATTTATATTTCATGTCTTATGTTTAAAATCTACTGCACCAAAAACTTTGCAATTAGGATTTTGTTTTTCTCAATAAAATATATTTTGCATAATTTCATCCAAAATGTTGAATTTATTACAATTAAGTATCACTATGGAATTTTTAAATTGTGCTAAAACGTGGTAAACGACAAAAAATTAACAGTCTGATTTGAAAATAAGATTTATTTTACTGATGATTTACAAATTGTTCAGTGCAGGATAAATTTTAAACGGAAGAAATAATGATGTTAACGAGAGAATATTATTCTGCCATTATTTTCTATGATTTTAAAGTGAAATTAAATCTAGAAGAATGCCTTCAACGTTTGTAATCAGTATTTGAAAATAAAAGTAAATCTCATGTTACTGTATTCAGATGACTTACCGAATTTCACATGAATTGCAATTCTTTTCAGTGTGGAGAGCACATACGAATGACGTTATCATATGTTAACTTGGGTATTGTGTCGACTATGCAGGAAATATTTATCAGTGTTAACCATTGTATCGACTAACGCATAGGTTCCCAAAGTAGTCCAGGTGGACCCCCAGTGGTCCACAAGAAGACCACACGGGTTGAACCTAGATGTGAAAGGAAAACAGGTGTTCACAAGTTGTAAGTGGGGGTCCACAAAAAATTTTCTGGTTTTCATAATATTGGCTTGGATTTACCTATCAACGTAAATAGGACACAAGAAAATGCGCTACTTTATTTTCTTAACACCCCCAATTTAGAGTGATATCTCTTAGGAGTTTTGGGAATACATTAGAAATGCAGAAGCATGGGGTTTATCGAAAATAGTAAAAATTTAAAAGTGGTCCACGAGAAAAAATAGTTTGGGAACCCATGGACTAACGGAACATTAGACTATTATGCATAAAATCATTCATCAAGAAAGCATGGTAAAGAATAATTTGATTTCGCGTTTCCCATAATTTAAATATCTCCAATTAAAAATAGCATCAAGCAAGTCAGTAAAGTAATGAAAAGCAAGATCGTAAGGAAGCCTTCAGTGAAAGACGGTAGCTGCTTCATTATATTTTTAAAATCGTAATGAATGACGAAACGTAGATAATATTTTTTCATGTTCAAACATGACCTTGTTTTATCAATTACAAGAAGCATTCTCAGTAAAATATTAATATTTGTTAAATTGTCAATCGAAGAGCATTAATACGGGAGATTATTTTGACCAAAAAAAATTTCCTAAAATTTGATATAAACATAATTTAAAAATTTTAGAGACACCTGAAAAACTTTAGAGAGTAATAGTTGTAATAAGCGCAGATTCAGCACGATTTTAAAATTTAGCAAAAATCCTAGAAGCTGTTTTCTTTTGAACATTTTCTTTACATTCAGGGATTTTATAGAGAATTATTATACAAATTTATTTAATTTTTCGCATTAAGGATTTGGTTTTTGTGGAAATATTAATTCTAAATTATGTTACCAGATCACAAAGAGAAATCATCAAATAAGTTTTTTGATATTTCTCGTTATCTTTGTTTAAAAATACATTATGAAAATAAATTAATAGCAATATCTTACTGATAAGTTCCCCTTATATTTTAATTACTGTAAATCACAATGATTATTTTCTTTATAATTCATTATGTTCTTAATCTATAAAAGATATTTATCTTTCTCAGCAATTATAAGTTGGTTACTGGTTTATAATATTTATAAAATTCTCTTTATGAACTATTTCAAGTACTTATTTAATTTTGACTTTGCAAAGTACAAAAGCGAATTCATTAAGTCCAATGACACTAAGATTAATTTGTTTGTGGTAATAAATTCTAGAATTAATTTTATTTTAAAATTCATTAACCAAGTAAGCATTTTTAATTGAATATTCACTTGAAGTAAAAATACTCAGTGTTATTATAATTAACTGCCTTTTAGGATTACTATAAGCAATCCATGTTTTGAAAAAATGATCTTCATGAAATTGTTATGACATAAATTAATATTGTTGTATCAATAGAGAAATTTCTAGAATTCATAGAATCTTACAAAGATGTTATATATATAACGTTTTGTGATATTCTAATTTATAAGAATGTTTTGAATTTTCAGCCTAATGAAGCATATTGCATCTAAAGAACAATTTAGATGTGTTCATATCTTATATTTAAAATTTTTGTGCCCTCAAAAATGTATTTTTTTATGCAGCCTTTCTTTCATTTAAACAAAAACATGAAAATTCAAGGAATATATATATATATATATACACACATTATATGCATATATATACATATATATACATATATACATACATATATATATATATATATATATTTATATATATATATATATATATATATATATATATATGTATATATATGCATGTATATATATACACACACATATATATATATATATATGCTCTGTTAGTGGGCCCACACACTAGGTAAACACTATTTTCTCCTATTGGTAATTCTGAAAAGTCTAATCTAACTTGCTATTTGAGATTTAGATTTTCAGAATAAGAAGTTTATGTGTGGTATTTGTAGATTTTATTTTTTAAAAATTAGGCTCATTATGGTGTGATAAATTTTTGATACCTGATTTTAGCATTATGATTGTCGGGGGGGGGGGGGAATTTTATATTAAGCTTCAATAAATATGCCAATTTATTTCGTGTTCAATATCTTATAGCTCAATATTAATTTTTTTAATATTTTAGGTTTACGTTCAGTTCGATACTGGTTCACTTTTTTATCATGTCTGGGTATCGTACTCGTGTACGCAATGAGGGTAAACCTCAGTGTTGCATTGGTGGCCATGGTGCGCACACCTCATCTGCCGGTTGACCACGCGGACACATCAGTTGCCTGCGCCAGTCTCATTCCTACTAGTCTTCATTTAAACTCATCATTTCAAGTTATACCAAAAGTAAGTTATGCTAAGTCAATGCTTAATCTATTTTTAAAAGTTTGTGATTAAATAATTTTGAAAAAATAAATATATTCTTTAAACTGGACATAGACAAATATTTTAAATGGAGAAACTTTAAAAGTATTTAAAGTTTCTTATAAAGTATAAAAATATTTATTTGTATCATTTTACATTTTTCATGCGTTAATGTTTCTATATTTTAGAAATTATAATAAATTAGTAGAAAAAAATAATAATTCTGCATCAAAACCAGAAACTTAAAGTATTTTCTGTTATTATTGTCTAAAGACTTCTATAATTATGTATAACTATGTTTGTTAATAATATTGATAATTATATTAATCTTCCTCAAATATATTTGATACATCAACCGTTATAAATTTATTTTAAAATATTTAGTATTCGGTTAGATGGTGTTGGGATGAGAAACTATCTAAGAAAAAAATTGTTTTATAACAATGTATTCAATAATTATTCTCTCCTTCAATCAATGAGAATTATAATTCCAAAATAAATTACTAAGTTTAGTCTTAAATCTATTCAATAAATTTTAAAATAAAATTTGTGAAATTCGAGGTGGATTTTGACATTTTCTATTTAACACGTTTCTGTTTAATTAACAACGATTTAACGTCTTGTATTATCCCACATAAACATTCACACACGCAATCGAACACAGAAAGACTTTCAGATATATATAATATGTAAAATAATTAAAAATTTTAAGAGAGATTGAAATCAAGAACTAAAATTCTAAGAATAGTTTTTATTTTCAAGTTATTTGAATACGATTCTAGCAATTGATGTCAAATCTTTTATTTGAATAGACAAGGGGGGTTATTATGACACAAATCAATTTAATCTCTACGATACAAATTGATTTAATCTGCCAAACGAAGATAAAAATAATGTCTAACTTTTGGAATATTTTTTTTAATTTTTATTTCCAATTATTTTTTTATTTACTGTTGCCATCCACTCAAAAATATATACTGACATTTTATAAGCTAATATGATTGAAACATATTTACATTAAATCCATTGAAGCAGTATTAAAAATATATTTTATATGTAAAATACATTTTGTGTGTGTGATGTGAATAATTCTTTCTATGTACATCATAAAAATTTTATTTAGAGATTTTTGGTAATTAATTTCAATTTCTTTTCATGTTAAAAGCTATGGAATTGTTAAAAGATATGGAAAAAGTTACTTACTTGGAAAGTTTACTTTCTAGAAAGGAGAATTTAACTGGACCATTTCCACCCAATCTTTGATTCTGGGAGCATTCTTTTACGGATATGTTGTCACTCAGATACCTGGAGGTATTTTGGCTCAAAAGCTTGGTGGTAAATGGCTTTTTGGTACAGGAGTATTAGTGACAGCCATCTTTACACTCTTAACACCTATTGCTGCCAAATGGGATTATAAGGCTCTCATAGCAGTTCGAATAGTTGAAGGTCTTGCAGAGGTAAGAATAAATTTACATTAAAATAAGCATTAATATACATTGGAAGCTTTAAATTAAAATTTATAAATTTTGAAGCAGAAAATTTTTTATCTGTTGAAGAAGGATAATATTTTTTATATATTTCCTATATTTTTTTCCTAAAACGTTTTAATTCAATTCTTAGTTTATAAGTCTCACGTGAAATATAAATTTTTCATTTTATTTATTTATTTTTTTAAATAATTGGAATTAACGGAATTATTTTTAATGATATATCCAATTTTTTCTCTGAAAAGTAATAATCTTCAGTTTAGAATTATAATCTGAAAATAGAATGAGGATGTATTGAAAGTTTTGAATAAAATCTTACAAATAATCCAAAAAGAGAACTACTGATAACAAGGAACAGTTTTTAATTATGATCGTTATATTTATATTTACTGTGGTTGGTTTTGAAATTTCTTAGTTTCCTGCATTACTTGGTGCATAATTATTCTTGACGTATCCCTTAGTTTGAAGGATTCTGTTTTAAAATAAAAACTGAATTAGTTTTGACAATAAATGTCGCAAAGTTATATATCTGACAAAATATCAAGGTGACTGACTGAAAAATAAATTGATGATATATGATGTATGGATGGCGGTATGTGATATATGGATAAGTATAATATTACTGAGTATAATAGAGGAAAAAATATGTGTTATCATAAGTTCCTCTTTTTTATTTATATTTGACTCTCGTTTAATTTTTAATTCATTCTTAGATTAGAAAATTTTTATTATTACTGTGAAGTCAACTAAGAGTATTTCGACGTTATAAAATTTTCTTACTGTGAACTTCATCGTGTTAAAAACCAGTTCAGGTGTCGACCTCGTCAATTGACCGTAGTTCAAAGTTATGAGATGTTTGGCTATGTTTAGCTGTAGTTTATTAATCAGAAATGGGTAGCTGAAAATATATTGCCAATAAACAAATTGAAAAAGTTATATTTGTGAATTTCATTTATTAAACATTATAAATGCGTAAAATTATATACTTATGTGAATTATAATATTTTTTAGCTTTATTTTGTAATTTAAAAAGTCAATTTATTTAGTTTCCTCAAGTAATTGTGCTATGATTTAAATGCATTGAAATTAATCCTTAAAATGCCATCCTACCCGTTTTAATTCTTTAAAATATAATACTTATTTCTATGTAACTATCGTATTCACTATTCAATTAATATAAATTGCATGTTTATAATTTTCATTAAATACAATTTCGATTTTTATCTTCTGATATAATAATTATTCCTCTGAAAGTTTATGCCCTGAAATTACTCTTAGAGAAATAACAAAATCTTAAAATTACTTTGTTATTCTCCGATTTGTTTTCATTATTTGATATTCTTTCTTTAGATTTTCTTTCTTAGTTGCTCTCATTTTGATGAATGAAATCACAAAATGTTTGTTTTAAGTAATAATCTCATATAAAATGTTACGTAACTATTGTCCTAAAAATTCACAGTTACATTACAAACAAAAAGGGCAATATGTATTTTTTTGTGTTAAACACATTTTTGCAAAACTGAATTAAAGTGTTCCTATATTTTCATATAGGGTGTAACGTATCCTGCAATGAATGCTATGATTGGACGGTGGGTACCTAAACTGGAACGAAGTCGGTTGGCTACAGTTATCTATTCAGGATCTCCTTTAGGAACAATACTGGCACTCACCATAACAGGTGTGCTGTGTGAAGGTAGTTTTCTGGGAGGATGGCCTTCAGTATTTTATCTCTTTGGTAAGTGGTATTTTTTTCACAAAATTTATATTTCGATTGAAAAACTAAAAAAAAAAGAATCAGCTATCTTTTTTTAAAATAGAAAATTCGTAGATATGATTGAAAATTTTGGATTTAAGTAAGAAACAAGGTAATTAATAAATTTGTAACAAGCTTGTAACAGTGAGTTTTAACACATATTTTGTTTTATTTTATATTTTTAGATAAAAATATAGTACATATATTTGCTCTTAATTTTGAATTCGCTGATTGCTTATTATTTTTGTATGCATATTGATTTAATTTTTTTTAAAATTTAATAAAAAGTGTAATTATTCCACAATGTTTATATTAAACCCTATAATATACGCTTGTGTTACGGACAAAAGTTAACCTGAGCAATTGTATTAAAAATAAAACGATTGTCAAATATGTTTTTTTAAGAAAATAGGATTTATCTTACAACTAAGCTATATATAAATATTCTTATGTATTCAAAGTGCTAAAAACAAAGGAGAAGTGTGAAATTTTTATCGCGAAAACTTACTGCTTATTTTAAATTTGCACTCATGTCCATAAATTAAGGGTAAAGAAAGTTCAGCCAAAAAAAGTGGCAAAAGCAAAACAAATGTGACTTATTTTTAATGTCTATTTATTAATAAACTGTAAAGAGCAAAAAATAATATGTTCTATGTTTGACATCATGAATAAAAATTGCGACTTTTACTCCCTGGAGCAATTTTCAAAAGGAACCTATTTACAAAAACCAATATAACATGATTGGTATGATGGTTAATGCATAGTATGCCCCCAGACGATGCAGTACAGGCCGTACAGCACCTAGACATTCTGAGTATCAAATTATCGATCTGATCTTGGGGAATATTACACCATTCATCAAGCAATGCTCTTCAAAGCTCTGGTAGAAACGTCGGAGGAGGTTGACGGGCTGCAATTCGTCGGCCAAGCATGTCCCACATATGCTCTGTTGGATTCAAGTCCGGTGAGTATACTGACCAGTCCATCCGAGTGATATCCTCCGATTGAAGGTATTCCTCTACAATGTTTGCACGGTGAGGACGGGCGTTGTCATCCACAAACAGAAATACTTTACCCATGGCGGCCCAAAACAAACGTACATGTTCCAGAATGACATCGCGATGGATGTGGCCTGTCATGGTTACATTGTAAATATGCAGTTTCGTTCTGGAACCTAGAATAATTCCTCCCCAAACGAGCAATTCTGCACCACCGTAACAATATCGTTCAATGGTGTTCTTTTGGTAGCAACGGGTACTAGGCCATCTCCATATGAAGTCCGGCGAGAGTCAGATGGAAAGCTAAACCTGGACTCGTTAGAAAACATCACATAAGACCACTTTTTGCGGTTTCCACCAAGCATGTTCTCTACTCTAGGCTAACTGCAGGTGACAGTGAGTTGTGGTAAGTGGAACACATCTGACAGGCCAATGAGCATATAGACCAATGTGCCCTAAGCGCCTATACACGGTCTGCCTTGAAACTGTCATACCGGTAGCTGAAGATAGCTGGCGAGACAAGTCTGATGCTGTGCTCTATCTGTTTATTTTGGCAGTAACTGTCAAATATCGGTCCTTATTCACCGTTGTAACTCGGGGGCTACTTTTGCTGTAACGTCTACTTACATTATCATCATCTTGGAAATGTTGCCAAAGCCTGGAGAGGACACTCTGGAAGAGTTCAAGTTTCCTGGGTACTTCCAGCTGGGTACGTCCACATTCCAAGCGGCCGATAATTCCACCACATAAAACATCATCCAAATCCTTCCTCTGTGCCATAACTATGCGGTTATTGCACTGAAAGGCTTTTAAAGCGCTTGTGAACAATCTTACTTCTTTGCAATCATTCCTTATATAGCCCTCTCTTACACTCTCGCCATTGTGACGTACTATCGGTGCCATCAGGTAATTTCCTGTAATTTGCATATTATTCTTCAAGATGTGTGTGATAGTTCTACATGTGAAATTTTTATTTTGGAGTTCAATTTCTGTGTGATTCTGAATTATCCTTAATTTATGGTCATGAGTGTAAATAATTTCGTATAAATTTATTATGTATATTCTGATTTAAAAATAAAATTATATTTGTATTAAAAATGAGAATTTTTATTGAAAATTAAAATATTTAATTTAATATCGTAAAATATCTTCCGTAATACATTAATTAAATGGCTAAAATTTTGAAATTTTTAAATATGAAAATTATTTACCTTTGAAGAATAGTAAATACTATGTTTTAATTTAGTTAAGAATAATAATTTAAATAAAGGAAACAAGCTTTTATAAAACTTTTGTTACTAACAAAGGATTCTTTGTGATTTGTTTAAATGTATTTGAATAATACTTTTTTAGTAAAAAGAAAAATATAGAGGAAGCAGATAATCGGTATCAAAAATGACAGAATGGTATTTAAACCAATTTTTTCAGATATTTAGAAAAAATCTCTTAATAATGAAGATAAAGAAAAAGTATCACTTTTAATTTTTTTATATTAACAATGTAATTTAGTGTTGATTTTTTTCCCCGTGTATACTGATATGAATCACAAGTCCTATTTTTTTTAAAATAAAATATCAGGAAATCTTACATGAATTGTTTTTATGTATGATATCAAATTTCATGAAATAGTTTTTGAATTACATCTAGTATACTTAAGCGGGAAAAAAATCAATTTGAAGACAAAATATGAACTCCAATTTTATTATTATTATTTTCAGGCGCTGTAGGATGTATATGGTTCATAGTATGGACAACTACTATATATGAAAATCCTGAGAACCATCCTCGAATATCCAAGGATGAATTGTTTCATATAAAAATGGGTCAAGACGAAAAAAATATTGTGAGAAATATTTTATTCTCTATTGAACTTTTTTTATTTAACCGGCAATATGTTTAGTTTAGAAAACCTTAGTTAATTCTAACTGATGTCAATTTGAGTGTCAGTGCTTAAAGTTAGTTTACTTAAGTTAGTCATTTATTGACTTCCAAAAGTTAAACAAGAATGGAACTATGGAAAAATTCATGAAATTCTAGTTAGATATGAGATTTAATATGAAACTAGTAAATACATTCATTAATGAAACAATGCAAGAAATTTACGCAAATATGAAAACAATATTGAATTTTTATTAATTAAAGTAAATACATTGAAAGAGATTCGTTGAAATCAAGAAATTAAAAAAAAGTATTATTTTAATATATTACGAAACTACCCCTTATTTTTATACAATGTTTGAATAATAATCATGCTTTCTATGAGGTTATCAATCGCGAAATAGTAATCACCATTTATCATGCAAAAAGCATTTTCCATGTTTGTGGGAAATGCCTGAGAGGGGAAGCAGCGCATAATACTGCTGATTGGATCTCAAATGCTTGAACTGGCAAATAACTCTTATCAGCCGATTACACTTTCAATTCTGACAATATCCTAACTCTTCAAGTACACTTCCGGCATGAAAGCTTAGTTACATATCATCGTCTTAATTAATTGTGACATCACTCAGCCCACACAGATGCCAGTCTGTAAGTATACAGATAGATGCTATATATGAAAAAAATCACTGATCAGTCAGTCCTTGGAGTTCCAACTATTCCAATTATTATTCACAATACACAAAGTTTTATGATGTTCTGGTGTAAACTGTTTATACATTACGCTCTCTAGATTGTAACATGCTTGACATTTGATGGCAGTTTATAATAACCTTGACATAACCTTGTCGTAATCAGGCATAGCACAAATAACATAAAATAATATATTCATTCTATATTGAAGATATTGTGTATTTCTGGTTTAAACATACAAAGGATCACAAATTTGTTTGTTTCGAAACTAAATCATAAGTTTTTGACGCATTCTGCCTTCATCTACCTGCAACTACAATTGTTATAAACCTTTAGTATGTTGGTTTATTTGCATTTTTCTACATAAAGTTAAATTTGGCTTATTTACTTTTACAAAAAAGTGTGCTTATATATGTGAGTAATATATTAACACACTTTTCTCTATCTAGGGAATGAATACAGTTTTTTTTTACTTCTGATTATTCCTTTATTTTGAGTACCGAATTCTCTTGCTATTATTCAGTTAAATTATCTATATCAAGTTAAGTAATATATATATATATATATATTTGTATTTGGTACTATAAATTAAGTATAAGTTTTTACTATAAAGAATTTCATCAACTGAAGTGGCAGAGAATGTAAGTTTTACAACCGAAATAATTTACAACAAAATTTATGTTAAATGAAAAAGAGAAGACAAATAGAAAATTTTTATTCAGTAAAAAGAGAAGAAACTCCTTTTGATTATATATTATGTTTTAACATAAAAGAGCAAACGTAAATAATATGCAAAGTAAATCCTATATTTCAACATTCTGCATTTTCAGAAGCGGAGAATAAAAAGAGTAATATGTCATCCTGCATTATTAAAGCGGCTTCACATTATAAATAAAACATCGATTGTCTGCATTATTAACTGAACAAATAATAGTAAATGGAGATAAATAATCAAACACCACTAATCAGTTCACTTATCGGTTTAACAGATTCAAGGTTCTAGGTTTGTTTGATAGAAATATATATGAGAACTGGCATCGTTTGATCTTCATACTAACTACACAACAGATCCCATCTACGCAATATATGCAGAGCTGAAGTTCTTTTGGAAAACTGACATAATGGCTTGCTGGCGTCCTGGGTTCTCAAGTATAATGGAGGCCGCTCTGCAGTATGTAGTCCACTGCAGCCTCTGCAGTATGTAGTCCACTGCAGCCTCTGCAGTATGTAGTCCACTGCAGCCTCTGCAGTATGTAGTCCACTGCAGCCTCTGCAGTATGTAATCTTCAGTAAACCATCCGAAAAAAGCAACAAAGGTCCCCTTCTCAACAGCTTGTAATGCAACAGATATTATCACATTATTCACAAAAACATTTGTTGTCCTTGATACTAAGAAAAGTTTTAAAACAGGGTACGAGAAGTGACTCTATAATTCTAAAATTTTTTATACTTTCAGTTTATCCCTTTCTATATTGAAATCTTTGGAAATGAAGTTGCATACTTTTTGGTCAAGAGAATTGCTTCTGGTGTGACGATTTTATAAATCATTCTTTGATTTCCTCTGAAATCTGCTCCAGGATAAAAATCTCAAATCAAACGCTGTGGAAATTCTTTCAAATCACCCTTCGTGTAATAGCAAATAGTTATTATACCAGGGTAATCAAATCACCCCTGTGGTAATAATATATTAGCAAAATCAAGATGGTATCCTTATCATCTAAGCTGATTGAGTCATTCAGTCCACCATCGCAAATGGACACACCAGATGTTTCTCTTTTGATCAACGGCAAAAGACTTATCCAAAGTACACCAATTGTAACTCCCTCGCCAGTTCAAAGATTGACTTGTGCAGGTTTATAAAGGATTGACCATCTTGACAATCATCTTGTTTATGATTTTTGAAGATTCACTGGCTAGTAGACGTGGTCTACCCTACCGTCAGATCAAGAGGGGAATAAGACAATAACAACAACAAAAATCTTTGAGCGGACATGATTATCCTTTTCACAGTTAATAAATCACATATATTTTTCACAGTATTTTGTATAATTTTTTGTGGCATGTCAATTCTGTATTTGGCTAATAACAATGGGATAGTTACGAACATAACCATATATATCTGGAAATGCTTAAGGAGAGTCTCGAAAGATAAAAAATCTGGATGAATGTGTACAAATATTTTTCTTACACGAGACGTAACTCGACGTATTTAGGCGTAATATTAATTATTCGCTTCTTCCAACATTTTGTAAGATTCAAGCAAACTTGATATTTGCTTAAGTAGATTTCATAAATTGGAAATTATAAAGATTAAATATAGGGGGTTTATTAGATAAATACATTTTTAAAATAACGTCTTTTTTTAGAAATTCTCATTTTGCTAAAATGAATTTTTATTAAAATTTAGCCCCAGTACTTTACTTTAAATAAAATTTCATACAGTTGATAATTATACTAGGCATCTTTATTAAACTCAATAAATCTTAGCACCAAATATATAGTTGGTACATATATATTAAAATGAATTTTTTTTGCAGAATGTTGCCATTCCATGGAAAGAAATTTTAACATCTATGCCAGTATGGGCTCTTGTCGTTACACATTTGGGACAGAACTGGGGTTTCTATACACTTTTAACGGAGCTTCCAACATATCTTGCAAATATATTACATGTTAATATAAAAAAGGTAAATAAAAGTTTAGCACAAAATGTAATATTTGCATCGCAAATACTTAAACATATACATTTTATTCACTACTTTAT